>OY796891.1:32623626-33210019 GCA_963680785.1 Diplosoma virens
AAACGTTGAGACGTTTGCAGGACAGAATCCGCCAGCATGTGCCGAAGTCTATTCGGAATAGAACCAGTAAAGAACGTAAACAACCAGAACGTCCAGGTAAACTAGCTAATTCAATACCGCACTGTGACTCAGCGATTGGAAACCATTTGTTACATAACCAAAAATGTGCATCTCACTATAAGGACAATCAATTTTTTATTCTCTCTAAAGCACGATCCGATTTCCACTTATCAGTCTTAGAATCAATTTTCATCACTCTTCGAAAACCTAATTTGTGTAGACAGAAAGAGTTTGTTTACAAACATAAATTGTTAGCATAATTGTAAAAATTTTCTTTTTTAGTTCCAAATTTTAACACAAAGCTTGCATAATTTTGTTCCTTTTTTTTGCCAAAAAAAAATTTCTTACGCTGACGAAACGTGATTTTATTTATTAATACTTTTCAATTATTATGATAACTATTATTAACCTTAATTTTTAGCCAATCAGAATCAGCTTTATAACTTTTGAAATACTACATTCAGTTCTGCAATTCATTCTAGCGAAACCTCCTGAAGAGAGCTAGACGAAAACGTTCGGGTTTTCAAAACAGCCTTTTTTAAGGCTACTTAATTAACAAAAGAGCTTTAAATGAAGCATTTGTTGTTAAAAGCTAAGATATATCCGTTAAAATTTTTTAACAATACAATTTTTAAACCGTTTTTAGCATAAATTATTGTTCATTGTGAGTTGTAACAAAAAGGAAATCAAATCAAAATACTTGTTCTGTATCAACATTTTGTGCTTTTTTTATTTATAGGGTCAAGTAACACCAAAAATCATGCATAATCATTCACATTGTGCGTAAACGCGACGCAATCTTCTGGGGTTTTTAGAAATACAAATGTTGCCATAATTATTTGACCTTAAGCAAGAAAAAAATTTAAATTAAACTCACCAATATATCAGGTACCAGCCTAAGCCTATGGATTTCTTTGTCAAAGGAATTGGCGAGCTATCTAATTATATGGAGATTAGCTACAAAATTTTTATTACCAGAGAAATAAGCGAGCAGCGTAAAACGTTAGAAGTCATTTTTTTAACACTTTTAACAAAAATTACATTATTTTAATTAAAAATCACTTTAATTTTATTCTTTAGCATTTTACTTAACATTCAAAACTTAAAACTTTAAAAAATTCAATTTTTCAACAAATGTTAAAAAGTTTAAAAAATTCAATTTTTCAGCAAACCTCGCTTTCAAACTAACCCCCGACTCCTGTATATGAGCCATTTAGCTCAAAATTTTCGACTACGATGAATTTTTATTGTTTTTGAATAACTACGTCATGAAATTTCGCTTCTTTCGCATCAAATCACGCAGGCGTTAATTTCCTTTTTATTATTACCTCAAGTTATTTTCCTCAAGTAAACAGCTCGACTTAAATGAATGAGCATAGTATTTTGTTACATCTAATTTATGAAATGAATATAACAAGTAGGTTAAGAAAAAAAAAGTTTAAGCTTGAATAATGTGCTGATGAAGTTTTTTTTCTTATAGTATTTTATAAATAGCTTATTAAAGTTGCTTTACAAGTTTGTGAAAAAGTCAATTTTCTAGAACATAAGAACAGACTACAAAAACCTTAATTATTCACCCAATTTTTTTTATGCAAACAAGTTTGCTTTTGGTTTAATTGTGACTTAATATCACCGTACAAAGAAGAGTTTATTAGATGGCAATTCTTTTTGTATCTTATTTGGATGTTGCTACTGTTTTATTAACAAACTTTATAGCCAAGAAGATTTTAATTGCTTTTAGTGCGATAACTAATTTAATAGACTATTTAATAGAATTACGGTAAACCTCGGTTAATCCGGACACTCGCCTAATCCGGATAAAACTACAAGGTACAAACGATTTCTAAACTTTGAATAATCTGGATCTGGGCCTATTCCGGATAAAAATTGTTTTTTGTATTCATAATCCGGATTTTTCCGCATTGCAACTGTAGCAGGATGTCTTGCAACGTCATAAACCTTATTTCACGTTATGATGTACAAGCGTTGGCTATGCTGCTTGTTACTTGAAATTTATATCAGTTCAACGTAGGGAGTATGTTTGTTGGTTTGCTATAGTATCTATATATAGCTATAAAAACCAATCCCAAAACTGAGTGACGCTTACGCAACCATGAGAGCACTGCAGCGCTATGGGCTTGGTTGTTCATGCCCTGCCATGAAAGATATTATTTTTCAGTTAGAAGATGTACTTATGGACCAATCACTAAGATGTCTGCGACAATCTAAAATTACAGATTATTTTACAGTTAATTTTGTCTGATATGTGATAGTATAAATTTGTATTGCACGTTTAAACTGTATAAATAAATTTGTTTATTTCAAAGAATTGTACCATTTAGTCTTTTATACATGCTAATAATGTGATTTTATCTACATCTTACTACTCTGAATAACATCTGGCTTGAAGCAATAGCTTTCGGATAATCCGGATCTTTGCATAATGCGGATCAATTTGTTTGTCAAATTGAATCCGGATTAACCGAGGTTTACTGTACTTATTACGAAACGTCGACAGCAAAATCACTGTCAACTTTTTACGTTTGAAGCAAGCAGTTGAAGCCAAACCAAACCTGTTTTAGGATCATTTTTCCGAAAATTAACTGACTTATTTGACGTTTTTATTAGATGTTAAAGCTGAAATAATCAAATACTCGTATTTTGAGTTATTTAACCCTAATTAAAACAAAACCTGTTAATAAAACAATTTAATCTAACCGTTTTCAATGTGCGGTTATTTTTGATGAGTGAAAATATAGTCGGCTAAGTTCAAATTTGAATGGGACTTTTTCATAAATATCGTAGAAACTTACCAAAATTTTTTACTGCTGTCGTCGAATCTTAACTGTACAGTGCCTAATGTACTGAATTTTCATTAATGATTAAGTGGGTTGAGCTATCCATTTAAACAAATAAAAAACGACAAGAATTTAGCAAAGTTGTGTTAATGCTAAAGTTTTCCCTTATGAAAATTATTCAATCAAATAAATAGGGTTTGTCTTTTGCTTGGATATGGGACCGTTTTGAATTAATTACAAATCAAAACAAAGTATTTCTTAACTGGTTTCCACTGTTTTTTAACCCGGCTGCTGCACTGTTCAAATGATGACAGTCATGGATTGAACCGGAATCAATCAAAACTATCGATAATGGAGTAGTTCAAAGAAAACAATGTTCCACCAGCGCAACTGCAAAAGACACCGCTAAGCCGCAAGGGCATACTGGCGGCGGTTCCGATATGCTAACCACATCGAGTTAGCTAACACGGATACGGGTTAAGACAAGCAAAACCCTGCAGTTCCCATTACAAACATATAGTAAGATGTTTGTAATGGAGTAGTTCGTCGTAAAACATTTAGACTTAGTAAGCATACTCAATATTTCATCAATAACTTTAATTTATCCTTTTAGGATCTGGATGCTATGGAGATATTACTCAAGTGGATACAACAGGAGCTTCTGCAAAGACAGCGTCTCAGGATCATCTTCCACCTGGTGAATTTTATTTCGATGCTTTACTTGCAAAAGCTTGTGTCAGTTGTATAACAATCAAAGCATTGTTAATTGTCTATTGCAAAGTAGGCTACTTTTCGGTGCGACCCAAAGCACTAACTCTAAATTACCAAAATTCTTGCGATCCAAATGTTTCTGTGTTTTTCTCTGCAAGTGAAATGAAGACTGAAAAAAAAGCTTTTATCCAGTTTCGTAAGAAAAAAACACGATTTGGCTTATAGAGTATCTAAAACGCCTATTTTGTTGATAATTTCTGTTTTTCAGGAGTTGCCTCTTCTAGAAAAATGGCTCAAAATGATATAAATGCAATGAAAAAATATAAGTTCTTGATTGAAAAAGCTGGTTCGCAATTATGTGTTGATCCCGCTGTTATTGCAGGTGGGAAATAAAAAAATTTGTCAGGATAAAATAAGGTATACATCGTTTTTGATTTTGTTGCTGTTGCTTTCGGCTGAAATGTAAAAAAATATTGAGTATAGCCTATCTTGTTTTTCTGTATTTTAAAAAAACAAAATTCATGATTATAAATAAAATGTAGCATAAAAATACCCATGACAAAAACTTAAAATGAAATACAGTCAAAAAATCGAAAGCTGAATGAAGTCTTGCAATGATAAATTTGATAATGTTGGGGTGGGCAGAGTTTTACTGTAAATTTTTTTACTATCTGTAGACAAAGAGTAGGAAAAAGTTATTATTTTATCCGTTTTTTGGTGTTCCAGAGTTTTGTTTGGCTTGAAGTATTGTAGTTTCGAAATTGACCATATAACTTCCTAAACATTAAGCTATTTAAAACCTTTCTTTGTATTCACTGACGTCAAATGCATAATGGTTGGCATTAAAACAAGTTTAACTTTGTTAAAATTTGAACGTGCGCAAACAAATTTGGATTTGTAGATTCAGTTCGTGTTAAAATCAGCTTCACCTTATTTATTAATCAATCATTTGGGCAGTGGTTCTCAACCATAGCAATTGGATATTTTGAGCTGGGCCATAGAGTTATTTTGAAGGTTTTTAGAAATTTTTGATTAGTGCAATCCATTTTCAAACAAAAAAAGAGCTCAATTATCGAGCAATTATCGAGGTTACACCAGGTTATTTAGCTAATGCATTACATCAAAATTGCTTATTTTACCTCTAAATAATAGTGGCTAAAGTAGAGTTAAAGAAACCTGACTGCTATCGTGGACCACACCCTTAAATTTAAAAATTATGTGCAGGCTGTAATAAATTTTTTGTTGATTTAAGAAAGAATTTATGAAGTGACTTTATGAACCGCGCTTCTTCCTCTAATTTTTTGAGTAAAAGGCTTTTTTATTTTCACTTGCATAAAATAAACATTTCTCTTTTAAAGTCAAATGTAGACCAAAAATAGGTCTTCATGCGACGAACAAAATATCGAAGCATGGTTTGTTTATTTAGCAGCTTTTTTGTGTTCGCTCAATATAAATTTTTTCCGGTGGGCCGATATTTCTATTATCATACCCTTGTTGTTAATAATGCGTAAAAAACCCATTTTAATCGATAAAATTGACATGTTTTTTCTCAACCAGATGTAGGTCGCGGGTCCCCAACTGCTGGGATAATGTTTCGGCATTAAATCTCCAACTCAACTTGTTATTCACAATTCTGTTCGGCTGGGATGCGTAAGTGTATGCGGGCTGCATTGGAGAAATTTCGACCAAAAAAATTTGCCTCGGGCTGCGATTGCATCACCAAAGAAGTGAAGACTAAAAAAATTTTTTCATCTTGGATCTGTTTCTGATTTCTTGATATTTGTTCCAAAAAAGTAATGATCTCTAAAAAATCTTTACCTTAAATCTTAATCGTTTTTCTGCATTTCGAAACTTTGTACTGCAGAAGTGGTTCGCTTTCTGTGCACAATAAAATTTGTTTCGCCCAAATAATTCCTTGTCGCTGCCCCAAAATTATGATTTTGCTCAAAGTTTTTGAGTTTGGGGCATTCTTTAAAAGACTTCGAGGGATTACATGTCTGCTGCTTGGAAATTGTTGCCAGTAATTTATTTTAAATTTTCTCCATTTAATTTTTCGTATCTGTCGAGTACGGCAAATAAAACAATTGTGAATTATGTACCTAAAATTAAAATCTATTTTTTTTGTAAAAAACAGGAGCACAATTGAGCTTTTATCGGGGGCAACAGAATTATAATTGGACATAATCGTACGGTTTGCTGAGAGTTATAAATTTTTTAAAACTTAATTTCATCATGCTGGTTAGCAAATTTTTGTTTATTTAAAAATTGCCCAAAAAATAAAAAACTTAGACTTCCATATTCTAAAGCAGGGCGTCCAATCTTTTTTAGCCGAAAGCAATTTTAGATTATCAAAATTATTTGCGGGTTAAGGAAATAAAACACCGCGGCTAAATTTTACAAGTTAAACCTTTTTTTGTATTTACTTCGCATAAAATCCATTTTTCTACTCATTTTAGAAAACAAAAAAATTTTTGAAGAATTAAGAGGATTTGGAATGAATTTTTAAACAAGCTGCATAAAGATGAGAAACACCAGACTCGAGTTTCGCTCTCATTAGAGCTCATCAGTGATGCTTATCTCACCGCGAATCGAACCTGGGACCTGTAGTAACCTGCGTGGAAGACTACAGGTCCCAGGTTCGATTCGCGGTGAGATAAGCATCACTGATGAGCTCTAATGAGAGCGAAACTCGAGTCTGGTGTTTCTCATCTTTATGCAGCTTGTTTAAAAAAAAAAAAAAAAAATTTTTTTAGGAAACACAATTGCCCTATTTAATTTTAAGTCATTTTGAAAATACCTCGAGGACGACTCAAAACTTTTGTGCTGGGCTTCTTTTTGTGGAGTTTTCTTCACGACAATAATAAACAATTAAATGCTTTAATAAATTAAACAAGAGTCGTAAGAAAAGCCAAGGATTAAAAGTATTATACAAGCTAAATAGTTTGTTTGTTTTTTCATCTATGCAAATTAATAGTGTCTAATCCTATTAAGGAATTATCAGTCGCGAGACAAGAGCTGGAAAAGCTTTAAATCGTTCTGGATTTGGACACGACGGACACGGTTATGGGCTCATGCAGGTAAAAATAAATTTCTGTGTTTTTAACTAAAAGAGTCAAAATTTTTTTCTATTAGTGATTTTTGTGTTTGCAACTTGGCAAATTAAAATTTTTTTGCTGTGTGTCTGTGAAGTAAAACATAAAAACAAAAAGAACAAAAAGGACTTTAATCATAGAAACACAAAGGTTAAACAAGTATACATGTATATTTACTGCGACTATTCTTTTTTAATGTACCGTCAGGGACTCCTAAACCTAAATAAGTGAAGAGCACAAACAAAATTTATCACTTAAAATCTTCTGAACAAAGCAATATGATTACTTTAGTATTTAAAAATTTTTTTCTCTGTACTTATTCTTTTAATTCGCCAAAAAACGTCGGAGGCGTTCTGCTTTGGCTCACCGTCTAGCGATTACCTGAGTTGCTTTTGGAAATGCCCAGATATTCCCTTTTAATTAAAACTTCCTATTTTTGGTTATCTATTTTTAAAGAGTATGACTGAAATTTGAAGATGCTTGCTATAAGACTGCTAAGCAGAAAAAAGTACAGTAATGGTTCTTCCCCTGGATGCAACAAAGTGACGGGAGTAGATTTTGAACCACACCGTGTCGTTCATGTGCGCCACCAATACGCCGCTCTTGTAACCACTCGATCACGCAATTAACCACGCTGCAGTAAAATTCGGTGCTCACTGCTCATCAACTGTATCAGCACTCTTCAATCTGCAAAGGTTTGGTGAAATATTCACATGAGTTCCGTAAGCTTTCAACGCAGACATCAGCGCTCTTCAATCGGCATCACTCTTCAATATCATTTAAACATAAATCAGATTTCGTAAACTTTAGCTATCACTATTTATTCTGTTTAAGTGATTAAATAATAATATCGAAACAACGAACAAACGGTTTTTTATTCATAGGAAACTAAGTGAGCATCAACAATATAACTTGCTCGGACAATTTTAGGTGAATAACGTGAACAAATTGTCTTAAAAAAATTGATATATAATGGTTTTGGCAACGTTTGCAACAGTGAAAAATGTTTAAAAGAAAAAAATGCATTTCACATCAAATAAATTCATTTATAAACAAAGCAGAAATGCGTTCTTTGGAAAAAATGAACTCTTGGTAGTGTATTGTCCAGTGAATGCAAAGGTCTGAAATTATTTATCTATTTGAAAACAAATAATTTTTTTGGACAATTAGTCATTTTATTTTTTGCGAGTAGGTTGATAATCGTTATCACAAACTCCGAGGAGGCCCGTACTCTCTCGACCACATTTTGCAAGGAACGGGAATTCTTATCGATATGATTAAAGGCGTTCAAGCAAAGCATCGCGATTGGACCCAAAACATGGCATACAAAGGTGGAATCTGTGCTTACAACAGCGGAGTGAGCAACGTTCAAACTTACGAAAACATGGATGCTGGAACCACCGGAAACGATTACTCCAACGATGTTACTGCTCGATCCCAATATTACAAGGAAAATGGTTATTAAGCTCAGCTCCTTGAGGCTTTACTTTTGTAATCAACGTAACGAAAATAATAATAATTTTTTGTGATTTGATAATATTGCTCATTAGAATAGACTACTAGCAGTCGTACATTATATGCTTTTACGGTTTTGCTTTTGGGAAGCGAGTAACTTATTGCTCTTTATATTGAAACAAGTTAAGCTCAGTCTTCCCGCTTTTTTTAATGTACAGTATTTTTTATGGATGGTGTTGTCAAGTGAAATTATTGTTTTGTTTAATATTTTTTTTCCTAATGACTCCATATCAATGTAATTGACCGAATGTTACTTTTATATAATTTGAATAACTCTGCACCATTTTATAAGCACAAAAAAATAAAATTAATCCGAATGACAATTATTCTCAATGTTAAAATTTGCTTTAACATTCATGTTCGCATTCGCTTAGAGCAGTGGTTTTCAACCATTGTGTCATTGCGTACCCCTTGGAAAGTATAATTTGTTTCACGTACCCCCTTGCATTGTCATTTAATTTATAACTTTCAAAACACGAGACACAAATTAGTTTTCAAACGAATTCTTTAATCAAAAAACGTCATTTATTGGTTAATCCAGTGGTCGGAAACCTTTTTTTATGAGGGCCCAAATTCTACCTATAAAAATTATTGAAGGCCCAGCAGTACACTTGAAACATACAGTGGCAGTGGCGTACGCAGAAAGTTTCCGAGATTTCGTCTCCGACTTTGCCACTTTCTCCCAAAATAATGGTGATCTCTAAAAAAAAAAAAGGTCTTCACTTCCATTTCGTCTCAAATTTCTCCATTTTTTTCACTACACTACGCATTTAAAACTACCATGCACATACGGCTAGCATGCGGCCGACAAAGACTTTGTAAAACCAAATAGCCCGCGGCCCACGAAAAATTGCTAAACGGCCCACATTTGGGCCACGGCCTACAGGTTGCCGACCACTGCTCTAACGTTACAAAAATGTTTCAAAGCATTTAATCTGGAAAAGTACGCGGCCCGGCAACGAACTCCTCACGGACCGGCACTGGGCCTCGGCCCAGTGGTTGCCGACCACTGGGTTAATCCATCAATTCTTGGTGGCAAAGAAGCAACAGCTGTAATCAAACTGTTTTCAAGAGACAATCTGTTTCTTTGTTTGGTTTTAATAGTAGCCATTGCTGAAAACGTAACTTTGCATAAATAAGTGGATGTAATAGGTAGCAAGTGTTCCAGAGCCTCATCTCTCAAGTCCGGGTGTTCCTGTTTGACAAATGTCCAAAATTCGGTCAACGAAATAGCACTAAGTTTTAACTGTAAGCCGCGGTCCGTTGATACTTCTAAAAGTATTTCTTGCAAGTTAATTGGCAGTGCGGCCAAGTTTTCTTCTGGAACAGAAAATGGGTCTCTCACCTAATCCAGTTGTTTTTCGATTTAAATAATATTAGGAAAGTATTGGTAAAAGTTTTGACATAGACTTGTCAAATGATCATCTATCATTGCCTTTATCATTTCTGTTTCTACTTTTTCCGTAAAATTGAACTTCTGTAATAGGGAAAAGCATGTAAAGTCTGCTTTTTGGCACGTTTTCTTTCAGAGATCAATTTTTTTTAGCAACCCACTTATCTTATCATGCAAGGTGAGAATGTTGGCCCCTTTTCCTTGAAGACAAACGTTTAGCTCATCGAGCTTATCGAAAATTTCTGCAAGATAGCACAGCTTCGCGAGTCAACCGACATTTTCAAATAATTTACTAATAAGGAGAGTTGTGTTCCTTGCAAAACATGCCAACTTCGGTGCGTAATTTAAAGAGCCTGTTCAAAATTCTTCCTCTGGAAAGCCGGCGCACTTCCGTGTGTAGCAGCAGTTGTGTATGTTCGGCTTCCATTTTTCACAAAGAAGGCGAAACAGACGGGAGTTACGTGGTCGAGATTTGATGAAGTTAATGGCCTTGATGCTACAGTTCAAAACGTCATGTAGTTGGGGACTCATTCTTTTTGATACCAATGCCTCTCTGTGTATAATACAATGAGTCTATTTCACGTTGGGCTTTTTTTTCTCTAGCGAGTGTAACAAACCCTTTTATGGTGCCGGTCATAGAAGCAGCAGCATCGGTGCATATGCTGCTACAACGTGTCCAGTTCAGACTTTTCTCCGCGAAGAAAGCATCTACGACGTTAAAAATATCTTTTCCGTTGGTTCTCCCTTGCATGCTTTTGCAGAACAATATGTGCTCAGCTATGTCATCAGCATCGCGGTATCTCACAAAACCAACCAGCTGTGCACTTCCACTTACGTCGGTTGACTCGTCTAATTGTAATACAAATGAGCCTGTAAGCTTTGCAACAACTTGATCTACGTTGTCTGTTGCCATGACATCTACTCTGCGACTGACAATGTCGTTAGACAATGGGACTGCATTAAACTTATCTGCAGCGGTTTTGTCTAGCATGGTCTCTGCTAGCACTTTTGCAGCAGGAAGCAGCAGTTCTTCAACAATTGTAAAAGGCTTTTTAGCCTTTGCTACCAGTAGAGATACGGCCTAAGAAGCTTGTAGTGCTCTTTCTGTAGTTGTTGTAACTTTTCGAATCACATGTTGCGAGGATCGAAATTCAAAAAAATTTTTTTGAAAAAACTAGAAGGCTTACCTGCATGACAAGCATGTTTTGTGGTCAAATGCCGCTGCAGGTGCGACGGGTTCATGGATTTGTTTGACAGTGTATCGCCACAGAAAAAACACACTGCCTTGGGTGGCTTAGAGTCCGTGCGTGTGAATCCCATCAATGCATACTAATCTTTGTACTGGCGATATTTGACTGCAGACTGTATTTTTGCATTCTTGTTTAACGGGCCTTGAGAATCAGAGCATCAGCTTCGCTGATAGAACGTTTTAACCACGATTCCATTATATGCAATACTTTATAATATAAAGCTATAAACTTAAATTAATTTATAAAGTTTATACTTGTAAACTTAAATAAACTTAAACATAAAGTTTATAAACTCTACTTCCTTGGCTGTTGTCAATTTAAGTTTACTAAAACTGAACACTCCACAGCTCACCAAGAATCACATATCTGTTTAGAATTAGGTACATTGGGTATTGTGAGCGTTTATAAAATTTACCATTGCAATCAATTTAATACTATGCCATTTGGTATCTGAGATTAATGCTTTCTATCATTTGTACTCGCGTACCCCTTGCGCGACCCTCGCGTACTCCTTGAGGTACGCGTACCCCCATTTGAGAACCACTGCCTTAGAGTACGTGTTCGCATTTGCTTAGAGAAACTTTTCTATATCAGAAAAATCATAAATATTTTGACAGTTCAATAAGGCTAAAAAGATATAATTAGTTTTGAGTATGTAACTTAAGGCCCGTTTTTACTACGAGCGTGGAAAAGAGCATTCTTTGTCTCTTTTATTGATCTTCGATTGAAGCGAGCGCAAAAAAATCAATAAAACAAACAAAGAATGCTTTTTTCCACGCTCGTAGTGAAAACGGGCCTTTAAACAGTAGGCCTAAAAAGTAAAGAAAAAAACAATCTTCATAAAATTCTAGAACATTGCATTCGACAAAGAAATGTTTGCTCTTATCTTAAATTCATCTGTAGTCTTTATAAATTATTATAAATCATGAATGAATTGAACTACGTGAGTGTGATACCTGTTGATTTTGCTTGTGAATAAATATTTCGATAATAATTTACAAGAGTTGTTTTTTAATTGTGTAACAAGCGCAGAGCCTATTTTGCAAGTAAATTAATTTTAATGCGAACCGATAATAGTCATAAATTTAGAAGTAGGCTACAATGGTTAATCAGATAGTTGATTTAAAAACATATTCATCTTTCAGTCAGGCATGTCATGCATATAGTGTTTTAAAATTTTGCGTTGGTAAGTAGTCTAACTCAATGTGTTTAGCGACCGATTCGTGATTAAAAGGATACAAGTTCAATACTCATATTTTTTAACGACATACTTGTAGTCATTAATTGAACGCCACTTCTAAACTGAATAAACCTACTGGCCAAATACACGAATTCTCATTTTTTATAAAGTTAATCGAACTTAAGTTTTCGATTTTTAATCGTTGGTGTAATATTAAGTTAATTGTTTTTTCATAAGAAAATTCGTGTAATGGTGTAATATTAAGTTAATTGTTTTTTCATAAGAAAATTCAATTCTGATATTGTACAGGCCTATTAATTTTTTTTATATTAGATTCTTAACTTTTAAATAAAAAACTTAAGTTTTTAACGAAAAAGCAAAATTGCGTTTTTTCTTTCTATACATTGACGGACATAAAGGATAAAAACGTTATTTGGAAATACTAGAATCGGACGTATATTTTAACTCAAGCCTTTACAAATGTCTGTAGATTTTACGCTTTACATTGCCTGTGAATAACTGTTTTTTTAATCATTTTTAAATTAAGAAATATAGTGACAAATAAACATTTTTAAGCTCAGAAGTAACAAATAAAGATTTTTAAACTATTAGGCTTACCTACATATGGCTATTTTGTCTATTTTTGCGACAAATTTTTTTTAATACTAGTAAAATTTGAGATATTTTATAATAAAAAAATTGAAACAATGCCTTTTTCTTTCAGCTTTACACACAAAAAATTGCATTTTTAATAATTTTAAAATGGTTAAATTTATAAGCGTGTGCTTAACAGCGACATTGCTTTGTTACGCTAATAGCAAACCAACTAAAAAGTCATCCGATCATCACAAACTGCTTCTGGTGTCGTTTGATGGAATAAGGTAAGTAATTTAAGTTACAGTCAAACTTAAAAGTTCATAATGTTTCTTTAGAACAAGTGTTGGCAAAGTTTATCTATCAAAGTCCCCGAATGTAATTGTAAAACGATTGTGGCACACAAATTGACTGAATAGACTGCGATGACTAAAAAACTTCTTGAATACATTTAAATTGAATGTGGAAAAACTTTAATTAAACAACAATAGTTGACTGTAATGACAAAAAACGGTTTTCATTAAAACTAAGATTTGTAAAAAAAGGTTTGATCAAAAATGTTTTCATTCTACCAACTTTTCGACGAATTTTCCGGCTTAGAAATCTTGCGTGCTAACAGCTGTATTGTCAGGGTTTGGATCCATATATTTATCTGAAAAAATATTTTTACACATTAAATTTATTCTTAGTCCCCATTGTAGTCGACTTACAGTCATAGCCGTATCTGCCTCGGCGGCAGGAAAAAATTGCTCCCCAAATCTTAATAATTTGGACAAAGAAATTATTTGTGCATCGAAAATGAACACTAAATGCAAAAAAAGTTTAAGAATTGAGGTGAAGACTTTTTCATTCTTATTTCTTTTAGAGGCCACTGCTGTATGTTTTTGGGACGAAAATTGAGAAATGACAGATAAATTCAAGGTTAAGATTTATTTTTGGTCTTCACACTTATTTTAAACAAAAATTCTTTTCATATGCGTAAAGTAGTAAAAAATCATGATTCAGGCATACGTTACAAAATTTGGGCAAAACTGTATTGCCCCGACTTTTTTCGGGTGGTATGCCATGCTTGCAGTAGATCTTTCAAAAGCATGTGTTCAACTGAAACATTAGTCCAATATCTAAATATAGTCCTAACATTACAGAGTTGAGCAAAAGAAACAAGTTCAATGATCTCATTAAAGTTGTTCTTTTAACTGCATTTAATATCAATAAATATTTAATAATGATTGGGTTGATTTATCAATTTGTCTGTTTTCCATATATTATTTTGAAAAAAATGACAATGCAAAACCGTTGCTTTTGAAGCAATGGAGATTGTGAAATAGAGTAATTCCAAAAATACAGTAGTTTGGCATTCGAAGTTCAACAAATTTGAAAACTGACACGCTTCTTTGCTGGCCCCTGCATTAAAGCACGGTGTATGTAATCATGTGTGCATTGTAAAATCATGGTCAGTTGATTTATTTATTGAATTCATTAAGGTTGTGGTTCTCATACGTTAATATTGCGTGATTTGCGTTCATTCGGACTTACAAATGTTTCAACTGCTTAACATTCGGTGAGGAGAAAATTTTTTGTCTTTGTTGTGACGTCAAATACAGCGTAAGTTTTACGAACCGTATTCAATAAACCTATGTGACATGGTGCCTGGTATTGAATGACTCTGTTAAAAATATGCTCTCTGTGCAAACCACAACCTTGACGAATCCAATAGGTTAAACAAACAAGCTAAAATTCAACCATGCACAAATCACGACCTGTCATAATGGTATACAACACTAGATAAATACAAATTCTTTATCTTACGACCGTGACCAAGTCCAATGCCTAAGCGGAATAGAAAATACAAAAAAATTCATTTTAAAAATCAATCTGAAAAAAACTAAACAGCAGATTTCCAAATTAAAAGAAAATTAAAGAAAAATTTGAAAGCATCGTAGACAAGATGGAAAAAAGAAAATAATTTAAAAACGTTTCCGATAACGTTTTTTCGTAAGCATTTCGGCATTTGCGAGCAAACATAAAATCGTCACTTTACGTCGCAGTGCTTACAAAAAACTGTCCGATCAAAACAGCATTTTTCAAGTCTTTTTAGGGAGCAAAATTGGTTGAAAACCCTTTTTGTAGCTGCGAGTAAAAGGTAAACTCTTACAAATTCTTTAAATTGAAAACAAAAAAGTTTTACTTCAAATCGTCGTCGTCGTTTGAAGGGTATCCACTGCAGGTCAGACACAAACAGGACTGGGGCCGAGGGTTTATCCTTTTACTACCCCAGACTGCTGCACTGCCTGGATCAGATGCTGGCAGTGATGTCATTAAACCAGCATCGAGTTTCGTCATCCAAAACCGTCAGACCTCGTACTCCATATAGTGCCCGATGTATAGGGCACGCTGTTAGTACATGGTCTGTGGTTTGCTCAGAGGCGCCGCACTCGCAATTTGGTGAAGGAGCGAGACCCCATTTGTGCATGGACGAATGGAATCGCCCAACATCAGTCCGCAGGCGGTTGAGCTTAGCCCAAGCTGCTCGGGGTAAGCCCATCCCAACAGGCCTGGCACTGGTCTCGGGCACAAAAGCACGGAGCCTGGAAACATTTTCACAGTACTCCGTTTTCCATTGGTGATTTGTCCGTTCAGAGGCGCGGATGCCAAGTCTGGCAAGGTTGTCCAAAAGATTCCGCACAACTGGCACAAACGGGCGTCTGGATCTTAGTCTCACTTGGCGAGTATCTGAGGACCCACAAAAAAGACCATACAAGATATGATCGGGGTCCAGAGATCCACGATTAGCCAAGGAGAGTGTCGCTCCCATTCGGCGAAGCTCAGCTGGCTGGATGCCTGAGAGTACAGGTAGGTGGTCCGTTGGAGTGGGACGCAGGCATCCAGTAACTATGCGCAAGGCGTCGTTCAAGACACTGTCAATGAGGCGAGTGTGAGCACTGCGACACCAGACTGGCGCACAGTACTCAGCTGCTGAGTAGACTAGAGACAAGGTGGCTATGCGTAGTGTATTAGCACCAGCACCCCATCCCGAGCCCACGAGTCGCCTCAGCAGTGTGACGCGCGAGGATAGTTTTTTGCGCAATGCCACTAAATGGTGACGAAACGTGAGCGATCTGTCCAGTTTTACCCCAAAATAAGTAGGGGTTGGACAGAACGGTAAAAGTCTACCGTTGTTGTAGAGCTTTAGCTCACGTTGAGCCTCTCGGTTATTTAAGTAAAAGGCTGCCGTCACCGTCTTAGTGTGACTGAGCTTCAACCTCCAAGTATGGAGATACGCTGAAAGTGTGGACATGTCTTGGCTTAAGGTCCCCTCCAAGTCCTTCCAGTTTCCAGAAGAGTGCAACAATGCTAGATCATCATCATAAGCAAACTTTCTGGAAATCATGGAAGGAAGATCGTACGTATAGATGTTAAATAGGAGGGGGGCCAAGACCGATCCCTGAGGAACGCCGTTTTTAAGACGGCGTAGCCTGCTTTGCTTGCTGTCACCGGTGGTAAGGGTGAAACTTCGATTTCGGACAAACTCCATGATCATTCTGACCATGTGCTTATCCGGAAGTAGTCTCAGCAGCTTGCAGGTAAGGCCACGGCATTTATCAATCTGACAGCTGCTTATGACTTCAAATCATAAGCACACATAACAAAAGTCTCCTTACATTCGTTTCCCGGGCGACTGCCTCAAAATTTAAGAACAAAGTATTAATATATTCGCGACTTACTGTTAAAAAACCTCGGACTATTAGGAGATAAGATTGGTCCTTTGGCTGTTTTGATATCATAGGAGTTCAACTTTGACCTGTGTATTAAATACAGAATGACCATTATAAAACTCTGAGAGCCAGTTAGAGCATCATTATTAAAGCATCATCCAAAAGTGGATGTTGCACCATCTTGCATGAATAATAAGTTATCAATGTTATCCCAGCCAGAAACTGTGGGCCACACAAAACTATCAAGGATCTGAGCGTAGTGCTCTGCATTCATGGTATCACGCCGAAGATATGGACCGATAATTCTTCTTGCCGTCATTCCACCACACATTCACTTTTGGTCGAGTTAGCATTTTCTCAATAGCAACTTTAGAATTGATTTTATCTGTTTCCCAGTAATAGCAGTTGTGGCTATTTATGAAACCACCTACGTGGAATACTGTCATGTCGCCTAAAAAGATTTTTTTGAATAATTTAGGACAACCCAGCATTAATTCTTTGTATTCCATTCTTTGGTCATAGTCTTCATTCTTAGACCCCTCCACATAATTGGGTCTTCATGGATGATAATTCAATTGATTGCGTAACACGGAAATTATTGAGTGCCTCTTGTCTGTCCACTTTCACGAGCTGCTTGACGAGAAAATTTTTCTGGCTCTGATCAAACATTTCCTGCACGTTTGCTCCTTATCTGGAGTTCGTCTTGTGGAAGGAGGATCACTTTTTTTTATCATTTACAGATCCTGTGGTCATCAATTTTACAAGACAATTTCTTGTTTTGTTCAAACGTAGTGCCGCATGCCCACCCTTCAACGTACGCCACTCTCGGCACCTCAACAATGAAGTTTCACAATTTATAACGTGCTATAATTTTGGCTCGTTCCTGAATGGTCAAGAGAAAGGTCATTTTCAAAAATGCTGTATCACATACCATAAATAACAAAAAACATTGACAAAATCTGAAAAATACACCATAACAATGAGTGTTGTTTCGCCTAATACAGTTGTTTTTGTCTGGAATTTAGCGGTAATAGTAATCACATGAAATTTTATGTGCCTAGTTACTTTTAACCACCCTGTGCTTTGGTTTGTTCGGATGGTAACGCTTCCTATGTTTGTTTACCCTCATTTACCTTTATAGAGGTTTCAATGAAACCTCTATAAAGGTAACCTTATAGAGGTTTCAATGAAACCTCTATAAGGTTACCTTTATAGAGATTTACCTTTATAGAGGTTTCAATGAAACCTCTATAAAGGTAAATGAAACCTCTATAAAGGTTCATAAAAACACCGCCCTAAGTAAAGCGCCTCCAGATCCGACGCTCTCTTGCGAGTCAAAAATCTAAACAGAGATAAAATAGTCGGAAAAGTACGCTTCTTAAACTATTATAACTTTATTTTAACAAATATATTTCATAATTTTTGGCTTATTAAAGTATCAGCTCCTACATAATTTAAACCGGCGGTTGGGAACATTTTGAGGTAGACTACAGAGCTATTTGAAAAATTACTTGATTTTTTGAAAAATTTAGTTTTATTTGTGTCACAATAGTTAATTTTACATTTGTGTGTTTATTTCATGATTTCTTAACCGGTGGGCCATGAAATGGTGTGAAAAATGTGATGAAATAATGTATTCGTTGCGGTAAAAAGTAATATCTGTTTACATCAAGGGTTTCTAACCGATATTACCACCCTAAGGACTACAATTTGTGCCTGAAATTTAGTGAAAGACCAAAAAAAGGTCTTCCTGTTTATTTGTGGCACTGCTCGAAAAAATAAAAATCAAAAAAAAGCTCTTCACTTTGCGTATAGCATTAATATGTCATAACAATCGCATTCCAAATTTTTTGGGCCGCGATGGTAAAAAGGTTGAAAAGCACTGATTTAAATCGAACGCACCAAGAAATAACAACAAATATTTTCTCTCAGTTGATGCTATTTTGAAAAGCAAGACCGAGATTTGGTGCCTGTTTCATTCAATATATAAAACTTTGTTAGCTACACTGATCTGATATTTATATTTCAAAAAGGTATTCGATGCAGTTGATTATAAAAATTTATCCAGCAAGTTAGTTAATTATAGCATCCATGCAATTAACCTTTCGAATTTTTACAGTTCTAGCAAACACAATAGTGCTGTAGTTTTCAGATTTTTTGTGCTGGAAGTATTGAAATTAAAAGATAAAATAAGAAACAAAAGTCATGTTTATAAGTCCAAGTATTGAATGAATATCATGGCTTTTGGTATGTTATCCGATACATGGAGATTATTTGCTAAAAAATACAATCAATGCGTTGTAATTATCTTACAGATTTGATTTTCCCGATAGAGCAGAAAATTTGGAAGGATTTGAGTATCTGAAACAATATGGAGTAAAAGCAAAATATATGAAAGGAGTGTTTCCAACTCAAACTTCTCCAAATCATTTTACAATTGCAACAGGTTAATTTGATCATCAACTAAAGGAAACAAGGTTTTTTACATTTACAAAACGTATAAGCGACTCTCAAAAAGACCGGTGCAGAATCTTGAAGTTTAAAGTTGTAGATTAATCGTATATTCTTTTTTAACGAGTTTGTCAACTTTTAATTGTGCTAAGTCGCAAGTACATCAAAGCTTTGATAACAGAATATTGTTGACAATTTTGTTAGGCCAAGTTTTTCTCGGCATTTTTTGGACTTTTCTCGTTTTGAAACTTAATGGAATTTTATCATTATTTCAAGAAAGCAAAAGAGGTTTACCACCAAAAAAAATTTTGAAAATCACTGTTTTATATTGTTGCAGCGGTCTAGTTATTACATAAACAAGTTTTTGAATGTTGCTGAATTGAAGTTTTAAAATTGTAAAAGATAATGAACTTAAATAATAATAATATTTTTTCTCAATACTCAAGTTTTTATAATTACAAATATTGATAATAACAAAAAATGCGGATCAACTAATAAACACTAAAGCAGTTTTTGATTTCAAAATTGTTTTTATACAAGCAAATTCGACACAAAGCATCCAAATATTTATTGATTATCTTGCATTTTAAGGACTTTATTCTGAATCCCACGGAGTAGTCCACAATACCTATTACAATATTACGGATAAGAATTCTCCTCTTGTTCCTCCTACGTTTTACGAAACATTAGCAATCAATGAATGGTGGGATGATGGGGCAGAGCCGATTTGGATCACCGCAGTCAATCAAGTAAATAAATTTGTCAACAATTTACTTCTGGTTGCTTTAAAATTTTTTTTATAATTGGTAAAAATTATAAGAGTTGCCATACCGTCCGGAAAATTCCGGACATATCCTTTGGTTGGTTAAAGACTTTTTTTTTTTTTTAAAAACACCATGATTTTGAGACGAAAATTAAAAAATCCGAGACTGATTCTAAGTGAGGACCTTCTTTTTTTTGTCTTTATCCTAGAATCTCAGACAATTTTATTTTGTCCGCCCCTCCAAAATTTTTTTTGGCTTGTAGGCATATGTCTGCCGGAATTCCGCCTATTCAGATATGGTAACCCTAGTTTAAAAGTAATCGATATTTTGCCCATCTATGCCTTGCAATTGTATGCTTTTTGTTGTTGTTTAAAGTATCATTCATTGTTTTTCATTTCTTAGACTTAAACCAAGGTTTAAGTCGCCCTTAAAAACAAAGAAAACTGTCGATCTACAGAAATTAATAGACAAAAGTGAAAAAGAACAAAAACAAGGTAGGGCTACAAAACAATAAATTAGCCGACCTAAATGTAATAGCACAAGAGTTATTGGTATATTTATACACAAAACATGATTATTTGTCACTACCTGATTATAATTGTTTTGGTAAAGATTTTGGAGCAAAGTTTTAACAAAGCAATTTTCAAAGTATTTTTGTAGTGGTTAGTAACGTGACAAGTCGTGCAGATCGTCAATGTTTCCTGCGATCGGCGGAATGGCTACATATGTTAACCTTCTGTCTTACGAGCAAAAGGATACCAGTTCGATCCCGAGTATTTTTGAGTGATTTCTATCACTAAATAGGAACTTTCTGGCCATCTACAATGGTGATTTTGCGTAAAAAAGAAAGCAACCTGTAAGTTAACATTAATTGGGGGCATGAATAATAATTGTCATGCTGGAAAGTATATTTGCTTGACGGTCTTAACAAGCCGATATTAATTTTATTCACATAAAAACTAAAAAGCCAAAAAATAATCTGATGGCAGAAAGGTGACAACCACATGAGGTGACTCTTAGAAAAAGGTAAACTCCTTTGTTATACAAATCAAAAAATAAACCGAAGATAATATATGATGATGAAAATAATAACTTTTTAATTTTAATAAATCATAATTTTGTTGCAAGAACTTGGCCTCCATAACAATGCAAAAAGTAATAAAATTAAGTGTTCATGATTGCAGTTGACCTTCAAAAATCCGGCAACCAAAAATCCGAATCCTTCAATTTTCCGGCACGGATTTCGGCGGCGCATTTTCATATTTTCCGTGTTGGTGCGCATGCACACCACTGGTTTCATGAGCTGCCGCTTATACTTAGATGGTGCTATATGCCTAAACGCTATGTTGGTTCATTCTTCCACGTGTTAACAAGTAATCCTGCTGATTTTGATTTGCTAATTACTGATTTTGCTCCGCAGGTAATAATTTTCTTTAAATATACAGTATGGGAGTACATCATACAAAATTATAACCTTTAAAAATCCTGCAATCCGCGGGTCCCGAGGTTGCCGGGTTTTGTAGGTCAACTGCATTACTCATAATAGAAAAATCTTATTTAGAGACCTCTACATTTTTAGAGGCGAAAGTCAAGAAATCCGAAACATTTTCGAAGTGAAGACCTGTTTTAAAAATATTACTGCTTTCTAGGGTCGAAAATTAATAAATCAGAGATAGATTCAAAGTGATAACGTTTTTTTTTGGTTATTTCAAATTCCTTCGCCCTTCTTCGTTACCTCATAATATAAATTAGCCTCCAAATAAAAAGGTTTCCCACCTCTGCTCTAATCTAAAGTTGAACCCGGGGGCATCCAGCCCAAACACGTTGACCCGCCAAATTTTATTTGATATTATTCGCGTGCGCGACTTTATAAAATGTAACACAAATTTTCCCCCGTTTTTTTTTCAGCAAAAACTTGTTGAAGAAAATTTTTATTTAATTTTATCGTAAATACCTTCTCGTACACATACACTCTATGTCGTGTAAACGAACAATTATTAATTAAAAAAAAAACACAAAAAACACAAAATAAAACAAATACTCTATAACCAGGTTTTTATGATGGATCTCTGGTAGTGCAACGCAACGCGATTGCAATTCGCCCAAGAACTCATCAAGACACAATTAACCCTCACCAAACTATCTACATGGTTTAAGAATAAATGACTGTATGCTACAGCCAGATATCGTTTTTGCAAAAAATGATAAAAACTTTTTCAGATTCCTTTCTTTTTTGATAAAAGTTTTTGAAAGAGTTTAAGTCCCATTTTAAAATACGTCGCGTGCTACGTGTTAGTCACCACTGGCCTAACTCAATGATCATTCGGTTATAGGTTATTTAGGCTACTTTTATTTTTCTTGTTTCTTATCTTGTATTGGGCTAAAAAGATTGAAATATTTTCGTTTTTTTATAAACTAGATTCGTCCAAACTTTTTGAGGCAAGGGCCATTGATTGGCGTACCAAAAATATTCGTTGGCAAAAATGGCGAGAAAAAAAAATTAAAAAAAACATATAAAACACATTGTGGATTAATTTTAGCATGTTAAAACCTTTGTTTTTGGTCTTTTCTTGCTTTGAACAATTTTTTTTACGTCAAGTGAGAGCAAAAAATCGTTCCCACATTTTAACCTAAGATGTTTGGGTCAGAAAAGGTATTCACTTGACGAAGAGCCTTTCATTAGATCATTGGATTATATTGTTTAGGTCATTGAAAAATAACTCGCATGGCACTTATCAGAGCATTTTGGTACACCACAAAGGTCCCTGCTACAAACCATTAAAAACTAATCATTTATTTTGTCAACGTTATAGGGACTAACAAGTGGGGGTTATATGTTTCCTGGAAGTTATGCTTCCATCAATGGAGTAAATGCTACTGTGAAGATTTTGGAAACATCAAACACACCCATGGAGGAAGAAGATTGGAAACATAGAATCGATGAAACAATGAAATTATTTACTGTTCAAGATTTGGATATGATTGCATTGTATTTTGAGCAGGTATTATATCAATTAAAAACACAAAAAAAGTGTAAAACATCTATCTTTATTAAAATTAATAAAACGAAAAAAATATTTTAAAATAAGTTGATCCCGGCTAGATTTCGGTAATTTAATGCTTTTAAAAAGATTAGGTCGAAATATGCAATACATCTATTACTTTCCTTTTTACCTAGTTTAAATAAGCTTTGTAAATTTAGTTTTTTATTCAATTAATTATAAATTCTTGCGGCTGTTAAAAGTAAGTATCTCTGTGCAAAAAATAAATAGATAAATAAAATAAAAACGATACAAATCTCTTTAAGTAGCCTAAATGTTTATCGAATACACAAAAAAAGCTATAGCTTTCCTCATATTGAACCATAATCATCAATTTTTCTATTTTTTGTTTTTAAGAAAAAATATCTACAAAAAATGAAACATTAACGGTAGACCTGGAAATTTATTATGTATCTCGATTACTGACTGTGATGGTGTTGAGAGTGAGACAGTAATGATCATCGTGACATTACGCGAAAAACAAGACATGTCCGTCACGCTGTTTAGTCGACTTAAAAACTCAGGACGGAGTATTGGGGTCAAAACAGTGCGCATCGCTGCCCTATCTCTGACCTAATTTAACCTAAATTATACCTGCATGCTACCCACTGTACTTCTGAGACAAGTTCACAAATTGATACAATTTAACTGCATAGCCGATTAGTTATTTAAAAGTTCTAGCTAAAAAGAATTTTACATTTTTTCTATCATCCGCAATACGAGTATCTAAAATTTAATTTAAAAACACGATCTAATTTCACCAAATTTTTTAATTGAATGTATGGAAAATAAGAAAATCAAGTTTTTGATTGAACTATATTTGTTGTTTTGTGTAAAAAAGTTCAGTTCAAAACAAAAAAATTACACAATTTAATCTATTTTTTGTAATTCAACCGAAATTTAACAAGATGGCACTAAAAAGCCGTTTTCCTTAATTCTGTCTATGTAACGACTATTTTTTTATAATTCCGAATTTTAAAATGAAATAGTTTACCAGACTGACAAATTCAAAATAAAACAGTTCATCCGATCAACCTTACTTCTTGTTTTTTTTTTCGTTGTGATTGTGATACGATCAGTACATATTTTTGAAGAAATTTCAAAAAATATTGAACCGATCAAAAAACAAAAAAATAGAAACATCCAATGGCTATGGCATTTCAATATGGCATTTACTTTCTTATGGGAAAACGCGATGTGGACCCCGATGTGTTTGAAAATACTCCTAACAAAGAATTTTGCAAAGATGCATTTTTCTTTTCAACACTGCAGTTTTTTGCTTAGGCGATGAAGCTTAAGCAAAAAATTTTTAATGTTCTTTCCTTGGTGATCTTGAATGTTTACGTTTCTCTCTCTAACATTGACAGGTATCATGGTATTCAAAACTTTACAAAAAAAAGTTACTTAAAAGCAACACAAAGATTGATATTATATGCCACGAAAATATTTTGCAAATGTATCAATACGCCACATTTAGCAGCCGTTGTGGACTTTCAAAAGTTAAGAAATCAAAAGAAGTTGAAAACAAATATGTGATTTTGTTACACATATGTATAAATAAAGAGTACAAGGCGAGCCCAAGAAAAAAACTGGGACTTTCTTGTTTAAGGTTTAATCATTCAGACGCCTATTGTTCGCAGGTGAAAAAAAGCAACAGTACACGCAGTTGTATTATAACATCTGTACGGACACAAAAAAATTGTACTAAGACTTGAGAAACACATTTATTGTTTAAAGACGCGACTGAAACAATAAGAAGTCAGCTTCATTTATGCTATGGTTAGTGCTAAGTTTAGAGATAAAATAATTATTTTTTATAGTATCAATAGCAATAAACGCAAGTTCGAAACCCAAATAGTTCAAAAATTGGGTTTATAAAAAAAATTTACAGAGTATCTATTTTAGCCTGATGTGGATAATCACAGAAATGGACCAGAAAGTGACTCTATCATAGAGGAGACTCTTCCTTTGGTAAGCAGAACAATTATGTACCTCATGGAACAAGTAAAAAACTATCAACTCACTGAAAACTTAAACATTATCATAACCAGGTATGAACTTCATTAAAGTACATTGAAAAAACTTAAAAGCCATATTAAAAATATTTTTGAAGGTAGCTTCGGCAGATTTTATGATATTTTATGAATGTGTAAAACTACAGGCTAATGCATTGCTTTCCAAACTTTTTGTTTAAGTGACACACTTTTAAACCACAAATATATTTGTGACACGTTTTAATTCAATTTAAATTAAAAAGTTTTTTGACAGCAAAACCTCAACTTACAATTTTAATAAGATATATGAGCTTGCTTGCAAAATTGCTGGCGAAAATCTTAAAAATAACAATGGCAAAATTTTTTAGTTTTTTTGTTGTTTGCAATAGTTATATTATCGCTTGCAAATGTTATATTGATGGTCGAAAACCACTATAATATAATTTATTAAAATGTAAATGCCTACTGTCAAATATTGCTTTAAGTCCAATAGGTGACACTCTGTTTGGAAATCATTGGGCTAATGGGTCAATATAATTGTTTTATCGTTATTTTGAGTGATTATAAAATTATCAAGCTGTGCTTTGCATGTAAAACGTACAATGGCAAATATTTGTGCACTAAAATTTATGCTGTAAAACGCCAAAGCATAAACCTATATTGCTTTGAAGGAAAAAATATTATTGTTAGTTGGTAATTGTAGATATTTTTTTGTTTAAGCTTATTTTTTTATAAAACTTAGATAATTTTTTGGGTTGTTAGTCATAAAAATGTAAATCCACAACCTCTCAAATAATATTCATCGTTGAGTGTAAGAAAACATAATAATGTAAGCATGCAAAAAATCATAAAAGAAAGTTTCATTTAACGGTGTCTTTGTCTCTGTGCTTCTCTAATGCAAAGTTAAAATTTTTGCTTCACATTACAAGTACAATCAAACATGGTAACAGCTGTATGGACGCGTTACGGCAAAAATTCAGCGCGCTACTCGCTACCACATCGAAGCCAAAAAAGTGGTGGACGTTACAATTTTCTGCTACATTGCAAGATGACTAAAGTTGAACGGTGTGACGTAATTTGGAAAGCAATCAAAGACTACATTAAAATATAATATCAGAAACAACTAAAAAGCAGGTTTATTTGTGTGGTCAATAAAAAAATATGTACAGAAATAATACACACTTGATGGTACTTGAGTAAACTGAAACTTATTGCAAAATCAAAAGTAATTATTATTACTATTTTTCACTTTCCCCTTCTTTTTTATTAAAAAAAATGGCAGAGAAAAACAATCTATAATGGTTGCATACCCAAAAAAACTGCGCTTTTAAGGATTGTAGAGAAATTATACAAAAATACTTTGTAACAAAAGAAATATACAAAAAAAAGTATCTTATAATAATGAACAACCACAGTAATATATAGGATGTTTATAAATTCATTTATTCATTCATCGTCGTTTGAAGGGTATCCACTCCAGGTCAGACACAAACAGGACTGGGGCTGAGGGTTCATCCTTTTACTACCCCAGACTGCTGCACTGCCTGAATTAGATGCTGGCAGTGGTGTTATTAAGCCAGCATCGAGTTTTGTCATCCAAAACCGTCAGACCTCGTGTTCCATGTGGTGCCCGATGTATAGGGCACGCTGTCAGAACATGGTCTGTGGTTTGCTCAGAGGCAGCACACTCGCAATTCAGTGAAGGAGCGAGACCCCATTTGTGCATGGACGAATGGAATCGCCCAACACCATTTCTATTTATCCTCCTGACTTGCAGTTAAGTACTGTAGTAACTCGCTATTATAAATACAAAGGTTAATGGAAAAACAAAGCCAGTTGCGTACGCTAAAAGTTTTCAAGAGGAAGGTTTAGAACTGTAAAGTCAAAGGAAAACAAAAAAATTATAGATATTTTTCGGAAAAAATAACTGACCTTTTTGAAAATGTTTCAACAAAATTTTCTCTTTTTGCACAAAAATTTGTACTAATTACTGAAGCCTAGATAGTTAAATTTATTAAGGAGTGAAATGTTTCTTTATTAATTTAGGAAAAACCGTTTGCTTCTCATTTAAATTTTAAACATTTTGGCCTCCGTGTTAAAACACTTCTTTTTTTCTGCTACGAAACAGGCAAAAGCATAACTCGCTGCAGTTTTTACGATCATATAGATTAAATTACGTCAAATAGAGATAGTAGAGAGATAAAACAATTTTTCACTTTTTTTACGTCATCGTAACAACTAAAACCAGGTACATAAACAAAAAAGCAAAAATTTAACGTCGATATATCTAAAAAAAAGTAGAAAAATTATACAAAAACATATAGAAAATTATTATTTTTAAATTTTTGATCGTTTTTATATAATGTATCAAGTCAAAAAAATTAGTACAATATTTTCAATAAAAATTAGATTAGGCTGCACCTGTTAAAGCGAGCCGCCTCCGTCCTCGAAATTTCTCTCACAACTTTTTAAAAGCGTTTATTTCCTCTTTGATTGTTTTTTTCTGAACTGCAATCAGAGCTTAAAAATGCAATATCATTATTTAAGAATATTTTTTAATGAAATTTAGCGACACAGCCTTTTGAAAAGCCAAGACAAAGGTACAAATTCTAAAAGCTTTATTTGCCAAAATTTCGAAAGTTAAAAGAAAATTGAAAAAATCTTTATTTCAAAATGAACGCAAAAAATTGCTTTGTTTTTAGAAAAGTAACTGGCAAAGAAAAATAAAACTCATCTTAATTTAAATAAATTTCTTAACTTAAGCGTTTCGAACCCTTTACGCCGCTACTACTTTCTCACGAAGTAAACTAAACTGATTTTTTTTTGATTTTGAGGGCGAAAATATGGTGTTGCTAACGAAGCTGTTTGTTAAGCAGTAACGTTTCCTTTGATTATTAATTTGAGTTCGACGCAATGCCTACATTGATAACGAAAAGTGTTTTTTTCATGGTATACGCTGAAATTTGTCAAGAAGGGGGTTGCGAGCTGAAAACACAATCACCATAAAAAAAATAATGGCTTTTACAAAAAGTGGGGCCTAAAGCAACAAAAAAGAACCCACTTTCAAGGATTCACTTTACAAGAAAATATAAATAGTTAAAATAAAAGTCAAGTTCTCTCTTTTGATTTTTATTTTTTATGTCCTAATTTTCTTTTGAAGGTCCATTGATTTATTAAATAAATAAGCTTTCATAAAACTGAAAACCAAAAAAGGTCTTTACTTATTTTAAAGAATTTTTTAAACTGTCATATTACTACTATGAATTTTGGAACACCTGTCTTTATGGAGAGTGAATTTAACATCCCTAAACCCCGGTTGAAACGCATATGATCTATGGCCACCTACTGTCTGCACTTGTTTTAAAAAATCAAATGCATAAAGAATAAATGATATCTCAAATTTTTATTTAGTTTCATGAGAATTCTGTAGACTGTAACTTCAGATTAATAACAATCTGCGGACAATTTAGGGTTTCCGCAATTATACAGACAAAGTCTTATACATATACTGTACAGTTTTTCTTCTTCATATTGTTGTACCGGCCTGGTTGCTGCTTTTTGTATTTAGCGGAGAAAATGGTTAAGGTTCTGGTTACAGTCCGCGTTATTTTTACCGAACAACTGAACTAACAAAAAGAAAAAAGTATTTATAAGAGTTACCAATTAACAAATTGTTTAAAGCCGTACCATTCCCTCGCACCGGAAAGCAAACGAGCGACGATAAACTCAAAAATAAATTAAAAGTAACTTCTTATACGTAGATAATATCGCGTCTGAATTGCGTTCCTTGATCCAACCGCATATCAAACAAAAAATTTATTCTGCCAATGCTTAATAACCATTGTTTTTTGAACAAAAGTACTCGTCGTCATTGTCGTTTGGAGGGAAGTCATATCTCCGGGTCAGACACGAACAGGACTGGGGCAGAAAGCTTATATTTTTACTTATTACCCCAGACTGCTGTACTGCCCGGATCAGATGCTGGCAGTGATGGTATTAAGCCAGCATCAGGTTTCGTCATTCAAACCTCAGACCTTGCGCTCCATCTGGTGCCCAATGTATGGGGCACGCTATTAGGACGTGGTTTGTGATTTGTTCAGGCCGCTGCACTGCACTTGCGATTTCGCGAAAAAGCGAAACCCCATTTGTGCATGGACGAAGAGAATCGCGCAACACCATTCCGCAGGCGATTGAGCTTAACCCAACTATTTGGGACAAGCTGATTTTAACAGGCCTGGTACTGGTCAGGGTTAGCACGAAGAGCACGGAGCACGGAGCACGGAGCCTAGATTTACTCTCACGGTAATATGTGTTCCACTTATTATTTATTTTCTGAGAAGCGCAAATGTCAAGCCCGGCAAGGCTGTTTAAAAGATTCCGCGCTGCCGGCACAAACGGGCGTCTAGATCTTAGTCTCTCTTGGCGAACATTCGAGCACCCACCCAAAAGATCATACAAGATATGATCAGGGCCCAGGGATTCACGGTAAGCCAAGAAGAGTGTCGCTTTTAGTCGGGAAAGTTTAGCTGGCTAAATGCCTGAAAGTATGAGTAGATGGTTTGTGGGAGTGGGACGCAGGCATCCAATGACTATGGGCAAGGCATCATTCAAGACACTGTCTATGGACGCGTATGAGCTCTGCAACACCAGAATGGTGCGAAGTAGATAGGGCAACTGTGCGCAGTGTTTTGGAACAGCGCCCCATCCTGAGCCTACCAGTAGCCTCAGTAGTGTGACACGTAAAGATATTTCTTTGCGCAATGACACTAAAATAGATGGTGAAACGTTTCCAGAAGAGAGAAACAATGCTAGATTGTCTGCATAGGCAAACTTTTTAAAAATAGTGGAGGGCAGGCTGTACGTATAGATGTTGAAAAGGAAAAAAGCCAAGACCTATACCCGAAAGAACGCCGTTTTTCAGACGGCGTAACCTGCTTTGCTTGTTGTCACCGGTAGTAAGGGTGAAACGTTAATTTCAAACAAGTTCCATGAGCATTCTGACATGTGCCTATCCGGTGGAAGTCTTGACAGCTTGCAGGTAAGACTACGGTGCCAGACAGGGTAGTACTCTGCTGTCAGATTGATAAATACGGCGCCGGCTTTCTTCTTAGCCTAAAAAATCCTTCATGTTCTGTGTCAGCAGAACGACTTGAGCCACAGTTATCTTTTTGAGATGAAACCCAACCTGTTATTTAGGGAGCAATGGATCAATTATTGGTTCAACGCGGGCGTAGATAAGCCTCCCGAAGATCTTGTAGAGGACACAGAGCAGAGATATCGGTCGATAACCCTTTGGGTCCCCTACGCGGGTTTCATCGGCTGAGGGATCGTGTCTACAAGCGTTTTTCTCCAGATCTTAAAAATTTTGAGTCGGCGCAAACAGGAAGAAAAAAATCACACTGCAGTTGCCTTCTCGCAGTCTGGGTCGTAAGTAAGTCTGCTTTTGTTGCTAAATATGACAGACCAGAACCAAAACTGTCAAAACAAAAGGGCATTTACCCAACCCAATGTTTAGCAAAGGTTTGCTAATTGGAAAACGTCTTTTTTACGACTGAACAATGCCTGGAAAAAACTGCCCTTTTTGGGGCACACTGCCAGCAAGTTCCGAAGATCCAATATTCTTCAGCTGAACACAGAAGACTTCACTGCAAGCAAGATGAATGTTCTTTATTGTTTGCTCAACAGTTTGAGGCACTTGTCATCCTTCTACAGAAGACCCACTTCACTAATGCAGAGAAGCTAGTACTTCCAAGCTTTCAACTAGCTGAGTGTTCCTTAAACAAGAAGCATGGTCTTGTCACGTTTGTCCACTAGCGGCTAAGGTAGATAATACACGCTCTTGGTCCAATCTCCACCGACATCGGAGATTGAGTGGTTGTGCGTGGACGTTAACGGTTATAAAATAATCAACGTCTACCAATCTCCACCAACGCGACTGCGATTCCTAGATCTCCCAGTGTTTCCTCACCTCTGTCTTTACGCCGGCGATTTCAACTGTTGCCACGTTGATCGGTGTTAGCAGGATAACTATACAATGCCAAGGATGCCGCCAGCTTTTACTCTGGCCGCTGGAACACTGGCACTAATCCAGATCTAACTTTTGCAAGCGTAAGTCCTTACAGTCGCTTACCTGATAGATGTGTTCTTGAATTATTAGCGCAGGGCGCAACGCCTTCCAAAAAAATTTAAAAGCGCGGCTCAACTTCCGCAATTGCGAAAGTAGCGCTTTGCACTTCAAGTCCACAATCTTGGTAAGATATAACAAACAATTTAACTAAATATAAATTACATTTTTCACTATTTTTTCCTTGGTTAAACAAAATTATCTAAAAAGTAATCTGTAACTATTTGAATTTAGCTTAATAGATCCGACATCAAATCTTTTTTTAAATCTTAGCTTCTTACCCTTGTTACATATGGTTACCTTTTGTATAAAAATTATGTGCAAAAATTGTCAGTTTTGTTCGTAATATTTGTATTTTATTGTTGGCATCTGCTTATTCCTATTATTTTGAACAATGCGAAAAATACAATTTGAGCTTAATTACTCAAAACAAAATGCTGTCCTTTGAGGTAAAAAACAAAATTAATTTCTTAATCTTTTCAGTGATCATGGCTTTGAGACGATCGACACATCAGTAAACAGAGATGAAATTATCGAACTGTCGAAGTATGTAAACAGTAGCTATGTTGATTTTCAACTTGCTTATGGACCGTTAGGTTTGGTTGAACCAATTCCCGGGCAAGCTTCGTATGTGGCTGAACAATTCCGAAGTGAGTTTTGATAAAACTGTTATTTGCTTGTCAATTGTTGTGTCATATCTACATCTTCCCGTATTTATCCATAATTTTATTTGGTAGCTTTTTTCCTCTTGCCGACTCAATTATTTAAGTAAAAGATTTAAGCTAAAAAATTGTAAAAGGTATTTTTAAAAATTTTCGGGCATTAACAAAATTTTCGGACATATAAGAAAGCAAATGTTTCTATGTACTGTATATATCATCTTTGCTTGTGGAATCATGCAAAATCATGATTTAGGGTTTGGCCATTGTTTCATAACTAGTGTGCCGCGGGAAAACGCCAACGTAAATACACCCCAAGCTGCAAACTTGACATACCAGAAAATCAAAATATTAATTAATTAAAAATTGAATTTCAATCACGAAAAGCGGAGTTTGCCATTCAATTTAAGTGGTGACGTTTTTTTGGTTTGCTCTTTGATTTTGATTTAAAACATAAACATATGAAAAAGTACCTTTTTTTGGCCTTCACTTTGATTTTAACGTAAAATTAAGTAAGACTTGGAAGACAAATTTTAAGATTTCACTTCGAATGCGAATTGAAGACAAGAAAGGTTTTCATCCCGCTGTAAGTGTGGCGCAAATTTTGAAAATGTTTTTATGTGTGGCGCGGGCGCCAAAAGATTGCTGAGCACTTGGCTAGGCAATTGTCGCAAAGAATTCGAGCAAAGTTTTCGGCTCCCAAAATATTTTGGTCAGATGTGCTTATGCTTAAGGCCATTTGAGAGAGTCTCAAAAAAGATTATCGTAAACAACACATCTTTTAGCTAAATGAAATTGGTGGAGTTACTTCACTTCAAACCATTTATCTTTTTTGGTTGGATTTATGTCGTTTTGCAAAAAAATGCAAATGATTGTGCAAATACAAAGATTCAATCTTATTTAACTTTTCAAGAATCGCTCCCAAGTTTACGGAGTCCAAATCGCTGGAGTCGCATGTTGTAGGGCGGAGTCGGAGTCGGAGTCGGAGTCGTTTTTTTAGATTTGGTGGAGTCGGGAGTTTTTTTTGATGTGCTGGAGACTCCGGTTTACACTAAATTAGGCCTCCAAGGTTGTGGAATCGGAGTCGTAGTCAGAGTCGCCCCTTTAGGGTGGAGTTGAAGTCGTTTTTTTACATGTTCTGGAGTCAAAGTTTGAGTGGTAAATTTTTAGTTGGTGTCGTAAAATTTTGAATAGTTGGTGTCAGAGTCGAAAAAATTCTTTCGATTCCACAACTCATCGTCACAGAAAACAAACTTTTTTCTTATTTTGTTTACTAAACCTTTTATCTTCACAAACGTTACCCGTAGGCCTATGTTCAGGTATCGGGCCACTTACCCCCTGGTCATAAACTCCCCTAGTATCGTTTTATTTTGGTCATAAACCCGGCTGGGAAATGAGTAGTTAAAATGTGACCTGGGGATAAGTGCTCGGGAGGTAAGTCTCCTAAAATCCTATGTCCTATCTATATAAGTTAATTTACAAATCAATATTCTCTTAGTATTTTTTCCTGTTTGGCAGCTTTATCTCATCATTTTCTATTAAGTATCATTCTTTTTCCTCTCTATGTTTCAAAATCATCTCAACCTTTTTTTTGATAAGTTTGTCCTCTAAGATCTTGGCATCTCCAGAAGTAGGTTAGAATAAAGGCGTGACGATTGCCCTAAGTATAACACCTTTGAAGTTTTTCTGCGAGTCAAAAGGATAAATATAGAAATAGAAATATAAAAATAAATATTAACGTAGGCCACGTATTGGGATTGTTTACGCCATCTTAAAATTAATTAGTATTTACTCTATTTTGTTTTCTAGAAAAAAATTCTCATATGACCGTTTTCTTGAAAGAAGAAATACCCGAAAGATTGCATTATAAAAACAACAAAAGAATACCGTCGATTGTAGTGATGGCTGATCCAGGGTTTGAAGTTTATCCTGTAAGTTTTCTAAAATAATTCATATAGTCAAAATTCTTTATTCACTGTCCTAAAAGGTCACGACAAGAAGCAAAAAATTTTTTTTATTTAACAAACATTTAATGGAATAGTTGATTGATTTAGCATTTAATTTTTTTCCAAACAACTCATAAAAATTTTTCTCCGACAATACCACCTATTCAATTTCATTTTGAATTTTTTTTTTCGTTTTCTTTAAAAACCTAGTTTCTTTTTTTTAAACAGTGATGCCTCGTTTTTTTACTTTAAATTTTTTAGAAAGTGAGTCAAAAATATTGCTCGTTGGTCATTATAATTCGCATAAAGGAAACAACTTACTTTTTTTAGTAAAACTTAACAGCTATTTTCGAAATATTTTAAATTAAAACACAACTTCATATAAGTACAAAACGCGGCAGTTGAGTAAAATCAAGGCCAACTGTATCTTACCAAGGCCACTCAAGTGCCTCGGTAACATCCACTTATTCAATAATTTTCATGTTTTGGTTTTTGTTTTGAAGTGTCACGCTGAACTTTATGACAGAATTTAATCCGAAATGGTGTTTCCAAATAAAATAAAAAATTAAATAGGTTATTAAAGTTGTTAAATTTAATTTTGCTTGAATTATAAATCGGTTTGGTTGGTTGGCGAACTTTCTTCGTTTTTAAAATAAATCTGTCTTTTTAAGAAAAGTGCTGAATATTTTTGTTACATTTTATTTGTTTTATGTTTCAAAATTAAAATATTGTCTGTATTTTTTAAAGAATATCTGATAAAGTCCGAAAAACTGTGTCAGTGAAAATTACGCTTGATCACATAGACGAGTAATTAGGAGGACTGCGACCGCCTACAATAAATTTTCATCATCTTCCAAACCCTTTTCAATTAATTTTCATAGACAAAGATCTTCAAATAGGTTGAAACCTTTTTTTCTTTGAACTTTATTTAATTTTGTAGATAAAACATGTCCCTTGTAGATAAAATTAAATCCGTAGATAAATCATTTGTGTTTAGGGAAATCAAAATTCTGTTTCTTGGCTGAGCAACAAATTTGTGTATTTTTTTTCGAGTCAGTCGTTCGTCGTTTGGTTCACGCCACTGACTCGCTGCAGCTTTACTTAAGTTTACTTTTACTCAATTTTATAGTTAACATGAGGATTTAAATAATTAATTAGAAACCAAGCCGCTTAAAATGAAAAGTATCAGACTCGAGTTTCGCTCTTGTTGGAGCTTGTCAGTGATGCATATCTCATTGGGATTTCTAAGTGATTATCTAAATTCTCATGTTTACTACAAAATACTTCTTTCACTTGTCAAGCTCTAGGAGAGTAAACACGACGCTTAAAGCTTGTCGGGTAAACCCTGGTCATGAGGTGCGGCCTTGGTCTTAGAACATAGTGGATTCTATGTATTTCTTGCATGATAAAGCCGGGAATAACTTCTGAGCTGCTTATAGTTGAGTTGTTGTCCGGCTTGTGTGGTCTAGTGGTGTAGTCTCCTGCGCAGAGGACTTTTATCGCTCTAACCAGAGCGAAACTTGGGTGTGGTGCTTCTCATTTTAAGCGGCTTGGTTTCTAAATATTTTCACTTAACTTATAAGAACACTTTTATTTAAGTTGCGGCTTAAGTCCACGCAGCGAGAAAAAGATCGCGTCAAAGATCAAAACGTCCGTGATTAAAAAACAGAATAAAGAGCTCGCTAACAGTTAAATAACACAACAGTTATTTATAATGGGCCTACAGCTAAGCTATTTTTTAAATCGAGCTCATTTCTTTAGTACATATTGCACATTAGCAACAATTCAGTTTGATTTTGCAGATTTTTCCTCTTTTTCACGTTAACACCGGAGAGCATGGATACGACAACAATTTGGAAAATATGAGAACTATTTATTACAGCATAGGGCCTTCGTTTAAGGTAAAACTTCTGTTTTTAAAAAATTTAACAATACATGATAATATCTTGTACATAGCAAATAAACACATTGCAGATTATAACGACAGAATTTGGTGGTGCCGGTTTAGTATGTGGCCTACGAAATTCTATCTCTCTGTTTTAGTATGTGGCCTACCTTGAAAAAGCAATATATAGCTATATAAGTAGATATTGTTTCACTTTTGCCGGTACAATGCTCAATAACACACGTTAGAGCAAGTATATTATGTTTATTAAACACTACACTTTATTAGTTGAAACCACAAAGTTTGTTTCATCTTATCGAATCGTCAGGTGGTTACTAGAAAACAAAAATATATAGTTATTTGTGGTAAAAATAATATGCTTGAAATAAATAACACGTAGTTAATTATGCAAATAATACGGCTCCTGTGACGTCATACAGGAAAAATAACTCAAAAAATATAAAATGCAAGTATAGAGGTTTGCATCTATTTAAAGGTGAAGGAAGGCAAGTTAGGCGTATTGTAAAAATTTAAAAGGAGGAAGGAAAAATCTACAAAGCAATGAAAAGGTCACGGGAGAGATCGTACGAGGTGAAAAAGTTAAGTAAGTGAAGGGCGGTGCGAATGATAGTGAGCGGATTCAAATAACGGATAAGAAAGATAATTTAATTAATTTGAATTTGTTTTTGTTTTTGTAGCGATGAATTCCGGTAAGCTTTGGTTGTTTAACCACCCGCCCGCTATAAAGAAACAACTCCCATCAATGCTCGCTGATCGCCTTTCATTGCTCTCGTACAACCGCGAGGAATTCGCCAGAGCTATCCCGGAGTATGAAGAGGCTATGCGAAGAAGTAGACATTCCAGTGAGTTGCGGTACATCAGTCCACCTGACTCCCATAAAAGGAAATCCAGAAAGCGGAACATAGTGTGGTTTAACCCACCCTTCAGCGAGCATGTAAAGTCTAACATCGACAAGGCTTTCCTTCACTTACTCGAGAAACACTTTCCTCCCCACCACCGCTTGCACAAGACATACAATAAAAATAACGTCAAAGTAAGCTATAGTTGCATGCCCAACTTGGCAGCTATAATACCCAGGCACAACAAAGCGCTCCTTACCCAAAGAACAGAGCCTGCTAACACTGTGCTACCTTGCAACTGCAGGACTAAAACCAGCTGCCAGACGAAGGAACTATGCCGTGAAAGCTCCATTATTTATAAAGCCACCCTAACATCAGATGGCATCGCCAAGAATTATTATGGTTGTAGTGAAACCGAATTTAAAAATCGCTTCTACAACCATAATCAGAGCTTTAAATGTCGGCAAAAGTGTAATGCCACCGAGCTGTCTAAAGCCTTTTGGCGAGCTAAAGACGCAGGAAGGAACCCCGTCATTGAATGGAGCATCGCGGCCCGCACCACACCATACTATCCGGGAGCTAGATGGTGCAACCTCTGGTTGGTAGAAAAACTCTTTATCCTCCGAGCGGATCCTACAACCATGCTAAATAAAAGATCAGAACTAAATGGGAAATGCCGTCATAAAAACAAATTTAAATTAAAGAACCTTTCGTAATTATCCGCGGCTTCATTTATTTCAATATTAGAATTATTTTGAGTTTGAATTAATCAATATTATCAAACCAACAACACTCTACAAGCGACCAAAGCTTACCGGAATTCATCGCTACAAAAACAAAAACAAATTCAAATTAATTAAATTATCTTTCTTATCCGTTATTTGAATCCGCTCACTATCATTCGCACCGCCCTTCACTTACTTAACTTTTTCACCTCGTACGATCTCTCCCGTGACCTTTTCATTGCTTTGTAGATTTTTCCTTCCTCCTTTTAAATTTTTACAATACGCCTAACTTGCCTTCCTTCACCTTTAAATAGATGCAAACCTCTATACTTGCATTTTATATTTTTTGAGTTATTTTTCCTGTATGACGTCACAGGAGCCGTATTATTTGCATAATTAACTACGTGTTATTTATTTCAAGCATATTATTTTTACCACAAATAACTATATATTTTTGTTTTCTAGTAACCACCTGACGATTCGATAAGATGAAACAAATAAAGTGTAGTGTTTAATAAACATAATAAGTAGATATTGTATAGAAATATGTTGCATAGTGAAACGATTAACAATAACTAATTTTTTTACGCAATGTACCACAACTTGTACGCTATTATTACGCCTTTTCCAAATTCATCCATTTTAGTTAATTCTTTTTAAGTTACTCAAAATTTACAGTTGTTATTTATGTAGCTGATTTTAAAGTTAAACCTTTATAATTTTAATTTATTTAACTAAACCCTTCAAAAATGTTGTTAAGAGAATTCTATTTAACAGTTGCTGCCAGTGATGAAAGTGCAACGTTATATTTACGAGAGAAGGGTATCCTACAAGATCGGGATTCATGTGAGAAATGTGATAGTCCCATGAGACCAACAAACAGAAAATCTCGTGGACAAGATAGAATGGTTTGGAGATGCAAACAAAAAAGATGCTAGGCAACCAAATCTACTCGGGCTGTAGACGACATTTTAGAATTATAGCTTTTAGAATTGCAGAATTGTAGCTTATTTTATACTTCTACAAATACTATAACTTAGGTAGGACACATTCAAGCCAGGTAGGCCACATACTAAACCAAAATAAAAAGGATAGGCCACATGCTAAACCGGCACCAATCTGGCTGTTTAAATGAGCATCAGTCATTTTTCCAGTCCAGATGGTGTGCAACCTGCTGCTTGCAAAGCAAAATCATCCGGCTTGTGGAAAGCTGTGGTGTTGAAATAGCCCGGACCAGTTAAATTATTGTTGAATAGCTTTGTGACCTTACAGCCTTCTTTTTTAATCTAGATTGCTTAGAGTAAACTTAACAGCAGAGGTGGCAAACCTTTTTGTTATTGAAGGTCAGTTTCAAATTTTTTTAACAAAGGAAGCCGCATAAGTTGAAATACCTATTCTTGATTTTCATCGCCAAAAAGTACTGATCTTTAAAAAAAAATAGAGGTTGTCATCTTGAATCCGACTTGAATTTCTTAATTCCTGTGCCCAAAATGAATTGATTTTTAAAAAAAGGTTTTCTCTTATCAGCAGTAGTCATTGACACAAAATTCTATTGTCGTGGAGGCCGCATGAAAAAGTTATGGAGGCTGCAGGTTTCCCATCTCTGCCTTAAAGTAGTTGAAAAAAAAGACAACTTCAAACCTTTTGTTGAAGCAAATACAAAAACTTTTTTCAATATTTGCAATAAAACTAATTTGTTTTTGTAGTAACAAATGGAAAATCGGTCCGTAAATCCGGCCCAGGGTTTAATCTTGTTGTACGCATTTGGCCCGGCAGATTTAAAAATTGCACATACCCGCTTAGCTTTTTTCTTCATTCTTTATAGCAGGGGTATAAAATCTGTGGCCCGCGGGCCGTATTTAGTCCGCGAGAATTTTCAATGTGGCCTGCGTATCGTAGGGTAGAAGTAAAGCCAGCAGTAGTTTTTTGTAACAAAAATCGAGAAATTAGAGCAGATTCTGAGCAATAATTTTTTTTTATAGATTAATATGTTTTTAAAACGAAAAATTTTATTGCACCCCAAACTATTATGCGGCCCCCAACATTTTTTAATTTTCGGATCTGGGCTGCAAGTGCAATACGGTTCTCCAACCCTGCTTTATAGTAAGTGAAGCACAAAATAACTCAACCCGAGATGCAATGAATGACATTGTTTGAAAAAATTAAATGCCGAGAGAAGGTTAATACTACGAGAGTGGTAGTAAAGTTTCTGTTGTACAATGCTATTTTTGTTTTAGCACCACATGAAAGAAAAAAATTTTCTAACCACAAGTGTTTAACAAGTTAATCTGCTTTACTATTTGATTACAGAGAAAATGAATTTAAAAAAAATTGTTAATGAAAACTTTGCCAAATAAGCATAGTTTATCTTGAAAATCTAAACAAGAAATTTAAGCAAATGTTGAATGTGTTGTCTATGCTTGAGTGATTGTTACAACAAACTTGAATAGAAAACTTTTAAAGTTTTAAAGCAAGAATGTGGAACCTAACGGGAGTCTGAGACTGCAATTTAGATATTATGTGCGGGTCGCAATAAACTTTTGTTGATTTAAGAAAAGCAATGATTCGACAGACCACGCTTCTTCATCTGGTTTGTCATGTGAAGACCTTTTTTCTATTTTTGCTTGCATTAAGCAAGTACCCATATTTCTCCTTTAAAGTCTACTGTAGAAAAAAAGTTTTCACATATCAAGCTAGATAAAAATCGTGCTTTTCTACCCACAAATTTGATGTTTTTTCATTGGATCATAGCCGTACCTGCCAGGGGGTTCTCAAAAATTTGGGCAAAATTAGGAATTTTAGGGTAGCGACAAGGAATTATATGGGAAAAATAATTTTTTTGTTCATCATAAATGAACAATAAATGTAAAAAATTTAAGATTTAAAGGTGAAGACCTTTTTTTTGAGATCACTATGTTTTTGGAACAAAAATTCAGAAATCATAGACAGATTCTGAGTGAAGACTTTTCTTTTTGTCTTCACCCTAAATTTGAGACAAAATTTCTTCTCATATCCGTAAAGTACTAGAAAACCAAGATTCGGGCAAACTCAAAAATTTGGGCAAAACTGTATTGCCGCCCCAAATTTTATATTCAATTTTCTTTCCGGTGGACCAACATTTCCATTATCACACTCTGGTTGTTAGTAAGGTGTGAAAGAACCATTTTAATCAATGGAATTGACATGCTTCATGCCAACCATACGCGGGCCGCAGGTTCCCCAGCTTCGTTTTAAAGCTGATAAAAAATCAAGCGTTTTATTTCCAATTTTTTTCTAAACAAACTTACAATGCATGTGAGAATTAAATTGGGAAGCAAAAGCAGGTTTTACTTAACAAAATTAAATGAAAAAATTACATTGATTTACGTTTGTTTCAAACTCACCCAAACAAAATGATGCCAACAGTGTTAGCTTTCGTTCTCAGTTTAGATTTTATTGTTTATGACCATTTAAAAATATCAATTAATTAATCGATTCCTTGCAATTGTGTTGGAATCTCAGTAAAAAAGCTGCTTTATTAATCGAAACGTACATTATACCGAACGTATACCGTCAGGATGAGATACATTACAATAAGAAAATAGCGCAAAATATGTTTTTGTTCAAACAATTTGAATAAAAAATTGGCGAATTCTAAATCTATAGTTCTTAGTCTTTTAGCAAACGATTTTATCTTATTTGTTTTTTAGAAAGGATATGAAATTGAAGGGTTTGATTCGGTAAACATATATCCTTTGATGTGTCATTTGCTTGGATTGGATCCCGCTCCCAACAATGGATCACTCGAAGTGTTATACGATACTCTTAATGAAAAGAGAACGAAAAGTGTTCCCAATATCGATACTCTTAGGGGAAGTGGTACCAAAAGCGTTGGCAGTGTAACTTTATATGCAATGAGTATTTTACTTTTTGCAATTTTCACTTAAAACTTACTAAGAAATCAAAATTGAAAACAAGGATTTGTTAATTGAAAAATTAAAAGATCAAAGTCCCATATTTAATGCGTAAAAACCTGAAATAAAAAAATTATTGTTCAAGCCGATGTTTGCTGTGTGGTTCAATTGTTGTAAAGCTTTTGAGAAACAAACAAAACAACTTATGTAGAACTCATGAAGATGAGTCTGCTTTCAATGTTTTTATATTAATCTTTTAAAAAATTGTTTACTGTACTACTCCAATTTAACTTTTAATGATAAAAACTTATTGCTCTGCTTAAAGTTCCACAACCTCAAAGCAAAATAAGTTACATTAGGTTTTTGAGAAGTCGATTGACACGCAAAAAATTGGTTTAAATGCTCAATTTTTTTCAAAATCTTGTAATCATGATTGCTTGCAAAATGTGGATACGCCAAAGTTTTTTGGAGCTAAGTCCCTGTCTCCTGGCACAGACAGTTATATGACATTATAATATGATACACATATTTAACAGTTTAACTATTTTATTTTAATTTTAGTTATGTCTTTAAAACAACTAAAAAACAAGTAAAAACTTTCAACCGGACAGCAATATCTTGGCATCTCAGAAAGAAGGTCGGGTAATTGCTTGTCCTATGAATTAGCGCCTCCATTGCTTTCCTGTAGGTCAGAAGGACATTTAGATAATTTTTTTATTCATTTTGTTTTTTATTTTTATCTCTATATTTATCCTTCTGACTCGCAGAAAAGCGACGGAGGCGCTATACATAGGCTAAGCAATTACCACGACCTGCTTCCGGAGATGCCAAGATGCATGTCCGCTAGTAATTTAGTAGAGATATTATTGTAATTTAGAAGTGCTTGCCAAGACCACCAAGCAGGGAAAAGTGCCGTAAAGTGTTTGTGACACACCAGAATGGCGCGAGTGGGTTTGGAACCGAGACCATGTTGATCATCAGTCCGGTGCTTTAACCACTCGACCACGCTGCCGACATAAAATAAATCATATTATTCTTTTTAGGATAGTACTCGCTGGAGCGTAACTTGGGGTTCATATGCTGTGGGCAAATTTGTGTCTCTTTATAGCGTTTTTAAATATAGGAACAGCATTTAAGGGTTATGGACTTTTCGAACCACTAAAAACATTTTACGGTAGGCAGCTGAATACAAGGAAGTTTATTTTCTGTCTAGATTTCGTAAAACAATCTCTACTCTTTTCTGGTAAGATTTGTTTACAACTTTTTTTGCACTTCTCGCCCAATCACGTCGGTGACGATAAGAAGAATTGTAAACTTAAAGTAGTCTTTACCCAAAATTTTTTTCCTTCTCAGCCGAAACCAAATTTCTTACCAGATTCAGGAAGTCAAGAGGTAAGCTTCCTTAATGTTTAGGAGGGCTTTTTTTTTCAAAACATAATCAAAAAATTTCGATCGTTTCTCAATAAATTTCTTTTGATAAAATAAAAACAAAATCTTAATAAGACAGGAAACGTCTTGTCACAATTCTATTCAAGCATTTCGAAGAACTTGGTTTTATTGGCTTGACAAGAGGAGCCGAAGTTTCTAAGACAGCAGCTTAAAGGCTGGTTTAATTAACAACGCAAGTTTCGTCATCTTTGAATCTGTTATGCACGCAATTATGTACAAAATTGTTTGAAACATGATGCGTATTTCGAACTAACTTAGCAAATTTTTTGAGCGTGGTAAACGCCATGACAAACTGATAGAGGAGGTTATTAATAAACCACAAGAAAATAAACGGCGACAGCGTTTGAAGTCTTTCTGCCGTATTTGAAGACAAAACGTTTGTAAAACTTTTTGCATGCAAAGAAAGGCTTATAGAAATTAAATCGAAAAAGGACAAAGTCAATGGAGCCGTAAAAAAATTACAGCTACTGATTGCTTTTTTTCTGTTTTAGAAAAACAAAGGTTTCTTCCTCGCAATTTTGATCATTGCCTGCAAAAACTTAAAAAATTGTATTAAAGGACTTAAGCTATAGCAGGAAAGCTTACGTGACATCATGCTTGAAATCAGTGTCGTACGCAAAAATTTGTCGTGGGGGGTTTGCAAACCAAAAACAACGATTAATAAAAGTATTTGAATGTGGTCATGGTCCGAAAACTTTTCCAAGCTCACATTTCAAAGTTCCAAGTAAGTTTATTATGCTTTTTAGAGCACCTTGCAGTTGCATGAGTTTTTTACCCACCAGTAAGCGCAACTATTAAATATAAACAAAATTTTCCACTAGTTTAGCTCACTGATATAATTGAATTAATTCATTAAGTGAACCACAAAACATATTAAACAATTTTACAATCAAAATTCAACGCAAAATAATTCTACTCCAAAATTATAGGCATCTCATCAACATCGAAAACTGCTTACAGCAAATTACCTTATGTTCGAAAAATTTCTAATTAATTTCCTTAAAGAAATCAACTCCTTTTTTCGAAAATTTGACATAAACACGCAATTAGGTTTAATGCACACAACCAGTGGTGGATATTCAAATTCAGGGGCCCGAGGCAAGGATTTCCAAAAATTGATATTCTCTAAAAAAAAAAGAGCTTTGATCTCGTCTTTCACTTTTTTCTCTCAAAATCATGGTAATCTCTAAAAAAAAAAAGCTCTTCACTTCGATTTCATCTCTGATTTCCCTATTTTGCTCCCAAAATCAAGGTGTTCCCTAAAAAAAAAAAAAAAAAGAAAAAAAAGATAATCGATTTTATATTTCCCACTTTTCCTCCCGACTTCATAATAACCTCTAAAAAACATCTGCAGCGAATTGAAATTCTATGTACTATTTTTGAGGGGGCCCCAAAAAAGGGGGTCCCGAGGCAACTGCCTCATTCGCCTCAACCAATATCCACCACTGCACACAACCTATAAATTGACGAAGTTATTTTCGTATAAAAATTACCAACCTCATCTGCAGCAGATCAACGTCATATATCAATTAAAATGTGATTATGGAGCTTCGTGTATGGGACAAACCGGCAGATATCTGATCACTAGACTCAATAATCATAACATTGATTTGCCACTCTGACAAGAAACTGATGTAGCAAAACACCAAGTCGGCAATTCAACCCATAAAATCGACTTTGATAATTGTGCAATTTTAGGTTTTCCAAATCATTGGCGAAAACGTTTGATAAAAGAATCGTTACAATTCAAAAATTTAATCCATCTATGAATATCAATAAACAATCTGTTTCACTGTATTTATTTAACACTTATTGCTTCTGTAGCGAACTCATCACCGCAAACCATCTTTTGTGTATACATTTGCTTCGATTTTGCAAAGTTTTCCGCAATTGTATTTTTCACAAATTGTATTTCGCTCGCTACAGACTCGGCTTGCAGCGCCCTTCCGCTCGCTGCACAACGTTTATTTACTGCCATGACAACCGTCATGTAATAATTTTGCATTTTTTAGTATTTTCTTTATATACCGCCTTGCCGTTATTCCCCCACAACTGATCGTTGGCTGATCGCGCCATCAATACCATTTGTGTAATTTTTATTATCATTATTCTGCCTTTTATGTAATCATTATATCAACACACCGCGAACAGGATATAGCCTGACCACGTGATCTACAGTATTGCCTCGTGATTTTACCTGTAAAAAAAGTCAGGCGTCATAATAGTAAATCTATAAAGTTACTCTGACTTTATATACATTCGCTAGCTGAATCGACGGACAGACCGAGACAGACCGAAACAGCGACAGAGACGTAGCAAAATAGAGAAAGAGACTCATATTGCGGCTGTGCAATTTAACTCGAGATTCATCCTTGCAACGTCATCAAGCCAAGATTCCACTTATTGTCTAATTCCAACATTTTAGTGTTATTTTGTCTGTTCATTTGAAATTGTGCCCCTTTTCAATAAAAGGAGTTTAAAGTTTACTGTGTGCCGAAATCACTCATGCTACACTTCTTTATTTCGCTTTAACAATAGTACGCGTACTGTGCAGTAAATGTTTAAACTCGGTGTTTTATAAATTCATTTCAAATTTCTTAAACCAGTTTATTTTGTATGCGCCCAAATTGCTGTTGTATCAATTTAATTTTACGTGCAGATACGGTAACTACGTTTTATGTAATACATGTATTTTTGCAATATTTCATTATGTTACGTCATAAATAATCTAAATTTAAATATTTGTATTTGCAATTAATTGGTCGATCTAGGCAATTAATTGCAATTAATGGATCGATCGATCGATCGGATCGGTCGAGGCCCGGAAAAATAATAAATGCAAATGCATAATGCAATTAATTATACAATTATAATAATACAATTATAAATGCAATCAATAATGTAATAACGCAATGCACAAATAAATGGAAAATAATAAATGCAATTAATTGGTCGACTGATCGATCGGATCGGATTGGTCAAGACCCGGGAAAACAACGACCATTACTAGTGCCTGGGCACCAAGAGTCATTGGTGGACATGCTACTTGGATGCAAAGAAGAGGTGGAAAGCAGTGGAGAAGAAGGAAGGAGAGAAATGAAGAGAGGAAGAAAGCTAAGAAGATCAAGCTAAGGGTTGCTACATTAAATGTTGGAACCATGACCGTAAAGGAAGAGTGGCAGATCTTATGGAGCGAAGAGGGTTGGACATACTGTGTGTGCAGGAAACCCGCTAGAAGGGGGAGAGAGCAAGATGCATAGGTGGAGGATATAAAATGTGGTACTGTGGAAGTGGAAACAAAAAGAATGGTGTAGGAATCATATTAAAAAAGGAGCATCTGGACACGGTAATGGAATTGTTGAGGGTAACGGACAGGATAATATGCTTGAAGATGGAGCTTGATGGTGTTATGTTGAATGTCATCAGTGCATATGCGCCGCAGGTAGGGTGCATACGTGAAGAAAAGGAAACATTCTGGCTGGACCTAGATGAGACGGTGGAAAAGATACCACGGAAGGAAAAAATTGTGGTGGGAGCAGAGCTAAATGGGCACGTAGGAGAAGGGTATAATGTTCATGAAGAATGCATGGGCAGACATGGATTAGGGAAAAGAAATAACGAAGGACAAGCAGTGGTGGATTTTGCTAAGAGAAGGGAACTAGCGATCACTAACACATATTTTGTAAAGAAACCAGCACATAGAGTGACCTACAGCAGTGGCGGGCCCAGTTCGCAGGTGGATTACATTATGGTGAGAAGGCAAAGGATCAAGGAGGTGGTGGATACAAAAGTTGTTGTCGGTGAAAGTGTAGCAAAACAGCATAGAATAGTGGTCAGTGCGATAATCATCTGGACAAAGGGGAGGAAAGCACCAAAACTAGTGAAGAGAATAAAATATTGGAAACTAAAGAACTCGAAAGTAAACAATAATTCAAAATGGAAGTGATTGAAAGCGGAACACTTGGTGGACAGGAAGACTGGCAAAGAATAGCTGAGATGATACGGACCATTATCAGAAGGAAACTGGGTGAAACGTGGTGGTGGAGCCAGAAAGTCCAGGAGAAGCTGAAGGATAAGAAAAAAGCTAAAAAGACATGGGATACCATCAGAAATGATGCAAGCAACTTGGCCTATAAAACTGCAAGAAAGCAAGCTAAGAGAGAAGTGGCAAAGGCAAGAAACACGGCATATGAGAAACTGTTCGAAAAACTGGAAACAAAGGAGAGGGGGAAATGTGGTGTTCAAAATAGCAAAGCAAAGAAACAGACAAAGCAAGGATGTTTAACAAGTAAGAGTAATCAAGAATAAAACTGGGGAGATTCTGATGGAAGAAGAGAAAGTGAAACAGAGATGGAAGGAGTATTTTGACAACTTACTCAACCATGAAAACCCTAGAGAAAGAAGAGAAACGAGAACAGAAGGGAGAGAAAGGGACGTGGATGATATCTCTGGAGAAGAAGTCAGGACTGGGTTGAGGAAAATAAAAAAGGGAAAGGCTCAAGGACCTGATGACATACCAGTGGAAGCATGGATTGCTCTAGGCAATAATGGTGTGGAGTTTTTAGTGAACTTTTTCAACAGACTCTTGCGAGGAGAGAAGATGCCAGATGAATGAAGGAAGAGCGTGCTTGTACCTTTCTACAAAGGTAAAGGAGACATCAAGGAATGTGGAAACTACCGGGGGATCAAGTTGATGAGCCATACTATGAAATTGTGGGAGAGGATAATAGAAGCAAGGATAAGGAAGAAGGTGACGATTGCTGAGCAACAATTTGGGTTCATGCCAGGAAAGACCGAAAAACCGCCGACGCAATCTTTTGTCTAAGGATGCTGTTGGAAAAGTGAACTGAAGGGCAGAAGGCAGTGCACTGTGCCTTTATTGTCTTGGAGAAAGCATACGACAGGGTACCCAGAGAGGAACTGTGGGAATGCTTGCGGTTAGCTGAAACATCAGAGTGCTACATAAAGATTATCAAGGATATGCATAACGGAGCGACAACAACTGTGAGAAGTGTAGCAGGGTTGACTGAAGAATTCAAGGTAGGTCTTGGACTCCACCAAGATTCAGCATTTGGCCCATTTCTTTTTGCCATCATCATAGACAGGCTGACGGAGGACATCAAGAATGACGCACCATGGAATATGTTGTTTGCAGATGACATAGTCCTGTCTAGACAGAATCATAGGGAGCTTGAAGAGAATCTCGAGATTTGGAAAAATGCACTGGAGAGAAGAGGTTTGAAAGTGAGCCGGAGCAAGACCTAATATTTAAGGGTTGGGAGTGTGGACGATGAGAAGAATTGAAGCTGCAAGGAGAAAAGGTAAAGAGAGCAAAAAACTTTAAATACCTGGGTTCAACAGTTAGTAGCGATGGAAGATGTGAAGAAGAAGTAAGGAGAAGGATCCAAGCAGGATGAATGAGTTGGAGGAAGATGTCTGGAGTTCTGTGCGACAGAAAGTTATCAGCAAAGGTTAAGGTTAAAATGTACAAGAGTGTTCTTAGACCAACCATGCTTTATGGAATGGAAACGGTGGCAGTGACGGAAAGACAGGTGGGAAAAATGGAAGTTGCAGAGTTGAAAATGGTGAGATGGGCACTGGGAGTGACAAGAAAGGACAAGGTAAAAAACGAATACATGAGAGGGACCGCGAAAATTGAAAAGCTGGAAGACAAACTTTGGAATGCAAGGCTACGTTGGTATGGACACGTAAAAAGAAGAGAAGAAGACTACGTGGGAAAAAGGATGATGGAGATGGCGGTGCCAGGCATAAGGAAAAGAGGAAGGCCAAGGAGAAGGTGGATGGATTTGGTGAGAGAAGACATGGAAAGGGTTGGAACTAGGGAAGGAGACGAAGTAGAACAAATGAAATGGAGAATACTGTCGCGCTGTGGCAACCCCGAGTAGGGAGAAGCCGAAAGAAGAAGAAGAAGAAGTATTTGCAATTAATTAATTAGTTCAACGCAATTGATGATGGAATGAGTTACCATTCCGAAACATCGTGAATAAATTATGTTTCAAAATATATTGGCTTTACTTTTTTTTCTCAATTAGTTCAGTTTAAATTAAACTCAATTTTAATAATATTTAGGATCACAAAGCATTGCTACAAAAGTATGTGGATAATTCGCCTTGTATTCACATATTGAATTCTATTGAATAAGATGAATATCGCTCTTGGGTGAAACAGACTATTACGATTTTTAATATATTATATATTAACTGCATGATAGTTTGATTAAGAAATACTCAGCTCTTTATAATTACCTTATCGAACACTTTGTATTGTAACTGAAATCAACAATATCTAGCTTAGTGTTTCTCAGAGTGAGCCACTTGGCCCTCTTGGAAGGAATTTGTAATCTATTGGGAAAAATAATTGTTGAGGGGGGAAATCAAACAAAATTTTAATTGACTCAAAGTTATTAAATGATAGCAAAAACTGGCACCAGATGGCACAATCTTTATAGTTGCATCTGCACAGCTCATCAAAATTTTTTACGGAAGTGATGGCCACTTTTTAGTCTTCACATGCATGTTATCTTATTTGTTTTATACTCTACTCTGATCGTAAGAAAAAACTGCAAGGAAAAAAAGCAAAGACCGAAAAAAAGTTGTTGTTGTTGTTGTCGTAGCAGGTCGTAGTATAGAAGATCATTGACTCTGGATTTATACTTTTACAACCCCAGACTGCTGAATTACCTGGAGCAGATGCTGGCAGTGATAGGCCTAGTGTTGAGCCAGTATTTGGTTTCGTCATCAAGAACCACCAGACCACGTACTTCATGTCATTCCCAGTACAGACTACAAGGAACGCTATTACAACGTGGTCTGCGGTTTATTCAATGGGATTCAATGGCGCCGCACTCGCAATCTAGTAAAAGAGCAAGATCCATTGTGCATTAACAAAAGGTATATGCTATTTTCCGGTTCCAATTTATTTAACACTAATCTGCAGGAGATTAAACTTAACCCAAGCTGTTCAGGGTACGCCCATTTCAACAGCCCTGGTACTGGTAACGGGTATGAAAGCAAGGAGCCTGGATGTCTTCTCACAGTATTCAGTGCTCCATCTATGATTTGTCCACTGGGCAATACAATTATTTTAGAGTAAAACTAAACAGATCACTCACGTTCCGTCACCATTTCGTGGTATTACGTAAAAAACTATTTTCTTGTTATAAAAAACATTGTGTACATCATGAAAAACATTGTGTACAGCAATGTTTTGACCCAAGGCTCCATTTTGGCAAGTCGTTTCAGCAGCGTGACGCAAGAAGACAGTTTTTTACGTAATACCACGAAATGGTGACGGAATGTGAGCGATCTGTCTAGTTTTACTCTAAAATAAGTTGGAACCAGATAGAAAAGGTAAAAGTTTATTGCTGTAATAAACCTTTTGCTTACCTTTGGCTTCTCGGTTATTTAAATAATAGGCTGCTTTCGCTGTTTTTCAAAGACTGAATTTTAACTTCTCGGTCTGGAGATACGTAGAAACTTTAGTCATGTCTTTACTTCCAAATTCTTTCAGTATGCAGAAGAGTGCAACTGTCAAGATCGGCTACATAAGCAAACTTTCTGAAGATTATGGAAGACAGATCACACGTATAGATGTTAAGAAGAAAAGGAGTCGATACCGACACCGAGGAACGACAATTTTTGACGCCGAAGCTTGCTTCGCTTGTTGTCAAGTAGTAGGAGTAAAACTTCTGTTGGGACAAGCTCCATAATCATTGTAATTATGTGCTTATCCGACAGCAGTCTCAGTAACTTGCAGTAAGATTACAGTAATTCACTTTATAACAAAAAACAAAAAGTTTTTTTATTAATACTAATAACAAAAAAAATTTTTTCTAAAAAAAGTTTTTGTCACATACTTTTGGGAAATGGCTGTACCTAAGTATTGAAAGGGAAAAATACGACTTAAACTTTGAGAACCACTGATAAAATTGCATATTGAAACAGTTTTTGTAAAAATGAAGAACTATTTTCGTTAAATTTGTGTACATTTTTAATTTTTGTTTATTGTGTTTTCCAGAGAAGGCCTACAATCGAGTTTCTTTTAAGATCATAATCCTTTTAAGATGCGTAGCACTTGTTTCGCTTTTCATAGTAATGTAGCATACAACTGAGTAGAATACTGTAAGCTTGCGTCTCACGCGTAAGCATTGCGATAAAACAATAGACATGAAAAATAAAGCATAGAAGACCTGATTTATGTTCAAATATTTTTTTGTTTTAAAAGTTTTTCTCATATTAACTAACATTAACGCAATTGTAACGACAGAAAAAACAATCTTTAATAATATTACTAATAAAGTTTAAAAAAAACAAAACGCAAAAATAATAAAAGTTTATATCATGTAGCATAGCCTACTTGTCGCTAATACGTCATATACGTATAAGTGCATATCTCTGATCAAATCAAATGAGACAAATGAATCAAATGAGACCATTTCCTTTGGCTTGGCCCGAGCTGTTATAACAGACTGGCGCACCTTTGTGTGCAATTCTTGCTATGCAAAGTGCAGCGATCTTGCAAATAAGGGCAAGTCGACGCTTATTGATTTACCATTAGCAGAAACTTTGTTGCAAATTTTTAAAATTCAAGATCAGGGGGCCCTCCGTTAAAAAACTTGGACAACTATTTTTTGTTTTTACGCCTTGTTCTGATAACCGCCAAAACAGTGACTAAAGGCTCGTTTCCATAATGAGCGTAGAATGGAGTATTCATTGCTTTTTTTAAATTTTTTGCTTCGCTTGGCGCTCGCTTAGATTTTAAAGGCTCGTTTATTTTCACTATGAGCGTAGAATAGAGCATCCTTTTTTCTTTTTATTAATTTTTCCGCGCTTAAAATCTGAGCAAGCGCTAAGCGAAGCAAAAAAATTATAAAACAAACAAAGAATGCTCCATTGCACGCTCGTAGTGGAAACGAGCCCTAAGTGCGGAAAGATCAATAAAACGAACAAAAAGTACTCCATTCCAGGCTCGTTGTGAAAACGAGCCCCCTTAGTGAGTTACAAATTTGTTGAAAAATGGGCACGAGCTAAGCACATGATTATGCGTGATTGAACCAAAAAATGTGCGCGAGCTTAAAGGCCCGTTTCCACTACGAGCGTGGAAAAGAGCATTCTTTCTCTCTTTTATTGATCTTCGATTGAAGCGAGCGGTTGAAATTGAAGCGAGCGCAAGAAAAAAGCAATAAAACAAACAAAGAATGCTTTTTTCCACGCTCGTAGTGGAAGCCAGCCTTAACGCGCGAACCCAACGCGCAATTGAATGTTGTCATTGTACTTTGTTCATGTAGGCTTACATTACTGTTTGCTGTTTGATAAGGATTAGTTAAGTTTTTATTATTCAAGAAATTTCTAGATATATTCACCAAGTATTACTTAGCAAATACTATGAATATGTGTAGCCGTAAAGTGGCCAAGTTAAAATGAATAGTGATACAGAAGCCATTTACTAAGTAATAGTAAGCAATCACAAGGAATTAAAAGGTGTGTCAGATGAGTGGTTGACTAAAAAACATTGATATTCCTGCAAGAATGCCTTTTCTGCTTTGCTTTCTTTTTTTTAATTACCTTTCAATGAAAGAATCTCTTCACCAATATGTTTCTACGAGGTATATTTAAAATAAATGTTCTTTCAAATTTCACTAAAAACATTTAGCTTACCAGTTCACTGTCTTTAAATGCGCATTAAGAAGCGACAGCACTAAATATGAATACAGGGCCTGAAAGTTTCAGGCAGCATACAGTTATAAAAATTTGAGTAAAGCTTAGGTAACAATGTTGTGTAGGTTGCTTTTTATTTTGAGTAATGATGGTGGTCGTCCAACGTCATCTTTTAACTGATTACTGGTAAAATACACTTCGGTTTTTTTATAAAGCTTATTCCAAACATCCTTAAATTTTTAAAGTCATTGTAACCAATCGTAACTGTTAAAGTAGCTTTTTGTTTTTTTAATTTTTTTTGATATTGAGCAAGCTTTCTAATTTTTTTTATAAAAGATAACAATGGTAGGCTGGCAACACAAAATACTTTCAACTTAAGCTTTATAAAATGTGTAGCAGTACGAAAGAAATTTAATTTGTTTATTGTTAAATAACTTTGTAATAGGTTTTTTAACCCTTTCCAAAATATTTCTCTTAGCTCGTACACAGGCTTTATTGTTTATTTTTTTGTGATACATTTTTAAAAAATTTTAACAATAATAAAAGGATCTTTAAAAGCTTCAAAAATGCTATCTAAAAATTTGAAAACGATGTGTTTTTCGCTCAGCTTTGCACCAATTTGAAAATATTAGTTTTAAAATTTTTAAAATGGTTAAATTCATAAGCATAAGCTTAACAGCAACATTACTTTGCTTTGCTAATAGCAGATTAACAAAAAAGTTATCAGATCACCACAAACTGCTTCTGGTGTCGATTGATGGAATTAGGTGAGTGGCTTAATTTAAGTTACCGTAAAGCAGAAAGCAGAAACTTTTTTGGCTGTTACCGGTTGCATGACAGAATTAGTTACTCAAGGGCACCTACAAGTTTATTTTCCATTAAAAAAATTAGATGAAGACCAAAAAAGGTCCACCTGTCATCAAAGCATAAACGTGGCCTCTCCGCCTTGGGTCATTACTTAAGCTTTTTCCTGATGAAAACTTCTTTTGTTGGTTAAGGCCCGTTCCACTACGAGCGTGGAAAAGAGCATTCTTTGTTTGTTTTATTGATTTTTTTTTTGCTCGCTTCAATTTTAACTGCTCGCCTCAATCGAAGATCAATAAAAGAAACAAAAAATGCTCTTTTCCACGCTCGTAGTGGAAACGGGTCTTTAGGAAACTATGTTCCACAATCGTTACTTTTGATTCGTTATGCAGCCTTTTCGAAACAAGGCTGCAATAAAAAGAGGCTTATAAATATAATTTTTAAGTAATTAAGAGAGTAATTAACCGTCGCTCCTATGGTATTGTCGCGTAACTGATTTTTTATCCATTTTTGGATTTATTACGGAGGTAAAATCTTGTTTGATGACCCACATTTTGCACTAACTTTTGTAGAAATATTTTTTAAAATATAGAGAACTTCAGCTAATCGCATATCGGTTAACCACATAAACTGCTTTATCGCATAAGAATCCTGAACCGAAACACGTTGTCTGTCGATTTCAAACCGACCTAGAGTGAATGCCCTTTGAAACGACATCGTCGTTGTCGTTTGAAAGGGCATCCATTCCAAGTCAGGCACAAACAGGACTGGGACCGAGAATTTATCCTTTTACTACCCCATGCTGCTGCACTGCCCAGATCAGATGCTGGCAGTGATGGTTTAAGCCAGCATCGAGTTTTATCCTCCAACACCGTCAGATTTCGTGGTCCATGTGGGGCCCGATGTATGGGGCACGCTATTAGGAAGTGGTCTGCGGTTTGTCTAGAGACGCAGAAGTCAAAGACACTGGAGCGTCAATATTTAAGATGTACAGGAAAATGTTGAGTAGAAGGGAGGTAAGGCAGAGGACAAAGGAAGAAAAAACAAATAAAGAAAGCTCAACGAGTTAAGAAAACTAGATTGAGACTGTTGAAGAATATTAAAGAAGCTGTCGAACTGAAGAGAGGCAAAGAAAAAAATTTAAGGATATGGTCGGAGGAGATGGCATAAAGATAGTTGGTGTGAGGATACAAAATGTAGAAGAAAAAAAGTGGAAAAGGTTGGCTCGTTGTGGTGAACCTTTTAAAAGGAGGAGACAAATTAGAACTGTTAAAAGTGAGAATTTTATTAAAACTAACAACTTTTTTTTAATTCTTGTAATATTGCAAATGTAGAGTTTTAAGTAATTTTCGTGCTTGTCTAGTCCTATTGTAATTCTAAAAAATTAAATTAAATAGACAATGCAGATTTGCAACTTTAAATTTAAATTATTAACACCAGTTTCAGTATTTGAAATCTTTTTTCTAAGAAATACAATTAATGCGTTGTAAATATCTTACAGATTTGATTTTCCCGATAAAATGGCAGATTTGGAAGGATTTCAATATTTAAAACAAAATGGAGTAAAAGCGAAATATATGAAAGGAGTGTTTCCAACGCTAACTTCCCCAAATCATTTTTCAATTGCGACAGGTTAATCAAATAAAAACGAAAGCAAACTAAATTTTTTAGTTTTATGATACATTATTGACTAAGTCCTTTTTCGGTAAACAAATTAACTTTGCAGGAAAGTGGATTTACTGCAAAGATTAAATACTTAGAAAAAAAGAATTTTTTATCTTTTTATAGCTGCAACTGTGCAGTTACCCATTAATAAATATTTTATTTGAGAAATATTCTTTCAAACGTACGTATTTTGATTAACTTTGATATTTAGAAGTTTGTCTCCGTTTGTTAAAATGGTTAAAGTGACAGTTTTAAAACAAATTTCATAGCTCTTAAACTTTAAAATTTTAAATATATATAAAACATTTTAATTAAGTTTTAATAAACTATGATTAGTTGTATTGTTAAGTTTAATGATGTTTCGACCAATTTTTAGATTTTTCAAGTAAATTCCAAAATACAAGTTTGTTTTTCAACACCATTGTAAGCCTACCAAAATTTTTTCAAATACATTTAAAAAACGTAGAATAGCGGTGTCCATTAATTTTTGGCTATGGCTCTTCAGGTTTATCAAAAATATTTTGGGGAAAATTGTCACCTTAATTTTTAAAAAGTGCAAGTAAATAAAACAACGCGGGTAAATTTTACAATAGAAGGCTTTTTTTTGGTCTTCACTTGTAAAATGAAAAACAAAAAGTTAATGAACAAAAAAGGTTTTTAACTGGTCTTTATTTTATTTTTATTTATTTTATCTCTATATTTATCCTCCTGACTCGCAGGAAAGCGACGGAGGCGCTAATGCATAGGGTAGGCAATTACCCGACCTGCTTCCGGAGATACCAAGATACTGCTGTCCGTTTGTAATTTAATAAAGATATGACTGTAATTTAGAAATGCTTGCTAGGACCACCAAGCAGGGGAAAGTGCCGTAAAGTGTCTTTCCCAAGGACATAACAGAATGGTGTGAATAGGTTTTGAACCGTGACCGTGTTGGTCACGAGCCCGGCGTTTTAACCACTCGACCACGCTGCCGACTGGTCCGAAAATGTTTTGCTGTATGATTTGAATCTTTGGTTACACGATTTTCTTATTAAGTTTTATCATTTCGGAAAACACCTCGCAAACCACTTGATGTCAAAGGGGCCGCCCTAATGCACCATTTTTAATATTAATCGTTTTTTACCAACCATAAATTAAAAATATTTTCAATTTTGCATAACGTAAAAAAATTTAAAACGTTTTGTTTTTAAGGAATTTTAGTTCAAAAATGAGTAAAAATAGAACGTCAGGCAAAAAGAGAAAATAGTGATTAAATCAGCGCTCTCAAACAATTTTGTTTGTTAAAAAGCGAATATTTTCCAAAAGACAAATTTAAGATTCTGTTGAAAGCGAAAAAGGTTTATTGATTCGATCATCCAAGTATAAACGTTCGAGTTTTAACGAGTGATGATGCTATGCCGTAGAGTACGTTTAGAATGAGGTGGCCGTGGCCCCAGTTTGAATTTTAAAACGGAGTCACAATAACTTTTAACGCCTTTGAAATGGTCACTACAATGAAATGTTAAAGTAAAAACTAAAAAAGTCTTGAAATTTATTTTTAGGTAGTAAAAACTAAAATGAAGACTAAAATAGGTTTTTACGTCCTGTGAGAAGAGAAGCACATCTTTTTACTTTCAAATTTTTTTCAATCTTCATTCAATTTGAAAATCATACATTTTCAATTAGAGCAAAAACACAAAAAAGCACAAAGTTTGACTACAATTAAATCGCACCAAATTTTTACAAAAAAAATGTTTTGATGCCTGGGTCAGGATTGGGAGTAGGTGAACCGGAATTTTTAGAGCTAATGTCTAAAGTGGGTAAAAGGAATATTTTAATCTTTAAATCGGTTTGAATTGGGAGTTGGTACACGCACCCTTAAATAAGCTTTACGTAAAAATATTTATCGAATTAAAAAATAACTTTTTTATTTTTCTTTAACTTTCACGAAAACAATCAGCATAGTTATATAGGGGCAGACAATCTGACTTGCAGTCACCAGTTCTACCCGTATTGTTTGGTTCTTTTACGAAAAAGCTTAGGCTAATGACCCGATCAGGATTGGCTAGTTACGTTTTTGAAGATAACATCAGACATATTTTATCAAGTGTGGAATTCAATACTAGTAGAAGTCAAAGAAATATTTTTCTAAAATTCAAATCTTATGTTTTTAGAAAGCCTTGTTAAAGCAATAATTGGAATGAGTAGATTGACTGTTTTTATGCTTTAAAGTTTAAATTATTAGCTAAAGCGTCTCGTTATGCCTAGTATTATTTTTTTCGTGTTTCAAGAACTAATTGGACCAGGGGTGTGCAACATTTTTGTCGGTGGGCCATATAACCAACTTCAGACGTCAAGTGGGCATACGAAAAATTTAGTTTTTTCATGTTCACAATAAATTAAATAATTCTCACAAAGCAAAGTTACATTTATTTAACATTTTAGTGCGACACTTAAAATTTCGAGTTCTTGCATAGCTTGTTAACATTAGTTTTGACAAAAATAGTAGCCACCCTTAATTGACTGGTCAAATATCCATCAGTCAGCTGACTTCTACATCTGGTTTTGGTGAGCTTTACTTTGCAGAAAAATTGTTCACAGCAGTGGGTCATTAAGGTAGTTTAGGTATCCCTGGTATTTATCAATGAATGACTGGCGTTTCACTAGCTGATCAGGGAAAGTTTCTAAATCAACCTTGCTTTATTTTTTACCGAAAAGGAGTGTAACACTTTTAAAACGTTCGAAAATTTTGCTAATTTTTTTATTTTTTTATTTGTTTTAGCAAGAAAGCTCTTTCAACCACAGAAATCAAATAAAAGCACCGCATCTATGAAAATTACTCTTTTTTCTGATAACTTTCATGTTTACACTTTCCTCTAGCCAATGTTGGACATTGGGTGAGGCGAGTGAGACAGTTGCCTCGGGCCCCCCTCGTTTTTAGGCGCCCCCTTCTTTGAAAATACTGCTGGAGAGTTTTTAAAATTTATGTTCCGCTGGTAAAAAGTTCTTTAAATTTTTGTAGAACTTAATTCGGTAACTTAGTACGTTTTTTAATCTTATAACCTTTCGATGCCTGCAAGAAGGCTCACCGAATAACACAATCTTGGCCGCCTACCAAAAGACAAACTTCTTAAATCTTCTTACTGGACCTGCCCTAGGAACCAGTAACAGCAAAAATATAGTCTAGCTAAACCACAGCTCAGACTACCACAATAACTTCTTTATTAAAAAATATGCTCCAATCCACTTAGGAGCCCAAAATAGCATAAATCAACAGCAAATACAGATTCAGTAGCTTAATTCTTCAGCAATCACGTAGACAACCAGAGACTTGCGTAAAGGCCCGTTTCAACTACGAGCGTGGAAAAAAGCATTCTTTGTTTGTTTTATTGCTTTTTTTTTTGCGCTCGCTTCAATCGAAGATCAATAAAAGAGACAAAGAATGCTCTTTTCCACGCTCGTAATGGAAACGGGCCTTAATTCCTCACAATCACGTAGACGACCAAAGATTTGCGTTCAAAAACTATGAATTTACACAGCTAACAATTTTCCAATTCTAAGTTACCACAACGAATCATAATAATGCTTCCGAGCGGGCCTTATTTATATCACTCGGTCGTGAGTATCTCGAATGTTCTGAAATTTACTCAAATCATAAACAATGACTGTTACGTCATAGTCAAACAGGTCAAGCGGATAGTTCTGGATCTTTCTCCAAGACTCAAGAAACTAAGCAGTGTTGCCATTTTTTTATAACTAAATGTAAATTATTTAAATCGCTTATAAAACCGTTATTTCTTAGGCTATTTGAGCCGCACCAAAGCGAAATCAAAGAGATTTTTTATGAGATTGTTAATATACATAGTGTGGGCGATTTTTAGGAACGGAACAATTGCATATAGTTTCATTTTGCTGTAAATTTTTTTTAAAGATCACTATGAAATTGTTACAAAAAGTACGAAATCTCAGAAGAAATTCATCTGCGGACCTTTTTTTAGAGATTACTATGAAGTTGGGAGAAAAATACGGAAATACGAGATCGATCCGAAGTGAAGATCTTTTTTTTTTTAGAGATTACGATGATTTTGGGAGAAAAATAGGGAATACGAGATCAAAGACCTTTTTTTTAAAGAACACCATTTTTTGGGAATCCTTGCCTCAGGCCCCTAACTATGAATATCCGTCACTGCCTCTAGCTTCTGTAGATTTGGAGATATTGCAATTTTTAGAACCGCACTTTTTTTTTGGAATTTTTCAAAAACACGCTGGCATTCAAAGGATTAAACATAAACTGTCGGATTAGGATTTTCATGCATGATGGGAAAAAATCAAAGTGTTGGCAAGGGCCACATTATATGGCTTGACGGGCCGGGTGGTGGCCCGCGGGCCGCCTGTTGCGCACCTCTGAATTAGACTAATAAAATTTGAAAGCATTGAATAGCATGAAGAATTAAAAAGTTGATCAGAACTTTTTTAAATCCAGTGAACTATTGTCTTACGGAAATCATATGTTGGCAGTAAATTTACTAATCTATTTTGAACTTTAAATTCCAATTAAGAGTTACAAAAAGAGGAAAAAAATATTAGAAAGCTTTAAATCTAAAATGATTTACAAGCGACTATGAATTACAAACAAATAAATTACAGTGATGTTTGAAAAAAAATGGTTAATGAAAACTTTTTTGGAGTCAAAACTTAAAGCCTTTCAATTTAAACAGCGACTGGACCAGCACGGATTTTGTTACGGCTATCAGTAATTTAAACGTTGTAATAATTTAGATGAATAATAATATTTTATTACCTTAGTTTTTTAATCTGTATATTTTTCCGTGAATAAAAACACTTCACAATTTTTGTCTTTAAATTTTAGTGTAACTTTTCTCTTTTGGTATTTACTTCTAAAGACAAAATTATCATATGAAAAAGATTTTCCAAAACGTTTCCGGACAGCTATAAAAGGCTGCGACACCCTTATGTTATACCGAAAAAATTAAACGACTGCTTTTTTTTTTAATTGTAATATTGTTAACTAGTAAATTGTAATAAAATAATTGTTAACTTATTTCAATTACAACCTTTTGTTAATAAACGCGTCTAACATAATTGCTTGCGTAAAAATAATTTTTAAACCAACTTAAATTTAAAACATTTTAAGGGCTTTATGTTGAATCCCACGGAGTGGTCCACAACTCCTACTTTGATTATAAAGATAAGGATTCTCCTGCAGTTTTTCCTTCTTTTGAAGAAACTTTAACAATAAACGAATGGTGGGATAATGGAGCAGAACCAATTTGGATCACTGCAGTTAATCAAGTAAATAACATTGTTACTAATTCAATTCTGTTTGTTTGGATAAAGATGTTTTAGATTTTAGATACTTCAATAGGTGTCCACAAAACCCCGAGCAATCTGTCTTTAAGAAACCTTCCGAATTTTTTATATCATAAGAATGCATCGACTTTTTCTAATTTTTGTTCCTTTTTGAACAACTTGTCAAAACATACTGTACCCCGAATTGTCAAATGATTTCTCAAACAAAAGGAAATTGTCGAAAAGTGTTTGGTTTATGATTTCCAAGAATTGCCATTTTTTAATTTTTGCAAGAGAGTGTTTTATAAGTTTTAAAATAGTTATTTTAAAGTTGTTTTTAAAGAATTTTTAAACGTTTGCACACCTCGGCCAAGGGTTGTGGATTTACCGTTGCAATAATTGATGTTTGTTGTCTTTAAACAGCGCTTCCTTTACTTTTTCGTGATCTAAACAAGCAGCTTTGATTTTATCATTATATAAACATCATTTATCATTAGATCATTACATATCACCGCATAAAGACAAAAATTCTAACTAAAAAATATTTTGGAAAAGCAGATCGAGAAATCATTTCAGGTTGTTTTGAGTTAAACACCTGCGGTATACACAGGGTGGGGCAGAAAAACCTCCCACATTTTAAAGTCTTTTGTGGCAATGCTGTTTCAGTTAGCTACATAGCTGTGTTTGACTTAACTTATACTCGCAGTATATGAAAATACTTGTATACTCAACAGTCTTACTCGATAATCTCAAAATTTTTTTGACTCTTTACAACGTAGACCAGGGATTGCGAAGCACAAATTGAAATGAGATACATAATTTATATTCCTAAACTATGGATAAAGAGAGTAAAGATCAAAAAAAGTTCTTCACGTTTCTGAAAGCAATCCTTTAAGTCTATAATCCCTTAGCATTTTATTCCAATGAACTTTAAATTTTTACCTTTTTAGTAAGAAGGCAATTCCGACATACACAAATCATAACTTTTACTTCAGCTTAATATTTTATAAAATTTAAAACAAAGATTGAATTGTATTGTTTTCAATAGACCTTTAAATTTAATTGTCATTTATCTTGTCAACGTTATAGGGACTAACAAGTGGGGGATATCTGTTTCCTGGAAGTTATGCAACTATTAATGGAGTAAATGCTACAGTGAAAATTTTGGAAACAGTAGACACACCTATGGGGGAGGAGGATTGGAAACATAGAATCGATGAAACAATGAAACTTTTTACCATTAAAGATTTGGATATGATTGCATTGTATTTTGAGCAGGTATTATATCAAGAAAAGATGTAACTGTAAAAAATGTATCATTGAAAGTTGATGAAGCGACAAAAGCTTTTGAAAAATTAATCTCGGCTACATTTCGATAATTCAATGTTTTGACCAAAATTGGGACAAATATAGACTCTATAATTGTTATTAAATTTGCAAGACAAAAAATATTCTTTAAATTAACACAAATTGTGTTTATACAGATGGCAGATTTAGGAGCGCCAAAAATTGGGAAAAGGGGCAATTGCTTTAGAAAATTGTCGGACACAAGCATTGTGTTAAATTTGTCTTAAAATTATACAATCTCGACCAAAACTTAATCCAACAAAGTTTGTAAAATATCGACTTTGACAAGGGCTCCCCTAAATTTTTTGAAAATAGTCACCTAGTGTCTTAGCATTTAAGAGTAATTTAGCAAAAGGGAGAAAATTTAATAACAGATACTTTTTTTGTTAAAAAAGCACTCCCAACAAACGTAAATTTTCAGCGAATTGAAGAAAAGTTTTCTCTAGAAAATTTTGTGAAGACCCACAAAAAGGTTTTCATAAGAGTTTGAAGGTGTAAATCTTTTTTAGTGTCAACTAAAGGCTTATAAAATTAAAAAGGTCTTCACTCGTAACAGGGATGTTTTATTTTATAGCAATCAAATCAAAAATATTTGAGGGCCAAGTCACTAAAACAACGCGGCCATAAAGTCAAGGTTTTTATTTATTTATTTTTTGGTCTTCACTAAGTTTTTTTAGAAAAAATTTTTTCCAATATGCTAAAATTTACGTTTGTTGAGAGTACTTTTTCGACTAAAAAGTAACCTTTTTAAATTTTGCCCCTCCCGCCAAAATTTTTTTGGGCGCCCTGATTGCAGCACCCCTTTGTTTTTTCTTGCCAGCCGCCACTGGCTAGAAGTTCAGCAAAAAGAAGAAATGATGTTTGTTTGTTTGTTTCCATTCATTACTTCATAAACTTAGTCGATTTAGTTGCAATGCATCGCAAAGATTAGCAGGCTAAATCAATTCTCTGCAACCTTTTTTCACTTGCGTCACACTTACAAAATTTTAAAATTTTTGCCACAGACCTCGACAAAAATGTAAAAAATGTAATCAATTTAAATTTAATGAACACTTTATGATTTGTTTCAACGAGATATTTGCGCTTGTTTTATTGAGCACAATCTCTGTATACGGCACGTTTCTTGGCAGGATAGCTCAAGGTGACTGAAAAGACTCCGATTTGAGAGCAAAAGGACGCAAGTTTGATAATTAGCTTACCAGAGTGACTTCTGTTGTATCCTTAAAAAAAGATACTTTAAAGACAAATTTTTTAGTGGAGTCACGCTGTCTACCTGCAATGGCAACTCGGCTTAAAACAAAAAGCAGCACAGGCCAATACGGCAATGCGAAAAAGAACTCGACATTAAGCTCAGTGTGTGAAGGAGCAACGCAAAGTTCTCCATCGACTTGTTTCAAATCAGCATTTTTTTATCCTTTTTGATCAATAAAAGAAATGAAAACTTTGTTTGATCAAATAAGTAGTGTAAAACCGGACAAGTTTAATAGTTGTTTCGGAAATTTCGTTATAAACCACCGGAGAAGACTTTCAAAACTCGTTGACAACTTTTTCTTTAATGAGCATTGGCAATTTTTGCATTGGCATTTCAGCATTAGCTTGCTGATGGGTATGGCACACAAAAACTAGCCTTCTTTAATGCCAATAAAAAGTGCCTTCCGATTGCGCAAACCTTAATTTATTTGTCACATTACAAAAACATCATTAATGCACATTGCAAGTGTAGCTAGAGTTTGATTTATCAAATTGTCTAGCAGTAGCAAATCTTAACTTTCATAAACAAAAGTTTTTTCTTTTAAAAAAATATGTTTAGATTACAGTTAATCCGCGTCACACAAGTTGCGAAGCACGTGACCAGGGGCGTCAAACCCGTGGCCCGCGCAATATTTTCGGAAATTACGTAGGCTTATTATACGTCCTGTTTTGGCGGGACAGTCCCGATTTTTAGGGCTCTGTCCTGCCCATTTTGGTAGAAATCCCTCCAGAAATTGAAGACAGATTTCATGTGGTTTTTTCCGAAATCGCTAATTTTCAAAGACAAAAATCATGAAATCCGTGACTGATTTAAATTGAAGACCTTTTTTTTTTAGAGAACACTACCTTAAAGGGAAAAAATAAAGAAAACGGACACTGATTTAAAGTGAAGAACTTCTTTTTTTGGTGAACACTGCTAAATTGAAGACCTTTTTTTTTAGAGAGATCACTACGATTTTGGGACGAAAAGTGTTTTGTTTGTTTGGCCCCGAGTCAAAAGGTTGGACGCCCCTGCACTAGACTAAACAACAGAAAAGCTAAAAAGATTTTGCTTCGCCTTCCATTAAATAGCTGATCTTTTTGAGTACTGAAACTAAAGAATAACATTCGGTCATTATACCATGGCATCACGTTTTATCCTATGCAATTAACCGTATTAAGAAATTCTATCTTCTGAATTCTGCCATATTAAAAAATGATCTATAAAACAATTCAGTCGAATTTTTTAATGAATGAATGATGATTCGCTGTCATTTTTAATAATAAGCAAGCTTTTACAGGTGCTGTATCAAAATTTAATTATAGGGTATTTTTTATTTGAGAAAAATACGTGCAATAAAATATTGTAAAATACCAAAAATTTTTTCGTGTAAAACAGAAAGATAATCGCTATTTTTAAAATCTTTAAGATTATTTACGTTTGCAGCCTGACTTGGACTGCCACAAATATGGACCGGAAAGTGACATCATTATCGAACAAACTTTTTCTTTGGTAAACAGAACAATTATGTACCTCATAGAACAAGTAAAAAATTATCAACTCACTGAGAACTTAAACATTATCATAACCAGGTATGAAACTCATTTAAGTGCCATAAAAACTGCTTCATTAGTTTAATATTTTGGAGGTAGCTTGGTAGCATGCTTGAAGATTGCATATTATGGATGAATAAAACTATAATGAGTCCGTGCAATTGTTTCATCATTATCAAAATTAAAAAGGCCGCACTTTGCAATTTCTAATAGGTTATCGCTTGTTAATGTGAAAAGCAAAAATTAACTTCTTGGTCTTTTTAGTGATCATGGCTTTGAGTCAATCAACAAATCAGTGGATAAAAAGGATATTATTGAGCTGTCAAAGTATGTAAACAGTAGCTATATTGATTTTCAATTTGCTAGTGGGCCGCTGGGGTTGGTTGAACCAATTCCCGGACAAGCTTCGTATGTGGCTGAACAATTCCGAAGTAAGTTTTGTTAAAACTTTTAATTGCTTGCCGATCATTGTCGTATTCCAAGTCATTGCAATATTTAGCCTATGTCTTATTTTCGATAACTGCTATGAATTAACTTTTCAAATTGTTATTTTTTTATGCCAAATTAAGTTGAAATGTTGAATTAAAAGACTAAAATATTAATAGAAAAAAGTCTTCGCTTGACTTTTAAAGGCAAGTAAACATTTTTTGAAGACCTTCAGTTTCAAACAAATTATTATAAATCTTCATAGAAATTAAAAGAATTGTTTTTAGCACTGGGCTTCATTTTTTGGTTGCTTTTAGGCTAACACTACAATAAGTGAAGTAATTAAAATTTATCATCCTATACCCAACCTTTTAAAACCAGACAGCAATATTTTGGCATCTCAGAAAACAGGTCGGGGTGATTGCTTGCCTTAGGTATTAGCGCCTCCGTCGTTTTCCTGCGAGTCAGGAGGATAAATATAGAGATAAAAAAATATTCCATCATAACGTACATACTTGAATTGTTTATGCTTTATTTTTTCGATAGTATTTACAAATTTTTTGTTTTCCAGATAAAAATTCTCATATGACCGTTTACTTAAAAGAAGAATTGCCGGAAAGGTTACACTATAAAAACAACAAAAGAATACCGTCGATTGTCGTAGTAGCGGATCCAGGATATTCCGTTTACTCTGTTAGTTTTGTGATATAAGTTTAGCATACGAGTTTATGTTTCGATGTCAGACAACTCACAATTTAACGATTTATCCGTAATTTAAAGCCGATTAACATTAATTCATGCGCAAACACATAACTAGAATTAATAAATTAGTAAAATTTATGTGCAAGTTTTCTTTGGTTTTTTATAAAAAGCGTTGCGAAACCAAAAAGCAATAAGCAGATTTATACCGTCTTTACTCACCTACTTTTATGAGGAGAATGGCTCCAATCAATTGCTTGAAAAGAAATCCCGGTTTGTTTGTTGTATTTCAATATCATAAAAATCTGCATCTCCTAGAGTGGTCTATTTCCAACTCGTTTAAGTGTTCTGTTTTCTGCTGTAGTATTTCATTTGTACCATCTTCTTTATTCAATTTTCTCGATTGCGTAAATTTTTCACATTTTTATGCCATAAAGATTTGGTTTTCCACTAAATCAATATGCGGTGGTGGGATATGAAAAAGTTAATAACAGGCTTTTTACTGCCGGATTGAAAACTTTTGTCAGTCATCTTCACTTTTGCATTTAACAACTTCAATTTAACCAATTAATTTATCGTTTCGCTGAGATGAAAGTATATTTATAACGACAAGTTTATTTGAACCCGGTGCGAACCGGATGAATACCGCCACATTTATAACGACAAGTTTATTTGAACCCGGTGCGAACCGGATAAATACCGCCACATTTATAACGACAAGTTTATTTGAACCCGGTGCGAACCGGATGAATACCGCCACATTTATAACGACAAGTTTATTTGAACCCGGTGCGAACCGGATAAATACCGCCACATTTATAACGACAAGTTTATTTGAACCCGGTGCGAACCGGATAAATACCGCCACATTTATAACGACAAGTTTATTTGAACCCGGTGCGAACCGGATGAATACCACCACATTTATAACGACAAGTTTATTTGAACCCGGTGCGAACCGGATGAATACCGCCACTGCCGGTATTTTAATATCTTTGAACCTATTAATTGCTGCCAGTTTCTTAAAATTATGAACAGAATTAAAATAAATAAAAATATTAATTTTGTAAAAATAGAACACATGTTAACTTAAAATGATTTTGGTATCAGTGGGCTTAGTACTTAATCATTTTATTATTTCCAGAAAGTTTGCCTATGCAGACGATTTAGCATTGCTGCCCTCTTCTAGAAACTGGAAGGACCTGGAGGGGATATTAAGTCAAGAGATGACAACACTTTCAGCGTATCTTCAGACTTGGAGGTTGAAGCTTGGTTACACTTAGACGGTGACGGCAAGCTTTCATTTAAATAACCGAGAGGCCAAACGTTAGTTAAAAGTCTACAACAACAATAGACTCTGGCTGTTTTTTCCAACCCCTACTTATCTTGGGGTAAAACTGGACAGTTCGCTCACATTCCGTCACCATCTAGTGGCATTGCACGAAAAACTATATTCACAGGTCACACTGCTGAGGCTACTGGTAGCTCAGGATGGTTGGTGGTGCCAAAACACAGCACAAAGCTGACCTATCTCTGTTCTTCTCAACAGTTCAGTACTGCTGACAAGTCTGGTGTCGCAGCTCACACTCGCCTCATAGTCAATATCTTGAACCACGCCTTGCGCTGGTGATTGGATGCCAGCATCCCACTACAATGGACCGTTCACCCATACTTTCAAGTATTCAGCAAGCTGAACTTTTCGGACTAGGAGCGACATTCTCCTTGGCTTACTGTAAATCCCTGGACCCTGATCATATCCTGTATGACCTTTTAAGTGGGTCCCCAAATGCTCGCCAAGAAAAACTAAGATCTTGAAGCTCGTTTGCGCCAGCTGCGCGAGATCTATCGAACAACTTTGCCGGACTAGGCATCGGCGCTTCTCAGTGGACGAATTATAAATGGAACACGGATCACCTTGAAAATACATCCAGGCTCCTGCTTTTATACCCATGATCAGTACCAGGCCTGTGGAAATGGGTACTACGACACTTGATCGAAACGATAGTTGATCGAAATGACAGTTGATAAAAAAAAAAAAAGATTTACTTTTGTATGTTTCTGCGATTAAACAATCTTTTTGTTAGTGTAAGTTAGATTGATAAAAAGCATAGACCATCACAGTAAAAAGACAGTTTGATTTTATTTCTAATATTTTTTTTGCGAATGTCAAGGTCAGGGTTTCTCAACAAGGTCCCTGAGCAAAGCATTTTTGGGGGGCACCAAGTAGATTTTTTGTCATGGTTATTCTTCGTTAGATGTCTATTGCTGCCATTTTTTGTATTCTTTTTACATTGTAATGAGTAGCGTATTTAGGGGGAGGGGACATTGTGCCATGGCCCCACCTTTGGAGACGCCTAGAAGAAATCAGAGACAGTTTCAAAGGGAATACCTTTTTTTAGAGATTATCATGTTTTCTGGGAGAAAAAATTGACTAAACCGGAACAGATTCAAAGTGAAGACCTTTTTTAGAGATCACTATGTTTTTGGGGCAAAACATTGACAAAACCAGGACAAATTTAAAATTCTAAATTTTCTCTTTCATTATTCAATCAAGTGTCGTTCGATCAATGTCGGGTCATGGTTGGAATGAGCTTGCCCCGAACAGTTTAAATTAAGCTCAATCGCCTGGTGATGGACGATTTCATTCCTCCATGCACAAATGCTGTCTCACTCCTTCACGGAATTGCGAGTGTGGCGCCTAAACAACGCAGACCACGTCCTAATAGCCTACCCCATATATCGGACGCCACATGGAGCACGAGGTCTGACGGTTTTAGATGACGAAAGCTGATGCTTGCTGAACACCATCACTGCCAGCATCTGATCCGGGCAGTACAGCAGCCTGGGGAAGTAAAAAAATAAACCCTCGGCCCCAGTTCTGTTTGTGTTTGACCCGGAGTGGACGCATTACCGTAGTTTTATTAATTGAATAAGCTGCTTTAGGACTTTAGTTTATTTCTCAAACGTGTATCAATAGCAATTCAATTATATTTTGCAGACTTTTCCTTCTTATCACGTTTATAACGGAGATCATGGGTATGACAATATTTTGGAAAACATGAGAACTATTTATTATAGCATTGGCCCTTCATTTAAGGTAAGATTTCTGTTTTCGCATACCGGTAGTTTACCATCTACATGAAAAGCTCTTACATTCTAAGTAAGATTTGTTTTCTTTCATTGTTTCAATCAAATTGTAAATGTTTGCGTATAATTTTAAGCGAGCTTGAAACGACACATATTGGCTGTAGTAATTTTTCAATGGTTGATCTACTACAGTGGTTCTCAATGTAATTTTTACCAACCGTTTGAGATGCTGAGAATTTCTTTGTATTGATTTAAAAGAAAAAATGTGCAAACGATTTGCTTTAAATTGAACGTGAATTGATCAACTCGATGACTAATAAAAAAGAAAAGATCTTTAATGCAATTTTTTGGCAGAAAAAAATTTTGACGAAAACTTCGACCGTTTTTATTACGTAAAGTACCGTTTTTATTACAGGTTAACTGTGTGCCAAAACCTGAAAAAAATGTTTTGTCTGAAAAATTTTTAATAGATCACAAGCTCAATCTTGCTTGACTTTTAAAGAAGGCAATATGAAACTTAAAATAAAACTTGCAATATCAAACAAAAGCATTAGTTTCTTAATGCATGAGTTTTGCGTTGATTTTAAACCAATCCAAACGCTTTGAAAATTTGTTTCAATTGAAAAAAATAATAAACTGCAGCAATTTTATCTGACAACAGCTCTAAGTAAATTTGCTGGTTTGTTCGTTGCTTCTTTTTAGGTTTTATATTGACAGGACAATGGCCGAAGTAATAACTTGGTCGTAACCTCTACAAGATTGTAACGATCTGCGTGACCGTACGAGCCGGGGGACACCGGGGCGATTGGGCACCCTAAGACGCAAAAAAAAGAATCAGGTTTTTTGGGTTTTTTGGGGGCACCTACCAAGCTTTGTTGGGGCAGGAGAAAATTACACGATTCAGAGCAATCCTGATCAGTGTTCAAAAACAACTAAGGTTTATTGTCAAGATTATTTCGGAAAAACTAATCTTTTCTGTTTATTTTACAATTAAAAAAAGGTCCTTACGTTAAATCATAGTAATAATTGAGAATCTCCATGAAATCATGGTTAGGGCAGTCGTCAAAAAAATCTAAGAGAAATTGATTTTTTTTTTAATATTTTGTTGTGGTACGGCTATGCAGACCTGGTAAACGTTTTGTTTCTATTTTTCACGAAATGATAATTTACAAGATAGACCGTCTTAATTTTGTAGCTTATATTATGGCTTCTTTCATTTTCTTTGCTACACGTCAGTCGTCATTGTAATCCAAACTTGCTCTAACCTTCAAAAGTCCATTATCAAAAAAATTGTGGACTTATGGCTATTATCTTTTGACTCGATATTTTAGTAGAATTTTGCTTGCATCAATATGTCGGGAGCGTGACCGAACTGGTAGAAGCAGCATATTGTTGGCGAACGTGATCCACACCGTTGCGGTTCACAACCTACTTGCGCCATTTTGTTGTGTCATTGGGAAAGACACGTTAAGGAATTTTCCTCCGCTCGGCGGTCTTAGCAAGCAGCTCTAAATTACAGTCATTTTACTAATAAAAAAATAAATAAAATAACTTGCAACCGCCATAGAAATACATTTGCATCTCAGGAAGCAGGTCAGATAATCTTTTGATAGCTGCCCCAAGTATAACATTTTCGACATTTTTTTGCTAGTCATGAGGATGAATAGAGATAGACAATACTATTGTGTAAACGTTTGTTTATAATTTAAGTAATTTTACATACTTATTTGAAAATCAAAAGAAGTCTCATTCTTTAAATCATCAAATTTAGGGCCAGAAATGAAACACGGTTTTAAAAACAGCAAGGACCAAAAAATAGTCTATGTCTCTGCAGTAAAGTAAAAAGATATAATGAGTCAATCTTTTTTTATCGCTTGTTTTTACGACATAGTCTGCACCAATAATAGTGAAGCGTAAAGCAAGTGCTAAGCAAAGCAACATTAATTTTTTTTATATTCAATATATGAGAAAGCTCATTAAAAAACAACACTTTTGTTAAATATCTTTAAAAAATAAATTAGGAATTAAAAGTCACTGATGCAAAAGCGAATGTTAAGTATGTCGCCTATGATCGAGCAGCTTTGATGGATAGCATAAATAGACAATTTCTAAGACTTAATTATTATTATTATTATTATGACTATATATCCTCCTGACTCGATAGAAAACGTTGGAGATGTTATAATTGTGGCAACCGTCAAGCGATTATCTCACATGCTTGCGGAAATGATAAGATGTTGCAATACGCTTAAAACTTTTTTTAGTTTTTTTATTATAAAGGTATGACTGAATTTAGAACTGCTTGCTAAGACCGGAAAGACGAGGGATGAGCCTTAAAGTGCCTTTTTCAAGAACTCGAAAGAATTACGAAAGTAGATTTAGAACCGTTACGGTATCGATTCCGTTACGGTATCAATAAAAAGAAGTACTTATTGTTTTTTCAGAAAGGATATGAAATTGAAGGATTTGATTCCGTAAATGTATATCCTTTGATGTGTCATTTGCTTGGATTGGACCCCGCTCCCAATAATGGATCACTTGAAGTATTATACGATACTCTTAATGAAAAGAGAGCAAAAAATGTTCGCAATACCGAATTGTAATGAATCTTTTATATCTTCGCGTTATAGTTTTACAAGAAAGGCTTACTAGAAAAGAACAATTTATTTAGTTCCAAAGCAAAAACTTAGATGACGTGTCGGTCATAAATGTAAAGTCCTTTAATATAAAAATAAATTTTATCAAGCAAAGTTTTTTTTAATTTGAAAACTGTTCTCCTCTTAAATATCGGATCACTTGTGAGGATTTTAACACTTGCAGCTTTTCAAAGTTTTTTACTACCTTTGAAAAACAAAATTGAATGATGAATTGTAAGTGGACGAATAATATTTGGGTACAGAAGGACGATTTTGAAAATTGCAGTTTTTTTATTTTTTTAAGTTTGTCAATTTTTTTGTGGCTGGAAAGATTTAAATATTAGAAAAGTGGTGATCGCTTGCAGCCATCTCTTGACTGCAGTTTGGCAAATCTCGAATACGCGTTTTGTGATATGTTTACGAATACCTGCTATCCAGTATTCATACGATTCCATTTGTTTATTTCTCCTGGATCAGACAGATTATGCTGAAAAAATAAACTATTTGGAACGAAGAAATCTTTACAAGAGAGTTAGACATCTAGACCACGGCGCAAAGATATATTACATATTATCTGAATAAGGTACTTTCCTCATACTTTCTTCTATGACAGTTTTATCGTACTTTTTAATCTATCTTTTTCATGTTGTAACACGCAACGTTGTATCGTTCTTTCTTTTTTGACCTTAATATAGTCTGCTTATTGTTTTGTATAATTTATTGTTATAGAAGTGATCGTAATGAATAAATATCAAAGTTAAATAAAATAAAACAGGCTATTAGATTATGTATAGATCTTTATTGTTTATTATTCGTTTTGTAAGAATATCCGATTTTGGTTAGACACGGACAAAATGGAACCGAAGGTTTATCATTTTCCTTCCACCGGAAGCTGCTTTACTCGAATTAGATCCTGGCAGCAGTGGTGTTGAGCCACTGTGCTGTTTTGTCATTTAAAGTTTTCAATTTATGCCAATTCTTGTATTCTTGTGATGCCCAATGTATAAAATATTTGATACAACCTGGTTTGCGGTTTGCTCTATGGCAGCGCACTCCCAATTCAATTAAAAAGCGATATCCCATTTCCTCGTTACAAAATTTTAAGTCAAAACGAGCAATTATTTTTGATTATTTTTCTCGTTTTTTATATATGGATTGAGAAAACCATCAGTAGTAAAAGAGAAATATAACAGTTTTAGAAGAGAAAATCATAAAGTGTTAGTCTTAGCCGTTTAACCGTTTCTTTAACCAGGTTAGCCGTGCAAAGGTGAGGAAGTACCGAAGAACCTTCAAGGTAGTTAAGTTATGATGTTTCGTGATGAAAGTAACAATCAACTGTCACTATAAACAAATGAAAAAGAAAAGCAAAAGAACGAAACAAAAAAAAAAGAACAATCATCCCAAATTGTATACAGTATTAACAAAGAAAATAAAATAACTATTACTGAAAGAGAACAAGACACGAACATTCCAACTAGAAATAAGCGAGATTATTTGCGAAAACAAGAGACAAATTCTTATAATACTAACCTTTAGCCGAAACAGTAAATCTTTTTTTTTAATAAAACCCACTGCATGCCTTTGAGGTCAATATCTATTTGTCCCCATAATTTTGAGCCTCTATAAGAAAAAAACTTTACTAAAATTTTTATAAATACGAGAAATAAAATAAGTGACGAATTTTGTATTTCTTGTGAGCATTAATTTCAGTTAATAACTATCAACGCTTTATGAATCTTTGACTCTTATAAAAAAGATTTATTATTTATTTTATTTCTATGTTTATCCTTCTGACTCACAGGAAAGCGACGGAGGCGCTATGCATGGGCAAGCAATTACCCCGATCTGCTTCCGGAGATGCCAAGATATTATTGTCCGCTTGAAATTTTACAGAGATATGACAGAAATTTGGAACTGCTTGCCAAGACCACCAAGCAGGGGAAAGTGCCGTAAAGTGTCTTTCCCAAGAACACAACAGAATGGCGCAAGTAGGTTTTGAACCAAGACCATGTCAATCACAATTACGGCGCTTAACCACTCGACCACCCTCCCGACTATTATAATGGTACTTTTTATTATATTATAAGCCTACAACTCATTTTTAATTTTTTTCTCTTATTTTTCCATAATCTAATTGAGGTTCCTTTTGAGACGCTTCTCAGCTTCTTAGCATTTGTTTTGTTTTTTGTAGCAAAGTGCATAGGAAATTGGTCAGGCTTACATCGCGCAGGTATTGAATTAAACAATATATACGTCAAAAGCAAAGCATAGAAGACTTGACTTTATGGTAAAATATTTTTCGGCTTTGGAATTTTTACTCATATATGATGTGATAGTTGTACATCACCCAACTGTAACGAACTTTTGGTGATAGAAAAAACAATCTTTATAATAAAATCACTCATAAAGTTTAAAGAGCCCAAAGTGCATTAACAATAAAAACTTTCACCATATTGTTATAGGCTTCCCTACTTGTTGCTCATATGTTATTATGTAAAAGTGCATATCTTTAATCACCTTTCTTGAAGGGGGTTGCACCCAAACTCCCCTCCCGTGCGTACTAATATGTTTACACACGCACATAAAACTTCTAAATTGATTTTCAAATGCCAAAAATATTTTGATATATAACAAAGCTAATGTATCCGTTCAGTTACATCTGTTATGTTTAGGCTTTTTGGTGGATACGTGCAAAACCGTGATTCGAGCAATCGTTGCATAACATTCGGGCAAAATTGCCTCCTTTTTCTAAGATTTTTGGTCTGGTACCCTATGGCAGTGGTTTCAACCAATGGGCCATGGCGCTATTTTCAGTGGGTCACAGAGCATAAACCAAAATGAAAGCAATGTACTAAGACTTGTATAATAAGGTCATTATGATCGAAAAATCTGAAATAAGTTCCCATCGAGGACTTTTTGTTTATGTTTTTGGGACGAATATTGAGAAATCGCAGACAAATCCCAAACAAAGACTTTTTTTTAAGAGATCACCAGATTTTTGCCACGGAAATTAAATTTGTTCACCGAAGTGGGTCGTTAAGTTACCTTGGATTGGAAAGTGGGCCACGGTATTAAAAAAGGCTGAAAACCACTGGCCTAGGGCACCCATCCATGTTTCCAGTTAGCACATTTGTTAGAAATGGAAAAAAAAGTATTTGATAAATTAGGACATGAACCAAATTCGAACAAAAACCTCGCATTAAGCGATAGTTTTTTTTAAAACCAGAACTGGAAGTGAACCTTAAAAAATAAAGTTTGCTAAAGATGAATAAAAACATTCTTTTAGACGGCTCAACGCCCTATAATTTTAGAGCAAAGTGACTATAAATTATTACTATTGTAGACACACCATTGTGATTTTAGCAAAAATGCCATTTCGATCCGTACATTTTAAATATCAAATCAAATTATGGCAACACTCTATTAAATTTTTAACAAAATGCACTTGAATGACTGCCACTCCACAAGAAAAAACAAAAGCAGCGGCAAAATTTTCAATTCAAGTAATTTTAGCTTACGCTATTTCAAGATTAATTTTAACTATGTTCCCTATCGATATCAATATCAAATTTAATATCACTTGAATTGAAATTTTACATATATTTAAAATATCTAATCAAATCATGGCAACGCCATATTAAATTTTCAACAAAAGGCACTTGAATGACTCCGACTCAATAAGAAAAAACAAAAGCAGCGACGAAATTTTCATTTAAGCGACTAAAACCCACGTTATTTCAAAACTAATTTTAACCATGTTCCCTATCTATGTTCTCTATGGATATCAATGTCAAAACTGATATTGTTTTGATCGAACGCTTTTTAATTATTTTGGGGAGCAACTTCACTTAATTGTATAGCTTGCATGACTTTTTGAGATTAAACTGCAAGCCATCTTCATTTTCTTCGCAGGAAAGAACCTTCCTTTTGTAGTTTTACAAATAGTTGCAACTGAAAATTTTAGATTTCGATTGGACCAGCAAAAAGAGCGATAGCACGTATAAAAAATTACATTTTACACAGGAAGCAGGTTAACAAAAAAAACCAAAAGCAAGAAAAGGCAAAGTTAATTTAAAAACTGCTTAATGTGCTATACAGAATTAAGATTTACTTTATAGGCCTACTGCTCTCAAAACATTAAAATCTTTGTAACTACAATCAGTGGCGTACCGGGGATTTTTGAAAAGGGGAGCATTCAACCACAATCAAATATGCTTAGTGGAAAAACTTCTTCAAGTGGTAGCTAAAGAAGAAAAAAAGGTCTTTAATTTGAATCTGTTCCGGTTTTGTCGATTTTTTGTCTCAGAAAACAAATTAATCTATAAAAAAAGGTATTCCCTTTGAATTGGTCTTTCTCCAAGGGGTCTCCACCCTCCCCCTAAATACGTTACTCACTACAATGTAAAAAGAATACAAAAAAATGGCAGCAATGGACATCTAACGAAGCATAATCATGACAAAAAATCTACTTGTTGCTCTCCTAAAAATGCTTTGCTCAAGGACCTTGTTGAGAAACCCTGACCTTGACATTGACTTGAAAAAATTATAAAAACTAAAAACAAACTGTCTTCTTACCGTGATGGCCTCTGCTTTTTATAAATTTAATTACAGTAACAAAGAGATTGTTTAATTCTTGAAGCATACAAAAGTAAATTTTTCTTTTATCAAGTGTCGTTTCGATCAAGTGTCTTTCAATCAACTGTCGTTCGATCAACTGCCGTAGTAAGCGTTGCCATAATTTGATTTGAAATTTAAAATGTAAGGAAAATTTTAATCGAATTGTCATCAAATCTGGCATTAATATCAATAGGGAACATGGTTAAAATAAATCTTGAAATAGTATGAGTTATAATCGCTTATAATTGGCAAGAAGACATTAAAAAAACTAAAGCAAAAGTAAAACTGGGTGATTTTATCCATTGTTTCATAAACTTATATGACATAGTAGTCAAGAAATATTCCTTTCTAGATGAGCTTAACAGCAATGATGTAGTCGAGACCACAAACGTCGAGACCGAGATCGAGACCCAATAATTTTTCCGAGACCGGTAAATTTCGAGACCTAAGGTTCAAGACCGAGATTAAAAAATTTTACAAAAATATACAGTAGTCCATTTTTAATAATTCCAAAAACAATAATTTTTTAAAAATAATCTAAGAGTACATATTAAATCAACAAGCATTTCTAACATGTTAGAAAGAGTTTAGCTCTGTGTGGTTGCATTATTAAACAAAAAAAAAATTTCTTAAAACTCAAAAATGCTGAAGGCAGGGGCATCACGGAAATAGTTGAAACTTTATCTAATTATTTAATTAGCTGGGTGTTCCGTTCCTAAAAATCGCCCACACTATGTATATTCACAATCTCATAAAAAATCTGATAAAGTTTTTGATCAGACTGTTCAACAGACTATTAACGGGTGAACGGATGCCAGAAGAATGGAGAAGGAGTCTGCTTATTCCAATCTAGAAAAACAAAGGGGACGCACAGTGCTGTGATAACTACAGAGGAATAAAGCTAATGAGCCACACAATGAAAGTATGGGGAAAGAATTATTGAAGTCAGGTTAAGGGATAGAGTGGAAATCAGCAAACAACAATATAGATTTATGCCAGGAAAAGGGAACCAACGATGCCATGTTTGCTTTAAGAATATTGATGGAAAAGTACAGGGAAGGTCAAAGACAGCTAGATTGTGTATTCGTGGACCTAGAGAAAGCTTACAACAGGGTTCCGCGGGAAGAGCTGTGATACTGTATGAGAAAATCAGGAATAGTGAAAAAGTATATACAAATAGTACAGGATATGTATGAGGGAAGCGAAACAGTGGTGAGGTGTGCAGTTACTGCAGTAGGAACTACAGAAAGTTTCAAGGTTAAGGTTGGACTACACCAGGAATCATTGTTAAGTCCATTCCTGTTTGCAGTGATAATGGACAGGCTAACGGATGAAGTAAGGAGAGAACCACCATGGACGATGCTGTTTTTTTTTATTATTTTTATTTTATCTCTATATTTATCCTCCTGACTCGCAGGAAAGCGACGGAGGCGCTATACATAGGGTAAGCAATTATCCCGACCTGCTTCCGGAGATGCCAAGATATTGCTGTCTGCTAGTAATTTAATAGAGATATGACTGCAATTTAGAACTGATTGTCAAGACCACCAAGCAGGGAAAAGTGCCGTAAAGTGTCTTTCCCAAGGACACAACAGAATGGCGCAAGTGGGTTTTAAACCGAGACCATGCTGATCATCAGTCCGGTGCTTTAACCACTCGACCACGCTGCCGACAAATTGTGATCTGTTTGCTGATGATATTGTGATTTGCGAAGAGACCAGGGAAAAAGTGGAGCGGAGACTAGAATCCTGGAGGTATGCATTGAAAAGAAAAGGGATGAAAGTAAGTAGGTCCAAGACCGAATATCTGTGCATAAATGAAGGAAATGGCAACGAAACAGTGAAGATGGAGAATACAAAATTGCCAAGAGTAAAGGAATTTAAGTATTTGGGATCAACGGTGCAAGAAAGTGGTGGTTGTGAGAGGGAGGTAAAAAAGAGAGTACAGGCAGAATGAAACGATGGAGAAGAGTATAGGGAATACTCTGCGACAGGAGGTTACCAGCTAGAGTAAAAGGAAAAGTGTCAGTTTAAATGGTAAGACCAGCAATAGTGTATGGAATTGAGACGGTGGCAGTCACAAAGAAACAAGTAGAAGAGATGGAAGTTGCAGAGATGAAAATGTTGAGGTTTGCTATGGGAGTGACGAGAAAAGACAAGATTAGAAACGAGTACATCAGGAGTACCGTTAAGGTAGAACGGTTAGGAATGAAGATGAAGGAGGGCAGGCTGAGGTGGTATGGACATGTCATGAGGAGAGACAAAGAGTATGAAGAAAGAAAGATGATGGAAATGGAGTTACCGCCAAAGAGGAGAAGGGGAACACCAAAGAAAAGATTTGTAGATGTAGTAAAAGAAGATATGGGGGAAGTTGGTGCAAAGGAGACGGATGTTGAAGTAAGAAAGGTTTGGAGGATGATGATACGCTGTGGCCACCCCTGACTGAAGGGAAAGGCCGAAAGAAGAAGAAGACTTTTTTCAAGTCTTACTTATATTTCAATTGAAAAAAGTCTTATATTTTAACAATTTTTAAGTTATTGTAGTGCTACGATAAACCTTTAACCTTTATTCTTCATGGTGGTTTTTTAATCCCCAACCCTCCCTCTTCCATGCATACGCTTACGGATTCATAGATCACAACTTTTTAACGGGTAGTTAAACCAATTCTGGGAGCGTAGATGAGTGTTTTGAGGGTGGTAATTGTGATCGAAACGGCCACGGTTTAAAACCTAGTCGCACAATCATGTTGTGTTTTGGGAAATACATTTCACGGCACTTTTCCTTGGCGAGTAGTTGTAAAATTCAGTTATATCTCTTAAAAAACTAAAAAATACAGAGTAAAAAAGTTTCAACAGGACAGCTATATTTTGGCATCTCCGAAAGCGAGTCGGGGCAATTGCTTGTTACACGTATAGAGCCTCGCTTATCTGCGCGGCAAGAAGATAAATGTAACAATAAAAATAAAAAATAAAAAACAGCAAACTGTAGGGATGGGCAAACGTTGTGACTCAGAGGGCCACCACCTCTTCACTTTTATAATTAATCGCTGATCATAATCAAATGGTGTTCAAATTATTGCAAACATAAATTTCATTGCAACAAGAACTTTTTCGCTTCATTGAGAAAAAACAAACAAAAACGTAGGGTCAAAGTAATGACTTTTTTTAAGGGGAAGCTCACATGAAAGATAATTTAAAATAATTCTTCATTTAACAAAAAGTTCAATCAATTAAAATTTATTACGATTGAAAATCCTAATTAACCTTATTTAAATAGAATAGAAGAAAAATAACAAATTGTAATAAAAAGACATTTGAAAAAAAATTTATGAATTTTAGTGTTAATATCCATATTGTATACCTGCGAAACTGCAACAAATCTATCAAGTTTTCCTCAAACTCCTCTTTATCAATACATATGAGCGATGGCCAAGCATTGTTTACTGCTATAGATCTAACATATACTAAAGCAGGCATACCAGCGTAAGTACCTTTTACCCGTCTGAGAATCAGTAAGTATCGAGGGAGATTGGTCACTATCCAAGTCAGAGTTCACCCAGTCTCACTTTGGTCTTTTTGCCTTTGGTGTGGTTTTTTTATGATCCAGCTCAGCGGAAGTTAATGTTTGTTTATCAAAGTTCAACCGATTAAAATTTATTACAATTGAAAATTTTAACAGGGACGTGCTGTCACGGGAGACAAGTGAGGCAGTGCTTCACCTGTGGAAATCAAATAAAAGCAGAAATAAAATATTGAAGTCATAGTCTTCGCAAAATTAATGCAACTTGCTATTGGTTGAAAAACAAAAACTGAGTAGAAATTATACCGTACTTGTTGTAGTTTAATTAATTTTGCTCTTTAACCTTAATTTTTGAAGGTTTAATCGTTGCATTTTCAGCGCTTTAATTATTTTGTCAAGCCTTCTTGTCAACAAAATCGCTAATACACGCTGGTGAGGCAGCTTCAAGATTGCCTCCGTTCACATAAAAAAGAAACAAAAGTGAAACAATATAGCGTTTTTTCTCTTTTGGTAAAAATATCTGTTGAAATGAGACAAATTTGAGGCATGCCGAAATTGTGACGTCGTAGATTAGAAAAAACTTTTTGTTACCCCCGACATTTTCTAGAACAAAAAAAATCGATTTGTTCTCCGTAGACAGAATACACGCATTGTGCAACTGCAAAGCAATAAATTTATTTTAAGTTTTAATAATGGAAAATGATTTAGTATTGAAGCTAAGAAAATTTTCAACTGTAAGCTTTCAATCTAATTTTGGTATATTTATAATTCTGTGTTTAAACCTCAATTTTGGCAGCATTTTTATATTTATAACTTATATTTCTAACTATAAACTATACCAGGGATGGCGAACCACTGACCCGCGGGTCTCGTTGTGACCCACTAGTTGAAATTAAATGACCCACCTGAAGTTCTGAAATTTCTGACATTTTTAGTCTGCAACATTAATTTAGGACGGATTAGACCAGGGGCGTCCAACCCGTGGCCCGCGCAGTATTTTTTGAAGCATTTTGTCCTGTCAATTTTGGCAGAAGTCGAAGACGGATTTGCTGTGAAAACTCCTTTTTTCTCGTTTTTTTTCAAATTTTAGAGGTCACTGTGATTTTGGGACAAAAAGTGGGGAATCTGAGACTGATTGCAGGTGAGGACCTTGTTTAGAATCTTGCTCGAGCCTGGCCCGAGATTCGAACCGTCTCTGGTCTGTGACTGGCTTATTTAATTCTGCGTTTTTTGTTAATCTCTTTTGTGCAAGTTTTTGCCTTTCAGTTTTTGAGTAATGTTTTTGTTCAGTTGAAGGTTCACAAATAAGTTGTTTTTTGGCGAAGTAGCGACAGCAATTTTTGCTGTTATCACGGAGTTCATTGATTTGATTTGGTAATTTTCATTATTGGCGTTCTTGATTAATAAAATTGGGTTTATGTTTCTTCGGATTTGGTTGATAACAGTGAAGGTCTAAGAGGTCCGCTTAGACGTCGTTTCCCAAACAGACCTTTTTTTTAGAGATCGCTATGATTTTGGTACAAAAACTGGGAATTTCGAGATTGATTTCAGGTGAGGATTTTTTGACCCGCCCTATAAAAAGGTTTGCCAACCCTCACTGTACTTTACTTTAACCCTTAAACGGTTGATATCATTAATTGAAGTCCGCTTAGAGAATGGGGGCAGTCGTCAATTGATGATCCGCGAGTTAATAACTAATTGGCAACTCCTCGACTCGGTAAGCTGCCAAAATTAAAAACGAGAGAAAAGTAAAAACGAGAATGTGTCAATAAGTACATAAGCGCCGAAACACCTCTTTGAAAATTCAATCTGTGCAAGAAATTTTTACTATCGATCAACAGGAACTTCTCCATTTTTAAAAAAGAACACTTTTTTTATTTGTCTGATTTAGAATCTACTTAAAAAGTTTTTTAAACAAATTTATACAAGCAAATAAAATTCATCTATAGCATAAGACTCTTTTGCTCTTATTGAATTATTTTGTTTGGACAAATAAAACCTCATCTTTTTTTTTTATCTCGTTATATTACACAATTGATTTTGTTTCATTGTGATAATTTTATTTTGATAAAAAATTTATTTCATTATTCCTTAATTGATTTCTTTAAACACTTAGGAGATTGAAATATAATTTTCATTCATTTTTTAACTCAAAATAGACAATAATAGGGCAACAAATGGCCCCTCAAAAAAAAATTAAAACAGGTCATTTTTTGCCGTATGTTGATGCTGCAGACGGCACCGTCAGCCGTCGTTTAAGGTTAACTTGTGAAAACTGATTGCGAAATTTTTTACTTCCATTGTGAAGACAATTGAAACTAATGAAACAATTAACATTGAGAACGATAATAACCCTTCCGACTTTTAGTTTAAAAAGTTGAATCTCCGACTGTATCTTTAGACGGCGGTCGGGAACCAAGTTTCAAGTTAATTTTAGCCAATAATTCTTAACAAAAAAACTCGCCTCTCTTGAGGAGAGTTTAAAGAAATTCAGGGGGTCAGTATTAATTACACATTTTTAACAATCCCAAACTTCAAAAATATTTTTTGCTTCCAATAAGGGTGCATGAAAATTAAAGTTTGGTCTTTCCATTGCAAGAAAATACTTTTTAGTCTTCTCTTCACGATTTTGATTTTTTTATACTACGACGTTGTTTTTTATTTCACCGAAAGAAATTTATTAGGAGACACAGAAAAATTTTTGAATCTTTAGGAGGTCATGAGTCAACGCACAATCAAAAGTTTTTTAGCGACCTTCTATAGAAAGGTCATGGTTGTACCAAAAAATAGGTTATCTGCCGAAAAATTTAAGGATTTAAGCCCCTTTGCCCCTGGATCCGGTCGTTAGCCAGCATGTAAAATCGAAGGCTCTCATTCAAAATGAAATTCCTTTAGACTTTTAAAACCTAAAGAACTATTGTCTTTAAATAAATAGATTTCGCAATTCTAATGTTAAAGAAAACTAAAAATTTTGCAAGTTTTTTAAAAACAAAACATTTTTTTCATCGGCAGCGTGGTCGAGTTAAGCGCCGTGCTTGTGATCAACGTGGTCTCGGTTCAAAACCTACTCGCGTCATTCTGTGGTGTCTTTGGGAAAGACACTTTACGGCACTTTCTTCTATTTGGTGGTCTTGGCAAGCAGTTCTAAATTTTAGGTTTGAATTGTATTTGAATAAGGTTTGAATAAGGTTTGAATAAGGATATATGTAATTTGTAATTTTTGGCAATTTGACTAGTTTATAATAATTAATTAACTATAAACCGCTTCTTGATTTGTTATTACACTGATTGTAAAGACTGAAAACCATGACTGGCAAAAAATATAATGGACAAAAATCTACACCTACCAGTACCACACAAAAAGAACATGAAACTATTACAGAGGTAGTTAAATCAATTTTAACAGAAACCAACATACTCCAGGAAACTGTAAAAACAAAATGCCAGCAAGAAAAATGTTTTCAGGAATCAGAAACTTTGCTCCAAAACTTTAAAACTGATGCTAATCTTTTGGATTCTTTAGCTTTTAAAGTTAGTGAACATATATTAAACAATGAGAATTTTAAACAAATTGTATGCAATTCACTATCTTTGGAAGTGCATGATGAGCTGGATAAAATGAAAAGAAAAATTGAAACAATTAACAAAAAGAATGAGAATTTAGAAAATTTGCTAGAGGCTCAAGAACAATATTCTAGAAGAAATTGCCTACTGATACATGGTTTACCAGTAGAAGTTAATGAAAATACGGACAAAACTGTTATTAAGTTTTTAGAAATTAATCTTGGAATTAATGTCACAGAAAAAGATTTGGACAGATCTCACAGACTTAGTAGACCAAATAGTCCAATAATTGTAAAATTCATAAGCCACAATTTGAAAACCTTAATTTTAGCTGCAAAAAAAAGCTAAAAGGCAAGAATTTTTTTCTGACTGAGTCACTAACACCAAAAAGAATGTCATGCATAAAAAAGCTAAATACATTACGAGATGCTGGCAAAATCAAATCATTCTGGTCCAACGATGGTAAGATTTTTTACACTCTTCCTAATAAACAGGACAAACGATTAGAGTTAAATATTGATTATCCTGATAAAAATATTAAGTTGTATTGATGATAAGTCAAGTTGAATTACTCACAAACTGATGTCTTAATTTGCCAAATGGAACAAATTATTTGTTGATACTTGATTGTATTTAAGATATTGGAAAAAAAAAATTTTTTTTTTTTTTTTTTGGTTTCCAGCCTATGGTGCATTCAAAATTAAATTATGTTGATGTTACATTGCAAAATAATTGTTTCAATCAAGACTGTAAATATTATAACACTACGCAATTTGCTGATCTTATTAAATCTAATAAGAAAGAAGATTTAACCTTAATGCATTTTAATACAAGATCTCTAATAAAAAATAAGATTAAATAGAATCCTTGTTGTTTGAAATTTTTTCCCTACCTGATCTTATTGCTATAACAGAAACTAAATTAAATTCATTTACAGCTCATCTGGCTTCTATTGAACACTATAACTTCTCTTATGTTAACTCCATGTCAAATGCAGGAGGAGTTGGTATATATATAAAAAAAGATTTAAAATATAATGTAAGAACTGACATAAAAATTGATTATGATGACTGTGAAAGTTTATTTATTGAAATTGTTAATAATTGTGACTCTAGTATTGTTGATAACAAAAGGAAGACTATAATAGGTGTAATCTATAGACATCCTCGTTATTCATATGAGCTATTTCAAGAAGAACTCTGTAAAGCAATAGAAAAACTTAATAGATTTAATTGCTCTTTTTTTATAACAGGAGATTTTAATATTGATTTGGCCAAACAAAACACCGATCAACAAGTTTGTAATTACTTAAATAATATTTACTCTTCTGAGTGTTGTACATTAATTGATAAACCAACAAGAATTACACAAACTTCATCAACCATTTTAGATCATATATATACCAACAACTTAAACAATCTATGTATACCAGGAATTCTAATATATGATTTATCTGATCATTTACCTATATTCTGTATTATTCAAAGAAACTGTAAGAAAACCTTTTCTCCTAAAAAAATTATTTGTTGTATGAAGAATTTTAATGCTGAAGCATTTTTCTGTGATATTTCTTTAAAAGTACAATCATTAGCATTTACTAAAGACCCTAATTTAGCAATGAAAAATTTATTTGATGGTATTTCAACTGTTGTAGAGAATCATGCTCCATTAAAACACTTATCAAGAAAAGAAAGAAAAATAAGATCTAAACCATGGCTTACCAAGTTTATTGAAATCAATAAAAACAAAAAACATATTATTTTATCAATGTTTTACACAACAAAAAACACATTTATTAACAAAATATAAATCATATCTTAATAAATTGACAAAATTAAAACTGATAGCGAAGAAAAAATACTATTTTAATGAATTATCTAGGCATAAAAATAATCTAACACAACAATGGAAATTAATAAACGAAATTATTAGTCACAAAAAGCATCAACAAGATGGGATTAATGTTATAAAAGATTCCAGCGAAAATAAAATTTCTGACAAATCTGTAATTTGTAACATGTTAAATAATTATTTTACAAACTTAGGGCCAAGTATGGATGCTAAAATTCCCAAAACTTCTACAAAACAACTTGATATACCAAGCAAAATCAAATCATTTCAATATGACTACATAACACCTGAGGAAATTCTTTCAGAGTTTGCCAAACTTGATACTTCTAAAGCTTCTGGACCTGAAAATGTACCAAATAAATTATACAAAATAATAGCACCAATATTATCTCCACATTTAAGTAAGATTTTTAATCAATGTTATGAAGTTGGTATCTTCCCTTCTATACTAAAATCAGCTAAAGTAATACCAGTTTATAAATCTGGACCCAAAGATCAAATTAATAACTACAGACCAATTTCAATTTTATCTCCAATTGCTAAAATTTTTGAAAAATTGTTATACAATAGGCTAGAAAAATTTTTGTTTTCTAACAAAGTTATCACAAATCAACAGTTCGGATTTCGTAAAAATTATTCAACAGAAATGGCCATAATAGATTTACATAATAAACTACAAAAAAATGTTGATGAAGGTGATTATACTTGTTGCATCTTTTTAGATTTATCAAAGGCCTTTGATACGGTTAACCACAAAATTCTATTACAGAAAATAAAGAAATATGATATTAGAGGTAATATGTATACTCTTCTTAGCAACTATCTAAACAAACGCAAACAATTTACCACATGCAATGATGCTAAATCTAACACTAGTACAGTCTTGTGTGGTGTGCCACAAGGCTCTACTTTGGGCTCCTTGCTCTTTTCTTTGTATATCAATGACTTACCATTGCATACTGAATTTCATGTCAATTTATTTGCAGATGATGCGGTTCTAACAATCAGACATAAAAACATTGAAATTCTTCAGCAATTAGCTAACCAAGAACTCTACATTATTGATGAATGGATGAAAACCAACCGTCTATCCTTAAATTATTCAAAATCCACCTATTTTATAACAGCCTCAAAACAAAAGAAGAAAAATTTAAATAAATTTAGCATCAATGTAGGACAACATGTAATTCCCTACTCATACTCCACAAAATATTTAGGTGTAGTATTTGATCAAGATTTAAAATGGCAAAACCAAATAAATTCCATTTTATGGAAGCTTGCTAACGCAACCAGAATTCTGTCGAAGGTGAAACATTTTGTCAATAAATCAATTCTTGTTAAGCTTTATTATAGCTTTGTCTATCCTCATTTAAAATATGGTATAGTTGCATGAGGTAATACTAACAAAACAATACTACATAAACTACAAGTAGCACAAAATAAAATAATTTGTAATATCAACTTTAAATCCATAAATGACTGCATTAAAATGAATACCTATTACAGTTCAATGAGTTTACTAAAAGTTAATGATATTTATCAACTTGAATTGGCAAAATTTATGTACTTATATCATCATAATAGACTACCTGAAAATTTTAATCATTATTTTAAATCAGCCAAAAATCACCACTCCTACACAACTAGATCAATTAGTAATCAAAATTACTATTTGGAAAGATTAAACTTCCATTGTAGCCAAACTTCCTGCAATTTCACTGGAGTAAAACTTTGGAATAAAATCCCTTTTGAGCTAAAAAACTTATCTAAACCTCTTTTCTGTAAGCAATTTAAAAATAATTTGCTAAAATTGTATTAAATATTTTAGTCTCTGATATGAATTACATAAAATTATATACACCATAAAAGCAAGTGAAATATTATTCTAGTTAATTAAAATTGCTTTTTCGACACTAAACATATACGTATGTTTATATATATTTTTTCTCTCATCTCTTATTTTTGTGTTTGTTTGTGTTTGTGTTTTTTTAATGTCAGCATATTGATTAAAAAATTTTACTTACCATCAAATATGTAAATTTTTTTTTTGTTTTATTGTAACAATGTAATACGTATTACTTGTATATAATGTGAATAGTTTTTTTTGTGGGTGTTTTTTTTTTTTTTTTTTGCTTTTTTTTATTTTTATTTTTTTTATTGCTTTTGTATCAACTTAGTTTTTTTACTCTCAAATATGTATTTTTAAAAAAAGGGCAGTTTTTTGACTTGATGACCATTTAATGGTCTTTCACTGTCCTGTTTGTTTAACTGAAATTAAAACAAATTTATATTCGATCAGACTTTTTCTTAATATTCTTCTTCAAATGTGTCATGTACTGTGTTTACTGAAAAAAATTTTTTTTTTGTTGAACAAACAAAAATAAACTTCTTGTCTTGTCTTGTCTTTAGTCATCTCTATAAAACTAATAAAACAAAATAACAAATTTCAACCGCACAACAATATCTTTGCATCTCCGGAAGCAGGTTGATATAATTGCTAACCCTATGTATAGCGCCTCCGAGACTTTGCTGCGAGTCAGCAGGATAATTATAGAGATACAATAAATTTTTATTTTTAAACTCAGAAAGAGTTAGCTAAACGTGAGAGAATGCTTCAAATTGCTTTTTTTTATTTAAGCAGAGTACTGTTTTGTTATTAAATAAAATTGGTACTAATATTACTTGAAAAGATTAGTGGCTCACTAATCACGAACTTTACGGCAAATCACTAAATCGTAATTAACCTTATTCAAATAGAATCGAAAAGAAATAACGAATTAGAACGAAAACACATTTCAAAAAAAATTAAAGAATTTAACAGATATTGTCGTACGTCGGACTTTTACTTGCTCGGTTATTAACTTTACTTCAAAGTTTACTTAAAGTTTTAGATCTGCATCAAAGACATTAAAACATTCATTTACTGTATAAAAAGTTTTTTACTGAAAGAACAAATTTTTACGAGGCAATTAACCAAAGCGAGCAAGCGGAAAACTATTTAGCTTCAAAGGGAATAGCAGCGTAAAATGGTAAATTTTCGACTACACTGTTAAGACCCGTTTCCACTACGAGCGTGGAAAAAAGCATTCTTTGTTTGTTTTATTGCTTTTTTTTGCGCTCGCTTCAATTTTAACTGCTCGCTTCAATCGAAGATCAATAAAAGAGACAAAGAATGCTCTTTTCCACGCTCGTAGTGGAAACGGGCCTTTACATAAATGACTCACAAGCTTTTACTGTTTTATGTCGTAAAGACTTAGAAAACATGAAATCATTATACATTCAGTTATTTTCTTTAAACCAATAATCACTAATACCAAAGTAAAGACCAAAAAAATTTTTATCACTGTAATTCTGTACCGATTGCGGCTCAAAAGGTATTTGCAAAAAAATTGGCCCACAGCGCGTAAAAGTTTGCAGACCCATGATCTAATCCTTACTGTTAGCATTTAAATTTTTTTTTATTTTTATCTCTATATTTATCCTCCTGACTCACAGGAAAGCGACGGAGGCGCTATACATAGGGTAAGCAATTACCCCGACCTGCTTCTGGAGATCCCAAGATATTGCTGTCTGCTAGTAATTTAGTAGAGATATTACTGTAATTTAGAACTGTTTGCCAAGACCACCAAGCAGGGGAAAGTGCCGTAAAGTGTCTTTCCCAAGGACACAACAGAATGGCGCAAGTGGGTTTTGAACCGAGACCATGTTGATCATCAGTCCGGTGCTTTAACCACTCGACCACGCTGCCGACAAAAATTGCATCATCGTATGTAATTGCACTACTGCCATTGTTACGTCGTTCGCGTAAATATTTGAGAATTAGATGTTGGGTACGGGTTTCGAGCCAGCGCGCCTTTTGCATCAGCGCTGAACAGTCAGCGCTACCTTTAATGCGTTCAGCGCTATCTTTAATGCGTTCTCGCGTGGCTGTGGGCATAGAGTGATGCCACGTTGTTTGAGTAAGCCTTTTCTTGAGCTGGCTGGAACTTGGCATTTTGCACGGAGTCTTTACATTGATCTGGCTGCTATATTTGTCCCTTTGGACATTGTCTACTTAAGGTAGAGAATTTGGTATACTTTCCTTTGCTCGTCCGCCCAACATCGTTGGTAAGTCTGTAATTGTCTAACGTATTGAAACATTTTGAAATTTGTGTTACTGTTTAGAAAACCGTTTCGGACCGGCGCCGCCATTATTGTTTTGTTTTGTGAAATAAAATTATAAATCTGGTGCTGGTCGTGAAGCGCGTTTGTGAGGAGTTGGAGGAAGGACGACGCAGTTTTGAACTCCGTTACAGCCATATCAAGATCAAAATAATTCGAAAAAAAGATTGTATTAATCGTGTGGCGGGCCATATTCTGGGCAATCATGGGCTATATTATAAACAGGTCTGAATTTACTATTGTTTTCTATTGTAGCCTACCACAGCCCACTTTAAGTCATATCTTAGGGCAGCAATTTTCAATGTTGTACCCATGGAATTGTAAATTGTAATCTACATATTTTCAATTTATCAAAATTCCAAATCTTCTTTCTTTGCTCGAAAAATTCTTACGCACCTCTTTACAGTTCAGTCATATTTATTTTCGGTACATTTGCAAATCAATCATATTTATTTTTTGGTACATTTGCAAACGCAGTATAAGAAACAGATTGGTTTAATTGTTTATCGTCTTAAAAGTCGTTAAAAAAGGCTTTGCCATGTAACATAGTGTGCTCTTCGATTGCTCCAAGAGCTGAGTGATAGAATTTTTATGAGCAGAAAAAAAATTTTTGGATTTTTGATCGGTTGAAAATATGTAGATTACGATTCTATGGGTACAAAATTAAAAATTGCTGCCGGGTCGTTAACATACATCGTTAACATTGTTAATCTGACATAGTTAACATAGCGTTATCACTATTGGAGTCTACTTTAAGACGAGGCGATGCAGGTGGTTGCGGAAATAGAAAAAGTTCAAGCTGAGGTCAGGCAGGAGCAAGTGCAGCGTAATCTCTCTGACGAAAGTGCTTGCGAGGTAGGCGATAACGACAAGAGCAAAATAAACGAAGATTATATTCAAACGAACATATCAGACAACAGTTCCAAAAGAAACTTGACTAAACTTCCTGCTCTTGCTTCTGTTTGCGATAGGTAAGGTGTTTCAAACTATGCTAGTCCTGCCATAGCCTCGGCCACGCTGGTTGCGCTATCATAGCCAAAGTTGATAAGAGTCAAGTTATTGGACCACAGAAACTGGGAGAGGAGAGGAGGCGATGCATAGTAGAAAGGCGGGAAGCAGAGCTTGGAAATTTAAAGGAACTCATCACATCTTTATATTTTGATGCAAAGAAAACCATGACCAGAATTCTTGTGAAAAACAATAAAACAGGAAGGTGGAGTCCAACGATAAAAGTAGATGATCACTATGTCGTGTTGAAAGAACCTGGCAACGACTATTTAACTCATGTGACCCCCAAAACTGGGCATGGGAAGGTGGTAGCTCGAGCCATCTATGACTTTCTAGTTGAGCACGAGTTGACAAATCAGCCACTATATGTTGCTGGCTGTGACGGTTGCCGTGTCAGTACCGGACCACGGAGGTGTTATCCATCACCTAGAAATGCTGCTCGCCCGGCCTCTGCATTACAGCATCTGTCAGCTCCATGGCAATGAGCTCCCATTCCGGGCAATATTTTACTATTACGACGGCAAAACCAGCAGTCCGGAGAACTGGTGAGGAATAATTGGTCAGTAGATAAAAGAGCCAGTGTCATACCTTCCTGTCATTAACTTCCAGCCAATCACCTTTTCTGATTATCCGGTTCTGCCCGAGAAAGAGACAAATTATTATTATTTCATTTACAAGCGTTTGTTTTGATTTGCTGAGTCTTAGCATAGCTTACGTAACCAAGCTGTTTATCAGTTATATTTGTTTTTTGTAAGTGATAGATTTATCCTGGGACCAAAAATATTCGTAGAGAATGTGGATTGCGACTATAGTAAAGAAAGTAAATGATGATCTCGCAGCCATTGAACCTGATCTTCCCTGCGTGTTTAGGTGGAACACTCTCTGGAGCAGAGTATTGAGGGTATATATTGCCACTGCTCAACTAAGTAACCAACTTCAGGGGATCGCTAACATGGTGGTGAAATTCTCTGTGCCAATGTGGTTCCAGATCAAGAGACATTCGTAGATGACAGATGGTCCGCACAACACTTTGTATGCTTATAGTTGCTGAAACATCTGAACAACACGGAGATAAACATTGCGAAGGAGGTGGTGCAAAGAAATGCCTTTTTTGCTCATTCAGACCAACTCCTGCTTGCCATGTATACAGATGGAGATAAAGCAATCAAAAGAAAAGCTGTTAATAAAATCAGGAAGCTAAGGGATCAATAGCCTACATACCGAACACTGAAGATGAAGCATTTCCTGAAGTTGGAGAGGATGATGAAAGGCCCCACATTGATAAAGATTTTCTTACACCAACAGATGATGAAGCGGAGGAGGATACAGAGGTGATAGAAAAGACACATGACATGCCTTCCAAGAACATAGGAAAGTAAACCATCCAAAGCTGAAGTTTCACGCAGCGAATTACCATCACATGATTGACTGGGACACAGAACTGAAAACTGTTTACTGGGTCAGGCAGTGGCTTAGCAGCAGACGGATTATGCCGACATTTAGAACCAAGAAGCATTTCAGCTTCAATTACTAACTGAGAAACAATAAAGATTATTAATACTAAAACATCGCAGTGTTTGAACAAAATTGTTTCCCATATTTAAAAGCCGGTTAGTGTTTACATTTATCAACGCTTTATACTAGACTAGGTGTTGTATATATTGGCAAAATTAGCCAAAAATTGATATGAAAAGTCGGTAAGAAAGATGAGCTCATTTTAACACAAAATTTGGCCTAGACGTTTATCTTGCCCATAGCAACAAGGTACTAAGCGACCGTGGTAAAATTCAAAAATTTGTATTTTTTCATTGCGCCCTAATGCACGGGATATGCAAAAAGTTTTCAGTTTGATTGATGCTTGCAAATATTTCATTTAGCCATTACTCTAGCAGCACCATCGTAGGCTTGGTTTTTGCTTTTTGCAATGTAATGACAGAACTTTCTTAACTTCTCCTTTAAAAGCAGCGCCAGCCTGTATTTACTTTTAATCAATTGCATAACTGAAGCCTACAAACTATTCAACTATTGTAGGCCACTGCATGATTTGACAGGTCTTACAGGTTAACGCAAAACCTAAGGTGTTTTTGGTTACCAAAAGGGCAATATCAGAACCCCCATTTCGATTCTGCTTGTTGATTGGGTTAGAATAATACATTGGGTTAAATCATAACTTGTCTTAAAAAAGTTTCGGGGGTGCACACGCCTCTTGGGCCTCCTCTCTTAAATCTGCCCTTAGGATCATAGCTAAAATTAATCTTGAATAGCAAAAGGTTAGTGCATTTTTTGTAGCATAAAAAATAAATTCAATGAAACATCATTTGCTTAACATTTCGTCGCTTCTCTTTTTTTTGTTTGAAATGAGAGTTTTTCTGTTAGAATCATAGTGTGTAGATTACAGATACTGCCTTATTTTATTTGTATTACGTTTCGTTGTACAACGATATTAGTAAAAACCTTATTGGGCAATGTTTGCAAATAATTAAGTTTTTATAAATTGTTTTGATTAAAATCTTAATGCTTTCAACAAATTTGATGAATATTTATCTGTTGTGTTCAATTGTAAAAAACAGCAAGGAATAGCGGTACATGAATATACATTTTAAAAAACTTTCTAAAGTTGTCTGGTCTCTTCAAGAAGTCACCATAAGCGATTTTTTTTCGGTGACGCTATCCTGGAATCCCCGTTTCAGCACCAGAATCAAATAAAAAAGAAGCGAAGAGAAAAAAAATCTTTCAAGAAGCGACAGTAACCGCAGGGGGATCCGAGTGGGTTAGTTTCACTAACAAAAATCACTTACGGTTGCTTATTGAAGAGACCATCAATTTATATTATTGCACAGTTGAAACAAGAAAAGATGTAAAGTTTATAATTAATACAAACTTTATAATTACTATCATTGTTGTAGCGTAAACGCCATATTCATTTTATGATGATAAATGTTGAGTTTTTGTAAAATGATAAAATTAATTGTTTAACAACAAATTTACAATGGTAATGATTTGAGTGGGTAACAATTGTAGATTTTTTTGGTAGAAAAAAAGGATTTAAATTTTAAAAAAAATTACAGAAAAGTATCTATTTCAATTTTGTATCCAAAATCTAAAAACTTTTTACATTTAATTTTTAAAAAACTAATGAAAATTGTAGAGTGGTAAAGTAACTTTACAAATAGATTTTATACTGCCAAAAAGAAAATTTAAATTGACTAACTGTAATTCAATAAGGAAAGAATTTGTCACACAACATTATTTAGATGCCAATATGTCAATTGAGTTAACAAAGGTAAGAAAATATAGAAGGCTGATGATGATTGAAAGATAACAGTACCAAAAGAATGATTTCAAAAATTTGGTTGAAAAGTAAAGTGCTTTTTTTGTTTGTTCTATCATTTTTAACTTTCGTATCTATATGCAACCATAGATTGTTATGCAATGTTTCCACTTTTTGATCACTTCACCACTTTTATTTTCTGTGTCACTTCTGTTGTATTGTGCTTGATGACTGCACTCCTGATAATGTTTTTGTGTTTTTGCATGTTTCTCAATTGCTTGTTGGATAAATATTTTGGTCTTTTCAAGAATTCACCGTAAACAATTTATAAAACTAACCTGGATGCCACTGTGGTTACTATCACTTCTTGAAAGATTCTTTTTCTCTTGATTTTTTATTTATTTTACCCTGGTTCTAAAAGGGGAGTTTCAGGTTAGTTTCACTGAAAAAAATTGCTTATAGTGACTTCTTGAAGAGACCCAATATTTTATCCTAAATCAAAAGTTATCAATTCAACTCTTTAATAATTAGTTGAATAATGTAGTGAAGACTTGTATTTATTTAGATATATGCAGATATATAGTGCTAACATATATTATTCTAACTTCTTGAAGAAAAACACTATTAGAAAAATGAAAAACATCAATTGAAGGCAAGTGTGGTATTAAAAGTCCTGCAATCATGGACTTGAAAACAAAGTCTTTTTATATTTTTAGAAAAAAGAGGTTCCTGCTTCTTTAAACAACAAAGTTGCCATTTGATGTAGGAGATGCAATTTCTTTTTAACCAAATTTTTTGTTTATGCTGTATGGTTTTTTCAATTGTTTTCCCATAGCTGTACTTCCATAAGTTATGTAAGTTTTTTGGGTCTTTTCAAAAAGTCACCATAAGCCATTTTGGGTCTTTTTAAGAAGTCACTGTAAGCATTTTTTTGGTGAAATTAACCCAGAATTCTCTTTTAGCACACGGATGTAATAAAGAAGAAACCAAGAGAAAATGGATTTTATAAGAAATGATAGTAATTGCAAGGGGATGCAGGTTAGTTTCAAACAAAAATCGTTTACAGTGACATCTTGAAGAGATCCACCATTTTTTGGATAAAATCAACATGGAATTGCACCTAGAGCACTAGGATGGAATAAAAAGTCAGAAGTGTGGTCGAGTGGTTAAGTCGCTGTGCTCATGATTATTATGGTTTTGGTTCAAAACCCACTCATGCCATTCTCTTGTGTTGTTGGGAAAGACACTTTACAGCAAGGCTTCTCAAACTTTTTTGTTCTGCAACTCCATTTTAAAAAGATATTTTTGTGTGACCCCAATATGTGTAGGCTACATTTTTGTTAATTTTTTTCTATGGAAAACAACACATGTGCATGAAAAACCATGTAATAACAACAAGAAATGGAAATACAGTAGAATTCCAATTATATAGACTACAAATTTTGTAGAATACCTGTTATATAGACGACAAATTATGTAGAATACCTATTATATAGACTTTTTGAAAATAAATTTACTGTATTTTGAACATGCCATGCAAAATATTGCTTTGACTACAGATGAAACTGATGAATAAATACTATTTATTTTAAGACTAATAGTTTATATGTAAGAAATATATATTTTCAAATATTTCTTTGAGAGCAGCCAGTACATTTTTTATAGACAATACACGTTATATAGACTTGCCCGAGTCTATATAATTGGAATTCTACTGTAGTAAGCTAAAGTGAATTAACAAAATTACAAGAACCAAGTGTTCTTAAAAAAATGTCTTCTCTTGAAATCAGGCTCTGATTTGCAATTTTTGTCTCTAAAATCAGGTGTTCTCTAAAACAAACAAGGTTTTCACTCTGATTAACATTTTATTTTGTCAATTAAATGCTTTAAATGCTTAGTAACCTTATGCAACAATGGTGTAATGACACTTGATCTTTTCTAGTTTTTGATTGTCAATTAATATTATTGTAAAAAAGTCAATTTCAATAGCACAAAAAGCTAATTTGTTTTGTGACTAAAAAATTTTTTTACACGACCTGAAATGGGGTTGTGACCGACAGTTTGAGAAACCCTGCTTTACGGCACTTTCCCTTGCTTGTGGTCTTAACAAGCAATTGTAAATTACAGTCATATCTCTATTAAATTACAAGTGGACAGCAATATCTTGGCATCTCCAGAAACAGGTCAGGGTAATTGCTTACCACTCCTCTGTTGCTTTCCTGCAAGTCAGGAGGATAAATATAGAGATAAAAAAAAACAATAGGAAAAAGATCTCTTCAAAAACTGATAGTAACCACAGTTGTTCCAGGTTAGTTTATTGCTTATGGCTATGTAGAATATAGGTTTTTTTTATATACATACAGGTGCCCCAAAAAATGTATACACACTTGAAATATTTTTAAAATGTTTCTTTTTTGTTCTTGCTTTTATTAGTTTACAAAAAAGACAAAATAAAGATGTTTTCAATGTGAGCACTAACAGAATAATAAATGAAGACTTTGTTGTTGTCCAACATTACAGAAATGCACAATTACCTGAGGCACGGCTACAAACGAAATGAATACAGATTACTGCACCACGGTACAATAGTTAACAAACGCTGTTGGTTCGATTCCTATCGTAACATCCTTTTTTCTTGTAATTGTTTTAAGAGTTTTACCATACATCTTCAAAATACTTGCACAAGCACATTAGTTTATTACGTAATCTTGAAATCTAGTAGGAGGTTTTATTATTCTAGTACGAGTACATTTAACATTGGTAAATTCATTACTTTGATTATGCATAGGTGGATCAGACACATTGACTTTACAATCTTGGCAATTGCTACTATCATCAAAATTAAAGTTATCAAATGCAGGCAAAACAATATGAGATTCAGATGTAGTCCTTAAGAATTTTCCATTACGAGTAATTAATTTTCCATCTACTTCTACAATATATGAACGGGGAGTGTATTGCAAGAGTACCTTGCCCAACTTCCAAACATGCTTTGAATTTAGCAGTTGCACACAAACAATTTCATTAATACATAAATCACGCAATGAACAAGAACTTCTATCATAATAATATTTCGCTTTTTTACGTTTGTTATTCAGCAATTTAGTTAAATTTTCTCCTTTCTCAATTTTCGGAGTGAGCAAATCAGATGTAGTGGGCAAAACAGTTTTTGTTCGTCTCGAGAACAATCTTTGTACAGGACTAGCATTTATGCATTCAGTAGGAGTATTATGCCAATCAAATATAGACAACCAAAGATCTCTTTTGTCTCGTTGAGACTTTTTTATGATACTTTTTACAATTTTAACGGCGGATTCTACTTTTCCATTTGATTGATTGTGATACGGGGATGTCATGACATGAGTAAATTGCCAAGTTCTAGCAAATTCTGTAAACTCAGAACTTTTCAATTGAGGACCATTATCAAAAATTAAAATATCAGGAATACCATGACATGAAAATTGCTATTTACAGAAATCAATTATCGACGTCAACATAGTATTATTTAGCATTGCAACTTCCCAAAAATCAGAAAAATAATCAACCAAAACAACATAGTTTACACTGTCATACACAAATAAATCAATAGCTAACTTGCTCCACGGACGTGAAGGAATGGAATGGTTTAACAAAGGTTGCCTATGCGAATATTCATTACACGTAGAACATTTTAAAATAAAATCTTTAACTTGTGCCAACATACCAGGCCAAAACAACACATCTCGAGCACGTCGCAAACATGATGCAATACCTAGATGACTATAGTGAATAGCTTCAAGCATTTCACGTCTCATAGAGATAGGAATTATAACAGTTTGGCCTTTGTATAAAATACCATCCTGAGTGGTGATCTCGTCTCGAAATGGCCAGTATTGGTGAATTAGCTTAGGGCAATCACGTTTCAACTCAGGCCAACCATTTAAAACGGTGGCTTTTAAAACTTGTAACGTTTCATCAATAGCAGTACAGCTTTCAATTTCATTATACTGTTTCATAGTAACTGCTAAATCTTCAGAGAAATTAACATTTTCAAATGAATCACACACTTTATCATGATCATTGGTAACAAACACAAAACTGGTATTATCATTAGTACAGCTATTTTGCTCTCTGTTTAAAGGTAGAGCAGAGCGAGATAAAAAATCAGCGATATACATTTTACAACCTTGTTTGTACTTTATATCTAATGAGCACCCTTGTAAACGAAACAGCATACATTGAAGTTGTTTAGGTGCTGAAAAAAGCGTTTTTTTTAAAATAGTCTCCAGTGGCTTATGATTGCTTTGGACACTAATTTTATTTCTGCCCAACAAATATTGAGAAAAACGTTCACATGAAAATACAATCGCTAAACACTCTTTTTCTATTTGAGCATATCTTTGCTCAGTTTTAGTCAACGATCATGAAGCATATGCGACCGGTTGGGTGTTTTGAAGTAACACGATACCAAGTCCTGTTTGACTAGCATCACATTGAATGGTAACTTCGTCTTCTAGTTGGTAGTACCGCAAAAGTGGCGCACAGAAAATTAAATGTTTGATCGTTTCTACAGCTTCATTGTGGACTTTTGTCCATTTCCACTCTGCATTATTATCAGTCAAACGATGAAGTGGTTAGCAAAGATCTGATAATCGAGGCAAAAAACGCAATAAATAATTCACAAAACCAATAAATCGCTGCACATTATTAACATTTACCAACTTGGGCATTTTTCAGACAGCTTCCACTTTAGAAGGATCTGGTTTTAAACCCTGAAAAGTGAGTAAATGTCCCATGTAAGCTACAGATTTTTGACGTAACTTTAACTTCTTTAAATTAAATTTCAAATTGTTTTCTTTAGCATGCTGTAACAGATTTATTAAGTTTTGATCATGGTCCGCGCTTGCTTGTTCATCAGTATCGCCAGCCCCATAAATGAGTATATCATCTGCTATAACTTCGACACCAGCTAGACCAGCTGTGATTTCGTGTAGTCGTCTCTGAAACTCATCTGGTGCAGACAAAATACCAAAGGGCATCCTTAACCATCTATACCTTCCAAAGGGAGTCCAAAAAGTAGTCAAAAAACTACTAGATTCCGTCAGTTTAACTTGCCAAAACCCATCTTTACAATCAACAACCGAAAATAATTTAGCTTTAGATAACTTTACTAAAATATCATCAATATTAGGAATCGGGTAATTTGGTCATTTAATAGCTTTATTTAAATCTTTTGGATCAAGACAAATACGTAGTTTGTTAGGTTTCTTTACACAAATCATACTACTTATCCATTCAGTTGGCTCTTTGACAGTAGTAATCACCTGCAAGTTTACTAATCTGTCAAGCTCTTCTTTGACTCTTGTCTTTATGGAAACAGGAACCCTTCTTGGCGCATGTTTAACAGGAGATACAAGATGATCAATTGCAATCTCATAAGATCCAGGTAGACAACCTAAACCTTCAAACACATCAGGAAACTTCAAAATTATATCATCATTACACATAACAAAATTAATTTGCAACAAACCAAGCTGCTCACATGCTTCAGCTGATAGTAAAGGAACTAAAGGATCTTCTACTAGATTGAGCAATTTATCTTTGTATCGACATTGAATTTCACTCTGTCCTCGTGGCGTCAAAATGGTACCATCATACAATTTTAATTAAAATCTGCATAAGAAATAGTGTTGCATGTTGAACCAGTGTCCAACTGACATTTAACTAACTGAGATTCACAATTTGGCATTTTCATTTCGAGGGTGACAAACCAACACTTTCCTTTGGAACTTACAGCGCCAATTTCATGTGTTAAACTAAATAATTTACCAATCTCTGAATATTCAGTATCATTACAAACAGCATCCAAAGATTTTACTGACAAATTAGCTTTTGTTTTACAAACATTTGCAAAATGATTTTTTTTATTGCATTTATGACAAATTTTGCCATATGCTGGACATTTGCGCTTAGCATGTTTAAAACCACAGTACTCACAGTTCCTTTGTTCATGTTTACATTCTCTTTTCATAGGACATTCTGTGGAGAGCTTACGTTCGAAGTTAAATTATCATTAATTTTCAGCAGGTGTTGTTCAGTTAATTCACTGTTGCGACATACTGATAAAGCTTTGTCAAGAGTTAATTCCTTTTGATTCAGCAATGTAGCTCGTACTTGCTTATTCTTCGTTCCTAGTACTATGCGGTCTTTTATTAAACTGTCTCTTAGAGTTCTGAATTCACAGGTTTCACTCAAGCCTCTTAGTTTATTTACGTATTCATCTATTGTTTCATGACTATGCTGATCACAAGTATTAAAAATGAATCTTTCATACGTAATGTTTAACGCCGGCTTAAAATATTTCTCCAGACCGTCAAGAATGCTTGTAACTCTTTCTTTTTCTTCTTCTTCCAGTGCCAGTCTTTTATAAATGTTGTAGCAATCTTTGCCCATAATTCCTCTCAGAGTTGCAACATGAATTTTTTCGTCCTTTTCTCTTAAACCAGTAGCAATTTCATAGTCATTCCACTGCTCTCTGAAGTAGCTCCAATTCTCTGCTACGTTGCCTGATGTCACATTCATGGGCTCTGGTACCGGTAAATTATTTATTTTCTTTTCAGATTGCTACCTTTTTAAAACAAAAATTTCAATTCTATCTTAGTTCTTCACTTCTGACACCATGTTTCTTTTTTGTTCTTGCTTTTATTAGTTTACAAAAAAGACAAAATAAAGATGTTTTCAATGCGAGCACTAACAGAATAATAAATAAAGACTTTGTTGTTGTTGACCAACATTACCCGAGGCACGGCTACAAACAAAATGAATACAGATTACCGCACCATGGTACAATAGTTAACAAACGCTGTTGGTTCAATTCCTATCGTAACATAAAATAAATGTTTAAATTAATTGTAAAATTTTTCAATATGTAAAAAACTTTATTTTATTGTTTTGTTATTGTCTTTTCTCACACTTACATTCATTTTAGTCTAGACACTACTGACAACACTCAGAAGTAATGAAATTGTTCACTGAACCAATTCCCTATGTTTTTGTGCATTTACATTCACTATTTGCTCTCAATTCAATAACTGAAATAGGTTACATTACATAAACTTTGTGTTTTAGATATGTCATTTAAAAAACTGTAACAGTGTGAGATTAAATAAATTCAATAAACCCCTTCATCCAATCCACCTGTTTGGCAAGATCTGATGAAATCAGTGTTTTTCAATCAATTAAGTCTCTCTTAATTTTTAATAATTTTTTAATGCTGTAATTAATAGTATTATATTTTTAATAGTACAGACAACTTTGGCTGAAACACACAGCTCATCATAATCCAAATTGATTACATTACAATGCTAGCTAACTGATACTGTACTCTACAGTACAGTACAGTAAAGCATGATACAGCACATGTACAGTAATTCCCTGTTCATTACAGTATCAGTTAGTTCACATTGTGATGTAATCAGTTCAGATTATGACGTGCTGTGTGTTTCAGGCAAAGTTGTCTGTATTATTAAAAATATAAAACTATTAAATTATATTACAGGGTGTGACAAAAGTAACACAAAAACTTGGAATGATTATTTTATGGCTCCAATCATACTTTTAAAGATCGTTCAGAATCTATGATTTGTTGACTCATTTCTCAGCCGATTTCTATGTTTCAGCTTTCCTTTCTATTTTTCTTTCTATGTTTCAACTTAAATGTTTTACATGTATATTTTATTTAAATTTTTGATTTTGCATTACTTTTGTCACACCCTGTATTAAAAAGCTAAATTAACAGAGACTTAATTGATTGCAACAGAGACTTGAATCAATCAATAAACACTGTATATTCAACATTTAAGGTATTTGTTTATTGTATCTACATCAGATCAGTCTTGTTCTATGGTGCAGTGCAGAGACAATATCCTGATAATTTATAGTTGCAAATTCAAAGTCATCAATCAAACAGCTGAAATAAAACTTATACGAGGTCTGTTCAAAAAGTATCCGACTTTTTTGTATAAAGCACACAACACAATAAATTTTGCAAGTTTTATTCAATCTCCTTCAAAATATTCCCCTTGGTGGTTCACACACTTATCCCAGCGCTTCTGCCACTTCTCAAAACACTTCATAAACTCCTCCCCCGGAATGCTCTGAAGCTCCTCCGTCGCTTTTTTCATAATGTCTTCTCTTGACTGAAATCGCCTCCCTTTCAGAGTTGTTTTTAGCTTAGGGAACAGCCAGAAATCACACGGTGCTAAGTCGGGAGAGTAAGGAGCCTGTCTAATAAGTGGCATGCTGTTTTTGGCTAGAAAAGCTTGGACCACATGTGCAGAATGAGCGGGAGCATTGTCGTGGTGAAGCTGAAAATTCTTTGCTGCCCACATGTTTGGCCGCTTTCTTCGCACAGCATCACGAAGGCGACGTAGAATCTCCAGGTAGTACTCTTTGTTGATTGTTTGACCTTCTGGTGCGTATTCATGATGCACGATGCCACGGGAATCAAAAAAACAGGTCAGCATAACTTTCACATTGCTGCGGACTTGCCGAGCTTTTTTTGGGCGTGGTGATTCCGGATGCTTCCATTGTGATGATTGAAACTTGGTTTCTGGGTCATAACCATAAACCCAGGTTTCATCACCAGTGATGATTGTCTTGATAAATTCTGGGTCATGATTTGCAACATCCAGCTTGTCCTCCGAAATTTCCTTCTGGAGTTCCTTCTGTTGCTCCGTCAGCAGCTTGGGGACAAATTTAGCCGACACTCTCTGCAGGTTCAAATCCTCAGTTAGGATTGAATGAACTGAGCCTGTGCTTATTCCCATTTCTGCAGCAATCTCTCGTACTGTTAAACGACGATCCTCCAACACTTTTTCACGAACCTGATCCATCGCCTCCTCGTTTCGGCTTGTGGATGGCCTTCCTGAGCAAGGATCACTTTCCACTGATGCACGGCCATCTTTAAAGCGTTTAAACCATTGCTTTATCTGAGTTGGGCTTAAGGCCTCATTTTCAAAAGCTTGTTGAATCTTTCGAATTGTTTCAACTTGAGTATCACCAAGTTTTTGACAAAACTTGATGCAATACCTCTGTTCGATGCGTTCTGTCATTGAAATGAAATTTTCTGAAAATCAAAAAACCGATGAACACGTACTACACGCCTGCACTAAATGCTTTACACAGAGAGATACGAATGACGAATCGGCCTGAAACGCTTCACGATTACGCGTGAATGTGTGTGTGTGCAGCCACGCTTTGCACGGGCAGTTTGCTCATACCTTATTGGCAAGAGGGAAAAAGGTCGGATACTTTTTGAACAGACCTCGTACATAATCCAATCCACCCATGGAATTAAATGACAATTCACAACATTATACTATCTTAAAATTTTAAAAATCTCGCAAGTGCCATTATAAATCACTACAACAAGGATGTCCACATTTTTGCCTGTAAAACTATCACAAGTTGCAATTAATTTAATAATTGGCTTAATTAAGAAAAAACATGTGGCATCAAAGTGGTGACCCCTTTTTTTGTCTTCACTTTAATTTTAACTTTAATATTTTTAAATTACAAATATAATGTATGACAACTTAAATTTGAACAACAAATTTAATTGAAAACCAAAAAATGTCATCTTTTTGATCCTTTTTGTTTTTTCTTGGGCTAAAAAAATTGTACTTTGAGTTTTGCACACACAATTGAATTAGTTTAATAGCATTGCAATAATTCAAATTGGTTGCTCATTTAATTAAAACTCCTTTGCAAGTCACATCAAAAGACTTTGTGGGCCACAATTGGCATATGGGTTGGGTAGCCATGCTTTACAGCAAGCGTGCTGTAAAAATATCAAGAACACACTTTTTTCAATTATTATTGAAATCTAATTTAGTTAAAAGTAAGCTAATTAAATCAATAAAATGCATGTACTACTTGATGATCCATCAAAATTCATAAAACTTAAACCAGCCGAAGCTTTGACAATGCTGCCAATATTGAATTAAAGTTTCAAAAATGTTTATTAGGTCTAGTCAAGTAAGATACATTATCTAAAAGTCTATATTAAAATTTAAATCCAACTGATCACAAAGACCCAGAATGTATGGTTTTTCAAAAACACACAAAACAAGCCTACTGTTACAACTGATATTATCTATAACAGGCTTATCTCATTATGAGCTCAGCCAGTAATTCACCACCCTCTTGCCACTAATATTAAAATGTTTTTTGGTACACTGCATTCAGGATTTACTTAGTTTGACAATCAATTTTTGATCTCAGTTGTTAAATTCTTTTTGTTAAAAGCTGAATATCATCTAAATTTCCACCCCCTATTTGGATAGTTGCAGTATAAAAATGCATTTTTATTTATGTATTCTTAATGCATTTTTACTTTTTTCTATCAAGGGGTCCAAGAGAAGCTGGCTGATTTGTTTTTAGTAGTTTGAAAAATTGTATATCTATCGCCTTATCTTCAGGCAAGAATGTTTTGTTTTTGTTGATAAGAATTTCTGCATTCTTAGCAGATATCATAGAGCACATTGTTATTGAGTTCTGAAAATTAATTAGGGCAGCTGATTCTTTCTTGGCATGTTTGAATTTCTTGAATTCATCAAGCAAGCAAATAATTTATTTTTAGATATTCTGTTTTAACATCAGTGGAATGCAAGCAGGCTGCCATACTTTTATTAGGCATTCTGCTATATCCCATGCTGTTATTTTGAAATTCCAATGTTTTTCAGGGTTTGAATAAAGATGATAAAATGTATTTCCAAAGAACATCTCTTGTGGTTGGTCCAAACTGCCCTAGCTTGAAATCTTTCAATGGTTTTAAATTTCTAAGCAAACCATCAAAACATGTTTCACTTTTTTACAACTCCATAATGGATAAATGAAAACAAGTTAATTATTACACAGTTAGACACTAGTGTTTACAGCATGTTAGGCAATAGAGTATGGAAAGCGCAATAACTGATCTATCATGAAATCTGAAATGCATTACTAAAGGTTACAATTACAAGTTAGCTGTCTTGGCCCAGTTTTTGTCATACCATGCTTGATAAACATATATACGTAATGCTACAGCTGCATATAAAATGTTCACTAAAATCTTGCTTGGCTTTTTTAATTGATTTTTGAGTAACTTTTTTGCTGTTTCTCCAACATACATTTTTATGCATTTTTTAAATTTCTTATTACTAAAACATCATAGCAGTAATTTTCAGCATTTTTCCAAAACCATGTCCTGAAAAATTTACAAAAATCAGCCATGCATGTCCACACAATCTGTATGTTTCAACAATTATTATAACCAGGGATCCCAGTGAGATTTTTTAGATTTCCCAAGAATTTGTCATAAAAATTCCCAAAAAAGTGGAAAATTTTCCAGCCCTAATAAATAAACTAAAAATAATCAAACTAATGTACATACATAAAGGATAATGTTTTATTTATATTATTTATTTATATGTTAATTATTTGTTTTTGTTTCTATTTAATTATACTTCTTCATCTAGCCCACTGTCTTGCTGTATATATATGTTGGTCATCTCGTTTTCTTCTTTTTCCTTCATAATTCTATTTTCATATCTTTCTATAAACAGTGCCACTTTCAAGATCTTCAGTGAGTGTTAATGGAGGTTCCCAAGTGCAACAAGATGCATTGTTCTTTGCTACATTCTGCTTTGCCAAGAGTCTGTCTTTAACAGTTTCTGCCTTTAATTTGTTACTTTAGTTTTCAGACAATAGAAAATTCTTTCCCCACTTGCAGAAGAGTGTGGCAAAACACACAAGCTTGTCATAAAATATGAAAGTAAATTAAACTTGCTATTATTTAATCCATCTTTGATTTCATTGATTAAATTCCACTATCTACAAACTGTTAACAGAACAGAACCAAACAGAAATTTATTTATCCAGTATGTTTGACATGCACATTGCAGTTATAAGAAAAAAATTACAAGAGACAAAAATAAATTACAGTAAGAAACAAGCAAATATTAAATATTACAATTACAAGAGACAAAAATATATTACAATAAAGAATAAGCAAATATTAAATATTACAATGCAGAAGTTTTTTTTCTTTTTCTCAAAAACTTATACTTATTTAATTAATAAGTTAGAGCATATTGAATTCATAACTGAACTGGACAGCGAAAGACCATTTTATGGTATTCAAGTCAAAACTGCTCATTTTTATATTGTTAAATAAAATTAATTTTACATAAATAGCAACAAATAAAGAAGAAAAGCACATATAAACACTAAAAAGCTAAACGACCACCATACAATGCATATATAAAAGTTTTTATTTCATTTGATATTTTTACTGGAGATCAGTTTTGAGTTAATATTGATTAATTTTGTTGATTTTGAACCATTTAAAGAAGCTTTGTTTTAAAAGAGTTTTTATTTTAAGGGGAATTTTATTTCAAATTTTTATCCCATGAAAAAAATAAGAAGATTTAGAATGCTGCAGTGTTATTCTTTATAAATAATAGTTTCGTACTCTTTGTAAAAATGATAAAACTGATAAATTGGCAACCCTAGCTTGCAACTATTCACATGCAAGCAGCCAAGCAAGTTTTTGACCCTTTTTACAGTCTCAACTGCAATTTATATTTATTTTTACATGGTTTTACTCAAGTTCCCAAGATTTTGGAGCTGCTTCCCAAGATTCCAAGATTTTGGGAAATATCCCAAGCACTAGAATCCCTGGTTATAACTCTGGTAATAATAGACCAATTTCAAATATTTTAACAGTTTCAGTTTAAAAAGTTCTTTTGAAGAATTTAGAGGCTATTAAACTATTTGAAAAGGAAAGGTTGGCCCAGATGGTAGGTGCTTTCTCACAGCCTGGGCCATGAGTAGGTCTGTTCATTGGTGTTAAAGATGACAGATTGAAACCGGTACTTCCGAATTACCAATTAGCTGGGTCTTCTTTAAGCAGGAAGCATGGCCGTGCCACGTTTCTTCACAAGCAACTGAGATACATGCTTTTGGACCAATCTCCACCGACATCAGAGAAAGTGGCTGTGTGTGGACGTTGATGGCTATAAAATAGTCAATGTCTACAAACCACTGCCAATGTGATTGCAAACCCTGGATCTCCCAGTGTTTTCTCATCCCTGCCTCTACGCTGGCGACTTTAATTGTCGTCATGCTGACTGGGGTTACGATGACAACAGTCTGGACGGTGAGTGCTTGGCTGACTGGGCAAGTATTAATTGTCTTGCCCTCCTATATAATGCCAAGGACACTGCCAGTTTTTATTCTGGCCACTGGAACACTGGCACCAATCCAGATCTAGCTTTCGCCAGCATAGGTCCAAACAGTCGCTTACTGGATAGATGTGTCCTTGACAAGTTCCCCAGGTCACAACATCAACCTTCGATTATTACACTACCAAGGTTTGCTATGGCAATGCCAAGCATGCCTGTTAAGTGATGGAACTTCTGCAAGGCCAAATCGAGTCACTACATTGCTTTGACCAATAAATTTGCAATGACTTTGTTGTCGCCTGATTCACTTGATGTGGATGCAGCTTACCAGGACTTCTGTAACACCATTAAGAAAGCAGCCAAAAAGACTATCCCACATGGGTATCGAAATAACTATGTTCCGTGTTGGGATGCAGAGTGTGAATCCCTCTATAAAACCTTTCTGCAGTCTCTTCAGGGAGACCACTCAAGTTTGGTTGCCAAGCTTGACATAAAGCGGAGGGATTGATGATCCGAGGCAGTTTGGAGCATTGACTTCTCACACTCTAGTTGAAAAGCATGGAGTATTTTGAACAACCTCACTGATAGGTCATGACACTCTCCTCATCACTGTCCCATCTCAGCTGGTTAGAAATGGGAAATACGTGACTGTTGACTGCAAGTCATCTCGACTTGTCTTTCAAGAAGTGTCTGACCTTTGGAGGGCCACAACACCAGATGCAGTAAATATCTCTGACAATTTTTCACAGAGAGAATTTGCTGCTGCCCTCTAACATTTAAAACCAGGTAAAGCTCTGGGACCTGATTCCATCTGCCCAGAGCTTATACTCCATGCTGGAGCTGCTTTGAAGTCCTGGTTATGTGACTTCCTTTCTTCCTGTTTGCACCAACTGAAAATTCCCAAGATCTGGAGAAGAGCGCTTGTGGTCACGATCCCAAAACTAGCAAAGCTCGTGGGGGACCCAAAGAGTTATCGACTGATATCTCTGCTCTGTGTCCCCTACAAGATTCTCAAGAGGCTTATCTACGCCCACATTAAACCATTAATCTATCCACTGCTCCCTAAAGAGCAGGCTGGGTTCTGAAGCAGGAAGTCAACCATAGATCAAGTTGTTCTGCTAACCCAGAACATCAAGGATTCTTTTGAGGCTAAAAAGAAGGCTGGTGCCGTATTTGTCAATCTGACAGCTGCTTATGACACTGTCTGGCACCGTGGCCTTACCTGCAAGCTGCTGAGACTACTTCCAGATAAGCACATGATCAGAATGATCATGGAGCTTGTCCGAAATTGAAGTTTCACCCTTACCACCAGTGACAGCAAGCAAAGCAGGCTATGCTGTCTTAAAAACGGCGTTCCTTAGAGATTGGTCTTGGCTCCCCTCCTATTTAACATCTATATGTACAATCTTCCTTTCATGATTTCCAGAAAGTTTGCTTATGCTGATGATTTAGCATTGTTGCACTCTTCTGGAAACTGGAAAGACTTGGAGGGGACTTTAAGCCAAGACATGTCTACACTTTCAGCGTATCTCCAGACTTGGAGGTTGAAGCTCAGTCACACTAAGATGGTGACGGCAGCCTTTCACTTAAATAACCGAGAGGCCAAACGTGAGCTAAAAATCTACAACAACAGTAGACTTTTACCGTTCTGTCCAACCCCTACTTACCTTGGGGTAAAACTGGACAGATCAATCATGTTTCGTCACCATTTAGTGGCATTGCACAAAAAACTATCCTTGCACGTCACACTGCTGAGGCAACTCGGGATGGGGTGTTGGTGCTAAAACACTACGCATAGCCACCTTGTCTCTACTCTACTCAACAGTTGAGTACTGTGCGCCAGTCTGGTGTCGCAGTGCTCACACTCGCCTCATTGACAGTGTCTTGAATGACACCTTGCGCATAGTTAACTGGATGTCTGCGTCCCACTCCAACAAACCATCTACCTGTACTCTCAGGCATCCAGCCAGCTGAGCTTTGCCGAATGGGAGTGATACTCTCCTTGGCTCACCATGGATCTCTGGACCCCGATCAAAGCTTGTATGGTCATTTAAGTGGATCCTCAGATATTCGCCAAGTGAGACTAAGATCCAGACGCCCGTTTGTGCCTTCTGTGCAGTATCTTTTGGACAACCTTGCCAGACTTGGCATCTGCGCTTCTGAATGGACAAATTACAAATAAAAAATTGAGTACTGTGAAAATGTTTCCAGGCTCTGTGCTTTTGTGCCCGAGACCAGTGCCAGGCCTGTTGGGATGGGCTTACCTCGAGCAGCTTGGGTTAAGCTCAACCGCCTGCAGACTGGTGTTGGGCGATTCCATTTATCCATGCACAAATGGGGTCTCGCTCCTTCACTGAATTGCGAGTGTGGCACCTCTGACCAAACCTCAGACCATGTACTAACAGTGTGCCTTATACATTGGGCACCACATGGAGCACGAGGTCTGATGGTTTTGGATGACAAAACTCGATGCTGGCTTAATAACACCACTGCCAGCATCTGATTCAGGCAGTTCAGCAGTCTGGGGTAGTAAAAGGATAAACCCTTGGCCCCAGTCCTGTTTATGTCTGACCTGTAGTGGATACCCTTTAAACAATGACAACAACGACACAAGGAAAGGTGTCTTTAAAATGATTTTTTTGATTTTTGTAAAAAGTTGTTGCTGAGCAACAGCAAATAGCTCCAAAACTGTTTAACCAAAAAAATTTTTTTGCACATTTTTGAAATCAGCATAAAAAAACCATGCAGAAAAGTTAAAATATAGCATAGAATTAAACAAAGTCTGGAGATTGAGGAAGTCTAACCTATATTGGTGATAACTGATCTTTCATATAAAGAAAAGCTTTTTAAGATACTGCTTTAGTTAAACTGTTGTATGTTTGATTAGATTTTATGCCAATAGGTCTTAGATTTTGTCAGTAATTTTTTGTTAATTATAGTTGCATACTTGCATTAATAACTTAGTGGACCAATTAAATCTTATAAATAAATTTTTATAAAAGTTACTTTGGAACAATGATTGTTTAATTGAATATTTTATTTTTTAAAATGATAATCAATTGCATATTTCTCAATATTTTTTTATTTTATATTATATCTCTATATTTATTCTCCAGACTTGCAAGAAAGCAATGGAGGTGCTAATACATAGGGTAGGCAATTACCCCAACCTGCTTCCAGAGATGCCAAGATATTGCTGTCCACTTGTAATTTAATAAAGATATGACTGTAATTTAGAACTGCTTGCCAGGACCACCAAGCAGGGGAAAGTGCTGTAAATTGTCTTTCCCAAGGGCACAACAGAATGGCATGAGTGGGTTTTGAACTGAGACCGTGTTGGTCATGAGCCTGGTGCTTTAACCACTCGACCATGCTGTCGACAACTCTTATTTATATTCAGTTGTCTCATTGAAATCTACCAATGACCATAAGAAATTAATCTAACTAATTTAAATCAAAGTATTTGTTCTAATATGTGATTAATTGTCTTGTAAATATACAAACCTTCAATCCAGGGCTGGGGTGTCTGTATTTTTCAATTTGCTGACACTGGCACTTTGTAGAAGTTTAATGTATGTCGTCATCGTCATTTGAAGGGTATCCACTCCAGGTCAGACATAAACAGGACTGGGGCCTGGGGGTTTATCCTTTTACTACCCCAGACTGCTGCACTGTCTGAATCAGATGCTGGCAGTGGTGTTATTAAGCCAGCATCGAGTTTTGTCATCCAAAACCGTTAGACATCGTGCTCCATGTGGTGCCCCATGTATAGGGCATCCTGTTAGAACATGGTCTGAGGTTTGCTCAGAGGCAGCACACTCGCAATTTGGTGAAGGAGCCAGACCCCATTTGTGCATGGACAAATGGAATCGTCTAACACCAGTCCGCAGGCAGTTGAGCTTAACCCAAGCTGCTTGGGGTAAGCCCATCCCAACATGCCTGGCATTGGTTCTGGCCACAAAAGCACAGAGACTGGAAGCATTTCCACAATACTCCGTTTTCCATTTGTGATTTAATGTATGTGATTTCATTCTTGCCACATCAGGCTACTTTACGATTTAAACTAGGTATACAGCATAAAGCTTATAAATATTAATTTATCTAAAAAATAATATTAATTAATAATTATATATCAGAATTTTTTAAAATATTTCAGGAAAAAATTTGCCCACATTGACAACACTTGAAAGTGATGACACTGACACCCTAACTGTGCTTTAATCATAATTGTTAATATACCAGTATATTTAAGTAGTGTTTCTTGTTAATTGTCAAAATCAAAAGTAAATTATTTTGGTTATAGTTTTAGTTATTAGTACCTATTAAGATAGATTTTATAATTGTAAAATTGTTTTCAGTTGAAGTATTAAAGTTCAATGTTATTATAAAATGAAAGCTGTTTTATTTTTGATTACTACATATCTTTTCTATCAATGCTCTGCTCAAGGTTTTATAAAGCACAAGCCTGCACAAGGAATTTTTTCTGTCAAATTGAATGGCTCATTTACTGCATATATTTCAAAGACTGTTTACAATTTAACCGAAATTTTTATGGTTGTCAGTGGTGATCCAAATAAATGTAAATACACAGATGTACTGTATCTTGATGTTGCTATTATTGGAACAATGTGCAAAGGGCTTTATAGCTCAACTACACTGGAAACAAGCCTTTTGAACCAGTGTTTGTTTGATCCCGTCATTTGTACAAATAAAAAACCTGGAAAATATATTAGATTTAAAACTCCAATTGAATGTACTAAACCTGCATCAATTAAACCTGTGTATGAGTGGAAGTTAGTTCCTGCAAATGAATCTCAGTCACAAGATTTTTCAAACCTTAAAAGTACCAATGTTCCTGAAAATACTTCTTTATCTGTTAAAAATGACAAAAAAAAGGCACCTCATTCAGTTGCAACAGTTGATTTTATGGGTGAATTCATAGTAATAATGACTCTTATTGATGAAAACGATGCTGTTATTGAAAACACAGATAAATCTATTTTATTTGATATAACTGTGCGTATGAAAAGCCCTGTTGGGTATTTATCAGCAGATGAATATCCTCTCTTAACTTTTTATTTGATTATGTGTATTGTTTATGTTTTTTATGCTCTGGCTTGGCTGATTATGTCTGCTTGTAATTACCATGATTTGCTTCGTGTACAATTTTGGATTGGAGGTGTTATTCTTTTAGGTTTGATTGAAAAGGCTGTTCATTATTCAGAATATTTAAATGTTAATACTACCGGTGTGTCTGAAGTGGGCACTGAAAAGTTTGCTGCTTTTGTAGCATGCATTAAGAGAACTGTAGCAAGAATGCTTGTAATTATTGTGAGCCTTGGATTCGGAATTGTAAAGCCTCGTTTGGGTCCAACATTACATAAAGTTATTGGTATTGGACTTGTTTACTTCATTGTAGCATTACTTGAACAAATGCTTTCAATCGATGTTTATTTTAATGAAGGTAGCAGAGAAGCATGGGTTTTTATGTACATACCTCTTGCTATTATTGACTCCATGATTTGCTATTGGATTTTCATTAGTCTTTTGCAAACAATGAAGCTCTTACGATTAAGACGAAACACAACAAAATTAGCTTTATATCGCCATTTTGCAAACACCGTTGTTTTTTGTGTTTTGATTTCGGTTGGAATGATGTTGTGGGCCATATATTACCATGAGCAAGGTTGTAGCAAAGATTTTGCTAATAGTTGGTTTGAAACTGCTTGTTGGCCCATGCTATTTTCATTTATTTTGCTAGTTATTATGATCTTATGGCGTCCCAATGTTAATAATCAGCGTTACGCCTATTCGCCTATGATTGATGGAAATGAAAGTGATGATGATGATGATATGGAAGAGCCAATGCTTGGCAGTGGGGCTACAGAAACTATAAAAATGCGCGGATCAAAGCAAAAAGTTACCATTGATATTGACAAGACTGAAGAAGATTTAAAGTGGATTGAAGAAAATATTCCACAAACTGTTGCTGATGCTGCACTTCCTGTATTGCTTGACTCAGATGAAGAAGTTGTAACAACAAAATACGAAATGAGTAAAATGGAATAGCTAAACGTTGCACATTATGAGCTTTATTTATTACCACAATATAAATTGTTTTTTACTCCCATTTCCAGATGATATCTGTATAAATGAACAATGTTTTATTTTTGAAATACATATTGGCTGGTGTGGTGCATTTATCATTATCTTGCTGATACTTCAAAAAACAATAAGCTTGTTGGTCGTAAGCATAGTTTACCTTAATTTATATTTTGACTTATTTAACCTTGTACTAAAGAGATTTTTGTTTTAGTTATGTTACGAAATCACAATGGTTGGGGTAGAAGTTGGATATACCCAGATGATATTTTCAGGTTAAGTTTATATACTTTTAGATCAGCTTATAATTTAAATTTGTAGCTCTACTTAATGATTCATATCAAAAAATTAAATTTAAGTCTTTTAAACGGAAAGTGAATAATATTTTTTTTTGCATGTTTTAATCAAAAGTCTGTTCAAGGAAAAGTGTCTTGCATTTCTGCACAAGCACGAGTTTGCTCATTTTCGTATATGCTTTTACTGAATATTACAAATGCTATTATGTGATTTTCTATACTACATGGCAATATGTTTTATGAAGACTATTTTTTTAATATCCTAATTAGATTACTTAGTTTCTGTCAAATAAATTTACTTACTGCCGATATTGATCTTTTTGTGTTTAGAAAGTTTATGGAAATATCAAAAATTTAATTTCAGTTATTTTACGTCCGACAACTTTATGTCACTTAATGATTTCAATTACAGATCTGGCTTTCAAAAAAACAATCGATTGAATTTTTGTCATTTCCGGTTCCCAATCATGCACAAAAATTTGAAGGAAAAATCTGTTGTCAACATGTAATATGTCTAAATAAGAATTCTAACGTTAAATTAGAATGTGCAATATCCGAAACGGCAATGTCGAAAATTAATAAATGTTTATCTTGCGTTGTCTGGTCCTTTGCCGGGAAACTAAATATGCAATCCGTTAACTCACCGCCGAGACAAATTTTTTAAAGCAAATTTTGTTCAAGAACACTTAAATTTTTTTTGCAACTTTAAAACTTTTTTTCGAGGAATGTCACGATTCATTCATTGCATTTCATGACGTGTATTCATATGGGGATATTCGCAGCGAGTGTAATCTTTTGGGGTCTCTATTTGTAAAAAGCAATACCTTGAAGCAATTTTAAATTGTTGTTACATTAAAAATTGTTTCTAGTGATGTACTTCCGTTTTTTTTTGCTAGCTAAAGGCTTTAAAAAACTGCTTGTGTATGAAAAGCCACATGTGTGTGAAATGTGCTTTTTCTACTATTATGCTTACTGTATGAAACACTTCACCTGCTTTTGTGCTTATTCTATTGTCATACACAGTTGAACGCCAGAAGCAAGATGTTATCAATCTTTGTATTTGTACAGTGTCTTCGACCAACAGTAGAATTTCGTATTGCTTATTTTTGGTTATTGTAAAATGAGTTTTTAAATCGTAATACAGTAGAACTTGTCTAATTCGTCACATTTTCTTTATACAGGGTGCGGCATAAGTTCTGCAAAGGAATTAATCAAAGATAATTTTATAAGCAAGAAGTAATTTTATCTCAAATTTTTATGGATGGCAGATCTACAAAATATACACATATAAAAATTTCAGTACAAATAATTTCTTATATGTAGAGTTATATTATATTAAAAGATAAATTTTTTCTAATTTACTTCTAACATCCAATAAGTAAATATTTTTTCATCTGACCACACAACTTCGCCTGCCATTCCATGGCACAATTCATTAAGCAAAAGAGAACTTCTGTTCACCCTTTTAATTTTTTTGGGCTTGACTTAACGATTGTTTTTTCTCAATTTTTAAAGACTTCTTTTTCAAGTCGTCTTTGACCAATCTTCTCATGGTCCTCTCAGAAATCTTATGCTCCTTGGTCATTTTTCTTATCGATCTTTTCGGGCATCTTCGCATTTTTTCTGCCACGGCTTTGATCCTTTTTTTCGTGCGTGCCGTGCGAGGTCTTCCTGACCTCGGTCGATCTGTTGCGTCTCCCCTCTCGCCAAAGCGCTTTAATGTTCGCCAGACTGTTAATCTGTTGATCCTAAGCGCTTTAGCAATCTCCGTGTTTTTTAGGCCTTTTTTGTGTAGGTTGATGATCGAATTTCTGTCCATAATTTTTACCAGTTAATTTAAAAATTTATTACAATGGTATCAAAATGTAAAGACATATTTACTCGACATTCACTGAAAATTTCATATTCAAACTCGATTTAAACAAAGAATTATAGCTATTTATATGTTGGTTGCAGAACTTATGCCGCACCCTGTAGAGATTTCAGTTCTAATTTGCCTATATCTAAATCGTCACCATTTCTATCCCGAGAAGCGTTTCGACTAATATGTCATTTGCAGTTTCGCTTTTGATGTTGAATCATTTAGTTTAGAACGTTTGGAAATTCAAACAAACAAGGTATTTTTATCCAAAAATTGTTGCACGTCGGAATTTGCTTATGGATTTTTTACCTAATTCCCCATTGAAAGAACGCGGCAGACTTAAAGTTTGTTAAAGATTTGAAAAGTTTTAGATTAAATTGAGCAGTCTAGATTGAGTAAAGGAAAGAGTTTAATTAAAACTAGTAATGGGATGATTGATAAGAATCAAGAATCGATAAAGTTTTAGAAATCGGAATCGAAAAATATTTGATGGAAATTTTGATTCTTGAAAACGATTTTCAATTCATTCAGTATTTACTCTTTTTTTATGTACCTCACCAGTGTTTTTTTTAAGGTTTGGCTTGAGGAACCTCTAAGCAATTTTGAAAGACCGCTAATTTTTTTTCCTATTGTTTACACTATTGTAGAAGCAGATTTTGATAGACCGCTGGACAATTTTGAGAGACTGTTTTGGTTCCTCAAAACACCTTAAAAAAACACTGTACCTCACTATCATTAACCAATAGAGCATGCACATAAATATGAAATAGGACATTTTCTTTTTCAGAACAATATACATATTTACAAGGATTATAATCATGGGTTGGCGGCAAATCGTCACCAGCTGTAACTAACCTTAACAACACAATTATCACTAACCCAACAAATTTGTGGTAGTTAACTGTAGGCGGCCAATTGGTAGCAGCAATTAATTCCATCCCGTTTAAATCAAAACAGTACACATAAAAAATTATTTTTAAAAATTGCAACAGACTGTATGCCCGAAAAATGCCTCATCAGGCGATCATCTGAAAACAACAAAAATAAATGTATAAAACTAAAAAATAGACAATTTAAAAAATTAAAACAATAAAATCCTTGAATAACTTGAGAAACTGCTAAACAGTTTTTTCGTATTAATGAGGTGCAACTGCACGGACGTAAGTAGATCTTTTCTAACCGGCAAGCGACGTAATATAAATAAAATGTGGATGAATAAGACCAATCATAAGTAATGAAAAAAGCGGGTTCGATGCCTAGGGAGATTACAAAAAATTTTTTAGTTTGAATTTATTTTTATGACGACACTTGTCGGTGAGTTTTGTTCTGTTATCAAGTACGGATGTTGGATCCATCAGGAGAATGGCTAGCTTTTTATCAACGCAGAGATTGCACCTGGCAGCACCGGGTTGGTAGATGTTGGAGTTCGCCGAAATGCTCCATTCAATGCGAGGATCCTTCCCATTATCTATGGTTTTCCAGAAGGCTTTTGATGGCTCGGTGGTATATCTTTTCTGCTTGTTCGTGAAAGTCTGGCGATGGTTGTAAAAACAGGATTTAAATTCCGTTTCGCAACAACCATAGTAGCATTTGGGAGGGTCGTTGCCATTGGTTGAAATGCTGGCTTCATAAATACCGGTAATAGTTTTCTGGCGGCTATTGCTGTTAAGGGAGCATTCAGCATCGACAGTTACAAGGAGGATGTGTAGACGTTGTTATCGAAGTCTTCTAAGTTCATCAATATAGGCTAACATTAGTCCACAAATTAAATCAACTTTATATTTTATTAACATTGATGATGTCTATCTGATCACATTTGCTCCCAAAAAGAAAGAACCAAAACACACTTTCATTTTATCCACAAAACAAGACAAAGAGAAAAAAGGTTTTGTAAAAGCGGGTTGCCAAAATATATAATTTAAATTATATACTGTATGAACAAATTTAGTGTGTAATGATCGAGATATTATCCCGCTACAGATTTCCCCTCCGACCAAATTTATGCAACATTCAATGTACGGAAAAATATCAATTTGCATGATTGTAGACATATTTAGGATATATAACAAAGCAATATAATTAACACAATAAGGTGTTTTTGAAAAACAATTTGAGATATTTAAACACTTAAGAAAAATTTTTTTTACTCTATAATACGTACAGCAAACTGGAAAGAACATGAGAACATATGCATGATAATTTACAAAATGACTATGAAGATTATTATAATAGTCCTTCAACCAAAATAAAGGACTAGGTACATAAAGTACAAAAACTTAAAATAGGCAAAGCAACTTGACTATGTATTAAAGATGGTGTAGCACATAAACAGTTGCAGTCTATACCAGGGCTTCTCAAACTGTGGGTCGCGACCCCAAGTGGGGTCACAAAACAAATTAATTTTTTTGTAATTTTGACATACACCATTGTTGCGTCATAAAGTAGTAAGGTGGCGTGATCAAAAGGTGAGTCGTGTGGTAATCAAGAGCAGGGCTCTTCAAACTAAGGGTCGCGACCCCCCGGTGGGTCGCAAAAAGGGTCAATGGGGGTCGCGAGATTTCAGATTTTGGATTTTTAGAGATCACCATAATTTTGAGAGAAAAGTATCGATATATAATATTTAATATTTTCTGTATTATTAAAATTTTACTTGATTTTTATATTAGTCCCTATAGGGGTTGCGAAAATATTTGGCCGTGCAAAATGGGTCCCGATGAAAAAAATTTGAAGAGCACTGATCAAGAGAACAGTAAGAAACAAAAGCAAAAAAAATTACATACTGAGTCTAAAGCCAAGATAGATATTTTATATATGAATGCAAAAAAATTAAATTATTTATTTGTCTTGATAAGGTAGCTGTGAAAGAATATAGAGTAATTTTTCCATCTATTAAATCTGCTTGATAATGTTTATTAAATAAAGTCTGTTTTTGTAATTTTGTGGATTCGTTTTAGGTTACTATTTCCATTTCTCGTTGTTATTACATGGTTTTTCATGCACACACGTGGTTTTCCATAGAAAAAATTGACGTAAAATTAGCCAAAACATATCGAAGTCGCACAAAAATGTATTTTTTAAAATGGGGTCGGAGACAAAAAAGTTTGAGAAGCCTTGGTCTATACTACTAAATAGTCAATTATTCCTTGATGGTAATGCAAGAAATATAAAATTATGATAAACAAAATAAACAATAAAAGTACATGACAAAGGTGCATAGCACAAATATAATCACATAGTCCGTATTATTGACAGTTTATTAATAATGTAGTCATGTCAGTTTACAATGATAATGCACAGACAATAGATTAAAGAAAATAACAAGTTAATCTAGTCAAATTATATGATCTCTAAGTCTAAAGGGTAAATTGATAGATCTGTGAGATCGAGAATAAGTAATGACATCTTCATTTGTAGGGTCATTGCATGAAGAATTAGTAATTCGCACAAAGCCAGGTTTGACATTATTTATGCTAACGCAAATAATTTTGCCTCTTTTTAAAACTTTGAAAGTATGGTTTGTTACGGCTAATCTTCACTTAATTTTGTTGTCCCTTTTTTGTTTGCTGAAATTTTTACATTAGGGTTGTGGACTTACTTCAACCAGCGATTGTGACTAATTGTTTAATTTTATCGCAGTCAAGCGCGTGGCAGGAGCTTTCGGGAACTGGTACTCAAAGGTAATTCATCGTTTAAGTCTTATTTTCTACTTTATAGATTTATGGTCAACGTTTCAATTAAATCGTCATCTTAAGTAGCCTTATGTGATCTGTAGCAATTTGTTTATTCATAATTTTATTCTGGTGTGTACTGCCTTTTGTTTTATTATTCGAATTACACTTTTCCTGATGGATCAGGTGGCTGGTGTTACTAGGGTGAGCTTGTAGGCTGCTTAAGTTCGCATTTATAGCCCGACCTATCGCTTAATCAAATAGAATCTTACTGGTAGTTGGCCTGCTCCTATATGGTTGTTTCGAGTTACAACTTCAAAAGGACCGGAATATGCAGGAGTAAGATTGGGATGAATCGGGTCATCTTTAATAAAGACATGAGAGCAAGTATTTAAAGTGTTAGGCAAATGAACAGGGTCAGATTGTTGGACTCTTGTGGAAATTGGTTGTAAAGAAACAGAAAAGAGCCTCATATTGTCAATAAGTTTAGAAGCTGAAGAAGTATGAGTTGGAGCAGAGGGAATAAATAGGTCACCTGGAAATCTGAGACATTGACCATAAAGTAATTTAGAAGAACTGGCCTTTAAATCTTCTTTAATTTGAGAATTTGTGGATAAAATAATGATAGACAAATGGTATGCCCACTGAGAGGAATCTAATTAGGCTGTAAGAGCAGTTTTAACAGTTTTGATGGCTCTTTCAGCCAAGCCATTAGATGCAGGGTATCAAACACTGCTGATTTTATGTACAGTACCCATAAATTGGCAATATTGCTTAAAAGAATATGAAGTAAATTGACATCCAGAATCTGTATGTATCTCGGCAGGTAGGCTACACCAAAATATTGCATGTAAAACTTAAGCTTTGTATAACAGAAGTAGTAGTTTGATCAGGCATAGGAAATGCTTCCATTTAACGTGTAAAAAGGTCAATACAAAGAGGAATATAAGAAAAGCCATTAGAATGTGGAAAGGGGCCAGCAATATCACATTTGATTCTTTTAAAACGACTATTAGGCATGGCTATGGGAAGTTTGACAGAAACAACATGGCATGTGGTTTTTGACAGTTGGCAACCCACGCAAGAACGAACAAAATCACTCACTTTAGCTCCCATATTTTTACATACAAACCGTGATTTGATAAGGCGATGTGGGGCATTGATGCCTGGATGATTAAGAGAATGATAATGTTTAATTATTTGTTCCTCTAAAGAAGGTGCCAGAAGTATACGAGGTATTCCCAAAATGGTGTCAACAAGAAGGGGAAATGAAAAATCTGGGATAGTGATTTTACTTAACTTGATTTGAGAGTTGGAAGGAAAGTTTAAAATGTCTGTATTAATATGTGGATGCTGGGCATGAGCAAATTCACCAAACGTAAACGGAAGATTATGCTGTTCAAAGATGTGATTTACAGTCAAACGAGATAAACAATCAGCAGCCTCATTTTCTTTACCTACTAAAAGAGTGCAATCCAATTGAGAAATGTAAGATAATTGTCTGACTTATTTTGATGTATGTTTTTCAGATGGCTTTTTAAAACTGTTAACTAGGGCTTTATTGTCGGTATATAAGAAGTATAGAAATAAAAGAAAATTGAATTGAACTGAACTGATATATAATAAAAGATTTATGCAAAAGAATGTATTCAAAATATTTAATGACAGAATAGACACGGAGAAGCTCAAGATCAAATGTAGAGTAATGGCGTTGTACATCTGACACAGTTTTAGAAAAATATCCTAGTACTTCAGCATTACCATCTACTTTTTGCTCCAATATTGCTCCAATAGCAACATTAGAAGCATCTGTGCGAAGTGAAAGAACAGCATTATCAGAAGGATGAGCAAGGCAAGCAATATTAGCTAAAGTTTGTTTGATATCAATAAATGCTCATGATGTATCTATGCTATAAATGCTCATGATCATATAAATACTCATCCTCATGATCTAATGTAATTTTCATTGCATTAGTAACATTGCCTTTAAGATAGCTTTTTGAACATTTTATATTATTTCACATAAAGCCTTTTTTGTCAACTAGTGATCACCAATTCGGGTTTAAGCGTGGTACTGGCACTGATATGTGTATCTTCTTGCTCAAGCAAATCATTTCGTCTTACCTTTAACAGGGTAGCCCTATTTTTTCAGTATTTTTAGATGCCTCTAAAGTGTTTGACCGAGTATCTCATGAACTCTTGTTTAAAAAGCTGTTACTGCGTGATGTTCCGCCGTGTTTTATACGATTCCTGCGATATTGGTATCGTCAACAGCAAATGCGAGTGAGATAAGGATCTCAACTGTCTCAATCTTTTGGAGTCTCCAACGGTGTGCGACAGGGGGGAATACTTAGTCCTTACTTATTTGCTGTCTATATCGACCAACTGTCAAAAGATCTCAATCGCGTTCCTGCTGGTTGTTATATTGGAAACACTTTGGTTAACCATATCATATATGCAGATGATATATGCTATTTCAGTCCTAGCTTTGCAGGACTTCAAGATTTACTCGCTGTGTGTGATAGCTTTTCTTATAAAAATGGTATTGTTTTTAATAGTAATAAATCCCAGTGTATGCAGTTTCTTCCAAAATCATTTCACCTCACGAATGTCCCGGTAGTCCGCTTGTGTAACGAAACGCTGAATTTTAGTAAAAAGGTTAAATATCTTCGTGTATATTTAACCAATGCATTAACAGACGATGATGATACAAATAGACAAGTAAGATCTTTATATTGTTCCGCAAATCAATTAAAATCTGCTTTTTCACACTGTTCATTTGATGTTAAAAACCTATTGTTTAAATCATATTGTACAAATTTTTATGGTTCACATCTCTGGAGTAATTACCTAAAATCAAGTTTTCACAGTATTCGTGTAGCCTACAATGACTGCTATAGGATGTTGCACAACCTACCTAGATACACAAGCGCGCGTGAATTTCAAGTTATAAATCATATACCTACTTTGAAGCTCTCTTGAGAAAAACTTCGTACAATTTTATTAATCGCTGCCTTAACTCCTCAAACTTACTTGTCACCAACATCATCATGAACATTTATTGCTTTTTTGATAGTCAATTTTTTACTTATTATAGGCACATGCTTTATCATTTTTAATATTGATTGTTTTTGTAACGTGTACTTTTGTTTTGTCGATAATTTTATATGGACAGTACTGTTTGAAATTAGTTTCTAAATTTTTGAATTTGAATCATTCTGTGCAGTTTTTGCTGTTTTATTTTGTTTTGTTTTTTTGTTGTTGTGTTTTTTTTTCTGTTATGGACCGGGAGTCTGAATTAAATAAATAAATAAAAATAAAATAGGCTGTTAAAGGTGCCAAAATACCAGCAGCATTGGGTATGAATTTACGCTGGTAGTTAATTAGGCCAAGAGCTTGTCGAAGTTCTTTTATAGTTGTGGGTTCTGGAAGTTGCTGTATAGCTTTAACTTTTTCTTGTGAGGCTGTAATACCTTTGGCAGACAAAGTATATCTTAATGCAGTAATTTTTGTTAAGCCAATTAAGCATTTTTTTAAGTTTAGCTTTAATGAATATGCATTCAGACGATTGGCTATTTTGTGTAAGTGAATTTTATGTGGCTCTTCATTCTTCGTAAAGACAAGAATATTATCAACATAGCAAAAACAAAAGGAACCTGTACCATAACATGATTTATAAATTTTGAAAGCTACTGCTGGCATAAGTTAAGCCCTGAGGTAATTTATGGTATTCATAATTTCCACTAGTGGTGCTAAATGCTGTATATTTTCTATCAGATGGTCTTACATCAAGTTGCTAGAATGCAAGAGAAGAGAAGATTGTAGCACCACGAACTTGTGTGAGGTCACTGATTCTGGGAAGTGGATAATTTTGCTTTTTAGTTCTTGAATTTAATACTCTGTAGTCATGCACAAGGCGAAAAGTTCCATCTTTCTTTTTTACTAAATGTACAGGTGAAGCCCAAGGGCTGCAGGAAGGTCAAATTTTATTTTTCGTTCTAATAAATCATCTAAAATGACATCAAGAGCATTTGCTCTTTCTAAACTCAATCTTCTAGGGCGAAAAGCAACAGAAGGACCTTCTGCTTCAAGAATATGTTTACAAGGGTGTTTTTTGTTGATAATAGGAGTATTTAAAGAAGTGAGATTAGGGAAAAGATTGAATATAACTTTATATGAACAAGAAGTGTAATCAATGTTCTGTAATGGTGGCAATCGATTATGATCAAAAGAATGTTGAATATTAATAGATTTAGAAAAAGCATCCATAATAAAGTGATATTTACAAAGAAAGTCTAAACCAAGAAGTAGATTTTTGACATTGGCAAAGTGATGTGAAAAGTCTGAATTTGGAAAGTTATCAAATTGAAGTATAAGATCAATAATACCATTTTGATGAAGTGGCTGACTATCAGCTGTAAACAACTGGCAATTAATATTAGAATTAGTAAAATAAGAAAATTTTGAGAAAGGTAGGCTACCAGAGATTTCGGATACAATAAATTGAAGATTATTATGAGTGTCATTCAACCATATAAAAGAATTGTTTTTACTTGGCGATGTATCAGCAGTATTAATAGTGTTAATGGACATGGCTAATTTGGTATTCAAGTTGTTACACCGCCTTAGCAGTTTAAAGGCTTTTTGAAAGTTTGGTAATATCTGCGACCAGATGTACAATATTTGGCATTGGTTGAGTAATGATGGTGATAGAAACATTGTCCATTGTATAGCTCAGCTCTTCTTGGTACATTACGATGAGGCCCAGCTGGAGAATGACATGCGTAATTATAAGTAGAATGAGGAAGAGTATGTGGAGATGGTCGATTATTTTGAGAAGGAGAAAGTAACACATTGTTTAAAAAAGAGTTAGATTGAGTAGATATTGGATTGTTATTCTGTCGTAATGTAGCTAATTCCAACTTGACGGCATTGAGCTATTTAATAAGAATAGATAGAACAGTGTCAGAACTAGTCTGAGAAGGTTGCACATTATGTTCTGTGTAGATAATAGAAGTAGTTATTTTGGCAATCTCCTCCAAACTGTGAGATTCAAATGCTATAAGTATGGATTGTACATGAGTGGGCAATCTATTTAGAAATTCTGTTTTTAAAAACCAAGCAATCGTAGCATCATTAGTATTGTAAGTGCTTATAATTTTTTTTTAAGTCTTGCAAAAGCTGAGTTGGAGTTCGATCTCCCAAAGGAGATGAATCTCTTAGAAGACTAAATTTGGTGTGCTATGGTACATTATAAGCATTAATCAAAGCTTGTTTCAAAATAGCAAAACTTCTTACAGAATGATTTAGTTGTAAAGATATTTTATGAAATTGTTCAGGTGACAAACATTTAATTAGTTCAAAATATAATTGTTCATCACTCAAATTTTTGTTAAAGTAATAGGGATTAAATGTACAAAAAAATTTTTCAACATTATCTGGATCAAATTTTAGTTGTGGAACAGTATGAACAATAATCGGTTGGGTAGGGTTAATATTAGAGAGTAATTGAAGAGTTGAAGAGGTAGGTGGAAGAGCTGAAGAGGAAGTGGTTTGAAAATGGACCTCAGATGCAGTAGTACTGGGTGATTCTAAATTTATGTTGTCGTCGTCGTTTGAAGAGTTATCCATTCCAGGTCAGACACAAACAGGACTGGGGCCAAGGGTTTATCCTTTTACTACCCCAGGCTGCTGTACTGCCTGAATCAGATGCTGCCTCATGCTCCATGTGGTGCCCGATGTATAGGAAACGCTGTTAGAACATGGTATGAGGTTTGTTCAGAGGCGGCACACTCGCAATTCGGTGAAGGAGCGAGACCCCATTTATGCATGGACGAATGGAATCGTTCAACACCAGTCCGCAGGTAGTTGAGCTTAACCCAAGCTGCTCGGGGTAAGCCCATCCAAAGAGACCTGGCACCGGTCCCGGGCACAAAAACACGGAGCCTGGAAGCATTTTCACAGTACTCCATTTTCCATTTGTGATTTGTCCATTCAGAAGTCCATTCAGAAGAAAAAAAAATTTTTTTGTATGAACGTGTTTATTTATATGGACACCATATTTTTTTAAGGGACTCATATAGATTTAAATTTTAAGCCCCCCTTACCTAAATTTACTTTACAAAATCGAGTATCGACTAATACAAATAATCACAAAAATAAAACAGGAAATACACTATATGACGTCACTGTTGCGAATGCGCATCAAGTTAAAACCGCGCCACTTTTTTATGAATTACAAACAACAGGTAAAAACACAATGTTAACTTTGATGACGCACCAAAACGTAATTTTATATAAAAAAAGACTATGTGTATTTATTTGTTTATCCGGCTTCCCACCACTAAATAAATAATAGATACAAGTATATAAAGAAAAAAGGAGAGTAAAAAGCTCTTAAAAGGTTAAAAGTATAAAAATTAGGGGTAGTTCCGACGTAATCAAGCTGCTATGACATGGCTACTATCTCGTGGGAAATACAAATGTGTGCTGTCCCATCCCATCCCATGGGACGTTTCACATGGGAATCCCATAAGAACGACATTCCTATTGACAATACTGAATATTTCCATTGAATGCCTGTAAGCACATCCATATACCGTAAAACCTCTATTTGAACGCCACCTCTATTTGAGCGCCACCTCTAATAGAACGCCACTATAAAGGAAGGGTTGAAAAATAGAGCGCCACCCTCTAATTGAACACCACCTCTAATAGACCGCCACTTTGACATTCATTTTGCTAATTAGTAATTAAAGTTTTCTTACATTACAAAATAATAATTGCCCAATAATAATTTACCGGTATATAATTGATCACGCATCAAACACGTGGCGAAGACGCATTGATTATGCGATTGCAGAGATTGAGAACTTGGCACTCAATCAAAACGTAGATTCATTTGTTAAACTTTAAACAGAGCCCGATGAGAATGTAAAAAAATTTGGCAGCCATATCAAGTAGTTCCGAAACTGAAGATGCGACTCCTTTGAAACGAAAGAAGTACGACCTGCACTTTAAGCTGGAAGTTGTTGCGTACGCTGAGAAATACAATAAATCAAAGGCTGCAAAAGTCAAGAACGTTCCTCGTTCATGTGTCAAAGATTGGACGAAACAGAAAGTACAGCTCGAGGCTCAGTTGAAAGCGTCTTTGTCATATTCCATCTCTTCAAGCAAGCAACTCCAAGGTGCCGGACGTCCTTTGAAAGACAAGGATTTCGACGAGAAGCTCATCAACTGGGTTCGTCAGCAACGTCAGAAGAAACTCCGTGTTAGCCGCACGATGATCCAGAGAGAGACGCTCACTTTGTCGATCGACGAAAATTTCAAGGCAAGCAATGGCTGGTTGGAAAAGTTTTGGCTTCGTCACAACTTGGTCTCACGCCGCCCAATGACGACTTGTCAGAAGGAGCCGGAGGAGTACGCTGAGAAGATCGTTGATTACTTATTGTTCGTCGAGTAGAAGCGTCGCACTTTTAACTATACATACATCTATGCTGCCGACGAGACAGCCGTCTACTTGGATTATTCGAGAGTCTAACCGTTGAAAATAAGGGAGTCCAAGAGGTCCCCGTGAAGACTAGCGGTCACGACAAGTTATACGTTACTGTCATGCTGACCCCTCGATCTGATGGATTTAAATGCCGACCGTACATCCTACTCAAGAACAAGCGACCAATTAAGAAGTCACCAAGTTCAAGAATACCCTCCATCTTTGCTGGGCCGGCCGGTCTTTCTTCAACGATGACCTGACTTCTGAGTTTCTGCAGAAGATCGTCGGCTCTTCTATGTTTGGAAAGCGCCTTCTTGCCTGGGACTCATACCGATGTCACATCAGCGATGCCACAAAGAAGCAATTGAAGAAGCTCCAGATTGATACAGCCGTGATTCCAGGAGGCTGCACCAAGTTCATACAGACCCCCGACGTCTACTGAAACGCCCCATTTAAGAGTAAAGTCCGACAGTTCTACGAGAATTGGATGTTGCGCGGCGAGAAGAGCTACACCAAATCCGGAAACATGCGAGCCCCATCAATGGAAGTTTATTTAAAGTGGATAGTCGATGCTTGGAATCAGCTGCCGAACGATCTGATCATCAAGTCGTTCAAGGGATGCGGACTGACCAACACTCCAGACGGCTCTGAAGATTGCAAGATCCACTGTTTCAGGTCAGACGGCCCGATTAAGACTGGACAGGAACTTCTCCAGCAAGCGTTGGCCAATGCCGACATTACCGGTAAACGTGAAATTATTCAACAACTCGACGTTGATGCGGAAGGTGTTGAAAATGACGAGGACGGCTACAAAAACGACGTGTCACTTGATTTTCACCAGTGAATTTTTGATTACTTACCAGTAACTGTGTTACGGTAGATGTTTTTTCTTCTTCTTTAGATGTTAGATGCTAACTGTGTTAGATGTTTTTTCTTTTCGTTAATTAAATTTATCTTCCCAAAATTCTGACCAGCTAGTCGAAAAATAGAGCGCCACCCTCTAATTGAACACCACCTCTAATAGAACGCCACTATAGGGGAAGGGTTGAAAAATAGAGCGCCATGGCGCTCAAATAGAAGTTTTACGGTACTTATTTGATTACGTTTGCCTGTTGCCGTTGCTATTTCCGCAAGAACAAGAATGCTATTTTTCTCTTATTGTACAGGCCTATAATAGCTCAAGTAACAAAATAAAATATATTTTTAAACTTCACTGCGTATAACATGTCTACTTTGAACATTTAAACAGTAATTATCCTGGAAAGAAGTAAAAGTATTAATGTTAAATTTTTTATTGACCTTTCCAGAAATATTTTGTCTTCCAATTCTTATTGTCTAGTTGTGCGCTATGTATTTATTTATTTTTATTTATTTATTACTATATTTATCCTTTTGACTCGCAGGAAAGCGACGGAGGCGCTAATACATATATATATAGGGGAAAGTATCCATACCTGAGCCGGTTCCATAGTTGATCAATTAGCCTTTTTTTCCGCCTTGTTTAAATTTTTTAAACCGTAACAACTTTAATATTTTTGTATCAAGATGGCGGTTCTTTGTTGTTATTGTTACGCAGTTGTGATGAAAACACCATGTGCTAGATCAGTTTGTGCAATTTTTTAATACAATTGTTGTTGTTTTTTTTTAAAGTAAGCTCGATTATCTCTGAAGTTACTGCAGCTAAGAAAGCGAAAGTTTTTATGAGTATAACATAAAGCTTTACATTTTAAATAGGGTTAGATTTATAATTACTAGATCAAAGGCAGTGATAAAATCTTGAGATATGTCCATATTGAGCGTTGTTTTATAGTTGAGCCACTACACCAATCTTTAGTTGAGCCAGCTGGCTCAACTTTGGTTACTTAACATGAACTAAATGCTTAATTAAATTTAAATCGTAAACATGAAATAATCTGAACTTAGTTATATTTACATCAATTAATTTTGTCATTTTCAGTTAAAATACTATAATACTAAAACTTATTGTGACTGGAAGCCTTAGAATAATGGAAAAACAAAAAACTGATCGCGGAAGAATACCACTTATTGTCTTTCAGAACGCTGCTACAGATGTGACTAAAAATAAATTTTCAATTAGAGAGAGTGCTAAAAAGCACAGCATTGATAGAATGACCTTAACTCGTTACCTTAGAAAAGCAGCTGAAAAAGGACCAACAAATGCTAATATGGGCTACAGTTCTCGCAAAAAAATTTATCAAAAGAGATGGAGAGTGATTTGGCAAAGCATTTTTTAAATCTATGCAATCGCTTTTTTGGTTTGTCGACTGATAAAGCTAGATCACTAGCATGAAAATTTGCCGTTAGAAACAAACTTGATATTCCTGAAAATTGGAAAACTGACCAAAAAAGTGGCAAAAAGTGGCTCCGCAATTTTATGCAACGCCACCACTTGACTCTACGAAAAGCAGAAGCAACATCTTATGGAAGAGCAACGGCTTTTAACAAAAAAAATGTCAGCAACTATTTTGATAATTTATATAGTGTAATGGAAAAGTATCAATTTGATCCAGGAAATATATTCAATATGGATGAAATTGGCTGCTTTACTGTACAAGTACCAAAAAAGGTTTTAGCTCAACAAGGAGTGAAGCAGGTAATCTAAAAACTGTATCATTGACATCGTCTAGGCTTAACCTACTTATATCACACCTCTACTTGAAGTTGAAACCTGCATTGCATAAACATTGTAAAGTTGTATTGTGCATAAAAAACTATTTTAATTATTTATAGTCTTCAGAAAAATGATCTTAACTAACCTTATCATTAACAGGTCGGAGCTGTGACATCAAGAGAAAGAGGTGAACTTGTCACAATGGCAGCAACAATTAACGCATTTGGAAATGATATCCACCAATGTTTATTTTTCCACGAAAAAACTACAAACCCTACATGCTAAATAATGCTCCTGTTGGTTCTTTGGGCGCTGCTAATTCATCAGGTTGGATGACAACCGACTTATTTGTTGATTACTTGGATCATTTTAAAAAGCACACAAAATGTTCACCAGAAAATCCTGTGCTGCTTATTTTAGACAATCATGCCTCTCACATTTCTTTAGCAGCTGTAGAAAAAAGCAGAACATACGGTATCGTAATGTTAACGATCCATCCGCACACTTCCCACAAACTGCAACCACTAGACAAAGGAGTGCTCGGACCTTTCAAGCAATATTACAACAAGTTTCTGGATAGCTGGATGAAGTCAAATCCTGGAACCCCTTGCACAATTTACAATGTTGCTGGCATTGCTATGGAAGCATACAATATTGCTTTTAGCAAAAAGAACATGGAATCAGCTTTTAAAGCAACTGGAGTCTTCCCACTTAATAGAGATATCTACACAGATGAAGATTTCTTGCCAGCTGAAGTTACTAATAGACCCGACCCTACTGTTTCTGATGAAACACAACAAATAGAAAAAACTTTTCTTCATTCTGTTAATCCTCCAGTGACAGACCCTTTTCCGGAGCAAACACAAAATCTGCAACTAGAGTACCAGCCTGTGCAAATGAGCAATACTGAAACAAATAAAATTTTAATCAACAGAACACCCATTCAAAATAAAAGAGGTTTTTCTAATCCTAATTACGTTTCTCCATTTGATATCCTGCCAGTACCAAAGGCTTTACCTCGAAAACGTTTTGCTCAATAAAAAAACAAAAAAAAATCGCTTGTTATTACTTCGACACCAGAAAAAAAACGCCTTGCCGCAAATTTAGTTTGTTTGGGCAAGAAACCATTAAGAAGACGTAGAGAGGTTGGAAATAAAGACAAAAAGTCCAAGACCAGACAAGACCAAAACAGAAGCAAAAAGCTTAAACACGTAAAAAAAAAGGCAAAAAAATCAATTATTTTCTCGAGTTCGTCGAAAGAATCTGTTACTATGACACTTGATGACAGTTCTGATCTTTCTGAATTTAATGATGAAAACATTTGTTGCATTTGCTCGGAATTATACTGTAAAGATGTGGAGGAATGAATTAAATGCAGTTGCATCGGTTGTTTGTATTGCAATCCTAGAAATGCTGCATGCAGCATTGTTGGTCCTTGTAAAAGCTGGGCACATGAAGCTTGTACAGATGATACAACAGTTTTTAAATGCCAGTATTGTAAAAACTGACTATTATTTTATAAAGCACTCTCAATTTTTATTTGAAAGACATTGTTACTTTTTTTTTTTTTTTTTTTTTTTTTGGCCCAGATGGTAGGTGCTTTCACGCAGCCTGGGCCGTGAGTAAGTCTGCTCATTGATTTTAAAATGACAGACCGAAACCGAACCTACCAAAACGGAAGGGTATCCACCCATTCCGATGTTCAGTGTGGGTCTGTTAATCGGCAAACGTCCTTTTTAGGACGGGGCAATGTCAGGATAAAACTGCCCTTTTCAGGGCACATTGCCAACAAGTTCCGAAGACCTACTATTCTTCAGCTGAACATCGAAGGCCTCACTGCAAGCAAGATGAATGTTCTTCATCACCTCGCTATGCAGTCTGAGGCACTCGTCATCCTACTGCAGGAGACCCACTGCACTGATGCAGAGAAGTTGGTGCTACCACACTACCAACTAGCTGGGTCTTCTTTAAGCAGGAAGCATGGCCTTGCCACGTTTGTCCACGAGCGACTGAGATACACGCTTTTGGACCAATCTCCACCGACATCGGAGATCGAGTGGCTGTGTGTGAACGTTGATGGTTATAAAATAGTCAACGTCTACAAACCACCACCAACGCGATTGCGAACCCTGGATCTCCCAGTGTTTCCTCACCCCTGTCTGTACGCTGGCGATTTTAACTGTCGTCATGCTGACTGGGGTTATGATGACAACAGTCCGGATGGTGAGTGCTTGGCTGGCTGGGCAAGTATTAATTGTCTTGCCCTCTTATACTGTATAATGCCAAGGACGCTGCCAGTTTTTATTCCAGCCGCTGGAACACTGGCACCAATCCAGATCTAGCTTTCGCTAGCGTAGGTCCAAACAGTCGCTTACCGGATAGACGTGTCCTTGAGAAGTTTCCCAGGTCACAACATCGACCCTCGCTTATTACACCACCAAGGTTTGCTATGGCAGTGCCAAGCATGCCTGTTAAGCGATGGAACTTCCGCAAGGCCAAATGGACTCACTACATTGCTTTGACGAATAAATTCGCAAAGACTTTGTTGCCGCCTGATTCACTTGATGTGGATGCGGCTTACCAGGACTTCTGTAACACCATTAAGAAAGCAGCCAAAAAGACTATCCCACATGGGTATCGAAACAACTATATTCCGTGTTGGGATGCAGAGTGTGAATCCCTCTATAAAATCTTTCTGCAGTCTCCTCAGGGAGACGACTCAAGTTTGGCTGCTACAACTCTGCTTGCCAAGCTTGACAGAAAACGGAGGGATCGATGGTCCGAAGCAGTTCGGAGCATTGACTTCTCACACTCTAGTCGAAAAGCGTGGAGTATTTTGAACAACCTTACTGGTAGGTCACGACACTCTCCTCGTCATTGTCCCGTTTCAGCCGATGCTATTGCATCTCAGCTGGTTAGAAATGGGAAATACGAGGCTGTTGATCGCAAGTCATCTCGACTTGTCTTTCAAGAAGTGTCTGACCTTTGGAGGGCCACAACACCAGACGCAGTAAATATCTCTGACAAATTTTCACAGAGAGAATTTGCTGCTGCCCTTCAACATTTAAAACCAGATAAAGCTCCGGGTCCTGATTCCATCTGCCCCAAGCTTATACTCCATGCTGGAGCTGCTTTGAAGTCCTGGTTACGTGACTTCCTTTCTTCCTGTTTGCGCCGAATCAAAATTCCCAAGATCTGGAGAAGAGCGCTTGTGGTCGCGATCCCAAAACCAGCAAAGCCCGTGGGGGACCCAAAGAGTTATCGACCGATATCTCTGCTCTGTGTCCCCTACAAGATCCTCGAGAGGCTTATCTACGCCCGCGTTGAACCATTAATCGATCCACTGCTCCCTAAAGAGCAGGCTGGGTTCCGACGCGGGAAGTCAACCGTAGATCAAGTTGTTCTGCTAACCCAGAACATCGAGGATTCTTTCGAGGCTAAAAAGAAGGCCGGTGCCGTATTTATCGATCTGACAGCTGCTTATGACACTGTCTGGCACCGTTGCCTTACCTGCAAGCTGCTGAGACTACTTCCGGATAAGCACATGGTCAAAATGATTATGGAGCTTGTCCGAAATCGAAGTTTCACCCTCACCACCGGTGACAGCAAGCAAAGCAGGCTACGCCGTCTTAAAAACGGCGTTCCTCAGGGATCGGTCTTGGCTCCCCTCCTATTTAACATCTATACGTACGATCTTCCTTCCATGATTTCCAGAAAGTTTGCTTATGCTGATGATTTAGCATTGTTGCACTCTTCTGGAAACTGGGAGGACTTGGAGGGGACATTAAGCCAAGACATGTCCACACTGTCAGCGTATCTCCAGACTTGGAGGTTGAAGCTCAGTCACACTAAGACGGTGACGACAGCCTTTCACTTAAACAACCGAGAGGCCAAACGTGAGCTAAAGGTCTACAACAATAGTAGACTTTTACCGTTCTGTCCAACCCCTACTTACCTTGGGGTAAAACTGGACAGATCGCTCACGTTTCGTCACCATTTAGTGGCATTGCGCAAAAAACTATCATCGCGCGTCACACTGTTGAGGCGACTCGTGGGCTCGGGATGGGGTGCTGGTGCTAAAACACTACGCATAGCCACCTTGTCTCTAGTCTACTCAACAGCTGAGTACTGTGCTCCAGTCTGGTGTCGCAGTGCTCACACTCGCCTCATTGACAGTGTCTTGAATGACGCCTTGCGCATAGTTACTGGATGCCTGCGTCCCACTCCAACGGACCACCTACCTGTACTTTCAGGCATCCAGCCAGCTGAGCTTTGCCGACTGGGAGCGACACTCTCCTTGGCTTACCGTGGATCTCTGGACCCCGATCATATTTTGCATGGTCTGTTAAATGGGTCCTCAGATACTGGCCAAGTGAGACTAAGATCCAGACGCCCGTTTGTGCCAGGTGCGCGGAATCTCTTGGACAATCTTGCCAGACTTGGCATCCGCGCCTCTGAATGGACAAATCACAAATGGAACGCGGAGTACTGTGAAAGTGCTTCCAGGCTCCGTGCTTTTGTGCCCGGGACCAGTGCCAGGCCTGTTGGGATGGGCTTACCCCGAGCAGCTTGGGTTAAGCTCAACCGCCTGCGGACTGGTGTTGGGCGATTCCATTCGTCCATGCACAAATGGGGTCTCGCTCCTTCACCGAATTGCGAGTGTGGCGCCTCAGAGCAAACCGCAGACCATGTACTAACAATGTGCCCCATACATCGGGCACCACATGGAGCACGCGGTCTGACGGTTTTGGATGACGAAACTCGATGCTGGCTTAATAACATCACTGCCAGCATCTGATCCAGGCAGTGCAGCAGTCTGGGGTAGTAAAAGGATAAACCCTCGGCCCCAGTTCTGTTTGTGTCTGGCCCGGAGTGGATGCCCTTCAAACGATGACGACGACGACGACGACGACGGTTACTTTTTTGTGTACATACAGTAGTTGACTCTGATTGAAAGTTTGTATATGTTCTTTTCTAATATTTTGAATAAAGCTTTTTGGTTCTAATGTTTCTCTTATGTGATGACACGCAATACTCGACTTAATTTTATAAACTAGAGAGTGGCTCAATTAAAGTTACTGGGTGGATCAACTACGGAAATCTGACTCCATAGTTGAGCCAAATTAGTAGGCAATTTTAACCCCCCAAAAATATCACAAATAATTTGCCTGTAATGATTCTAAAAATTTAAATCATTACCACAAAGAAGGTAGTTTATGAATATCACTTTGTTTTGATAAAAATATTACTGGTTTAAATTTTCTGATCAAATATGTAAATTTTGGCTCAATTGTGGATACTTTCCCCTATATATACGTATACTAATACATATGTCGATAAACAAGTTTATTGTTTAGACCAGTGATCTTCTAAGTGGTTGATTTGAACAATGGAACATCTAAAGAATTCGCTAAATATGGGAATGGTTGGAGTTCGATAAATAAAGGATAGAGTTTACCCGAGCAAAAAAACGAAAATGTAAAAATTTTTAGAAATGCATAACTGTCAAGTCAAGACCTTTTTTTTTAGTCTTTGCTTACTTCCTCTCGCATATACAAGTATGTACAAGTTTTAGACTACCTACCAAAAATTTCCTTTTTTTGATTTTCAGGATTGTGATGTCATCTGGCTTGCTCAAGATTGCACCATCTTATTGCATCAGTCTAGCTAGATGTGTTAGCAATACAATACTCAGTGCGTGTTTAGTTAAAGAATATTTTTATATTTTGAGTAAAAAAATGGGCAAAAAAGCCAGTTTGTTTGAAACTAAGACAGCTAAATTGTAATTTTGCACAAGGAAGGATTTTCTCAAAGGAAGGTTTGCAAAAAAGCGTCCTGTAGCAAAAACGGCTGTTGTAGCTGCAGCACACCAGGTTGCAGTTAGAGATCGAGATACTAACCAGTTTCGATTCTTACGCGACGTCACTTTCACAAAAACCACCAACGAACCAATTTGTAGTATTTTTAGAGGACGACGGTAACTAAAATAAAACACAAACACAGTATTAAATAATTCAAAATAACATAATATAACAAATCAAGTTCTACCTGCTTAATACGAATGGTAAATTTCTCTAAACGAATGAATCCTTGAATGTCTGCACCAATCGATGAATGAACGAATGAAAAGAAAAAAACTACGCTGAACGATTTAAATAAACAAATCAACCAATAGCAAACTGCCAGCTCAAACCGGATTGTCAAAAATAAAATTTAGAATTAAAACAAAGGAATAAACTAAAGGGCTAACGTCACAACAGTTCATCAATCAATTGCTAGATTTTAAAAATTTGAACTTTACAATGACAAGAAAAAGAGTGGAAGGCCAAGAAAAACAAGCCCTCGTGATGAAAACTTGATAGCTGTTTGGTCTCCAACCAGTTCTTGAAAGAAAATACGTGCAACACGTCTTCTTATAGGGACAGATGCTCATCGTACAACTGTTAGTAGGCGGCTTGTTTCAACCTAAAAACATTTAAACCTGCAAAAAGCCTTGCTTAACCCCAGCCATGAAAGCGAAGATGTTGACTTTGTCAAGCAACATGAAGACTAGGATGAAGCAAGGTGGAGTAAAGTTCTTTTCACGGATGAATCCACAATCAAGTAGTTTGCACAGAGAAAACGGACAGTTCGTAGGCCTGTTGGAACACGAGTTAATGACTGCTATACACAAGCTACGGTAAGACATTCTTCCAGTGTCATCATCTGGGGGCTATGTCCAGTAATGGCACAGCTGGTCTTTTCTTTTTACCAATTGAAACAACAATGAACGGCGCCAGGTACCGCAAAATCTTGAAGGGCATGTGTAGACGTTGTTAGTCGGGGTCACCAATTGTAGACGTTGTTAGTGAAGTTTTCTGAGCTCATCAATAATAGACCAACAGAAGTTAAATCAACTTTATATTTTATTAACATTGATGATGTCTATTTGATTACATTATTCCCAAAAAAGAGAAAGAACCAAAGCACATTTTCATTTTATCTACAAAACGAGACAAAGAAGAAAGGTTTTGCAAAAGCGGGTTGTCAAAATATGTAATTTAAATAGGGGAAAGTGGGGTAAAGCAGAACAGTTTTACAAATTCTTTCATAACTTCTGCTGTATACACTCTAGAGACATGGTTCCTGGTCGCAATAGTTGTGCCCCAGGTCTAGTATCTTCCTATGCCAGCTCACAAAAAAATTTTGCCTAGGCTTGATAATATAAGCCAATTTCAAAATTGAAATTTTGTTCCGCTTTGCCCAAGCTTCAGGGCAAAGCAGAACGTTTGTTCTGTTTTGCCCCAATCATTATTCTGTGGGTTATTTCATTATTTATCCAGTTGGTTTGCTATTGTTTGGATTTATTTTAGCGTTTAAGAAAATTAAGCATACCAAAATTAATGGTTTCATTCCTTGTTGGGCAATATCGTAGCCAATAATAGATTTTGAATTAAAATAAAGAGTAAGACTAATTAATCTTAGATTGAAAGGCCAATTAGACATTAATGGCTTCATCTCGGAAAGATCACACACAATTTTATTTAAACACCACCTGAACTGAGCGCATTGCAAGCAAGCTTGTTTATATTGTAAAATATATGAAAACAGCCAATGAATGAATGATGAATGAATCAATTCAAATGAATGAATGAAATTGTAAAATATATGAAAACAGCCAGATTTGAAATGAATAACAAAGTAAAAAGCACAAACATGCCTTCTAAGAAATATTGCAACAGCAAAGCAAACACCCAGACTCGTCAAAAAATATTGCAGTAAAAATACATCAACTTGGCTTCAAAGAAATAAAGAAAATGCAACAGTGCAGCAGTAAGCTAAACTTAACCTAACACGATTCTAGAAATAAAAAAGCTAAAATTTTATCAGCACGTGGAGCTTAGGTACACAAATCACAAACAAACACACCACATTCGTCATAACTGGTGCATTTTTTATGAATCCACTTTTTACAACTGTCACACTGGATCCAGTCTTCAGTTGGTGGATTAATGTACGGTTCACTGCACATTAGGCACTGCCATTCACCACTTCTACCTTTCTTTAACAGAGATTGTTTTGTCTTGTTATTTGACTTTTTCATTTTTTCCATTACAATTTTTTGTGGGGAGTACTTGTCAACAGTTCAGCTTTTTTCCGCGACGTTTTCGTGTGCTACACTCAGCCTTAGCCAGTGGTGAAATTTCTGTCACACTAACTCTTCTCACAGTAGATCAGGAATGCTGCAGTTCATTGCAATTGCCTGCTGTTTCTTGAGCAGCATTATCACTTGTGTCAAGAGTTTCTTCAGTTGAAGTCTCTGCAGCATTTCCTTCCCTTGAAGATATAGGTGAAACTGGAACTTGAACATTTGCTGATGCAAAAAAAGCTGCAGTATTGCCCACATCTACTTGAGGCTGTTCATCTTAATTATCAGTCACATTTGCAGCAGCAAAATCTGCATCTGTAAAAATGTGTAAATTGAAAGGCACAATGCCTGTGCATTCAAAGCCTTTTGCAGCTTTTTGTACATCAGCTGATCGCAAGTATGCTTTGTTGAAAATTCCTACCACATCAAAGTGTGAAACTCTTCTGCCTGGATGATTGAGCAACCACTTCTCAATTTCCTGGTTGTAATAGGTCTTTAAAGGTCCAAAGGAAGTACGATCGAGAGGCTGGAGTCTATGAGATGTGGAAGGTGGAATTGATAACATCATGATATTATTTTTTCGACAAAAATTTATAGCTGGCAATGATACATGACTAGCATGATTGTCTAGTATCAGCAGCACTTTGCTTTCAGGTGTTGCCTTTACTTGACTTTGAAAGTGAATCAACCACTGCAGAAATAAAGCAGTATCGATCCATCCACTAAACGAGCAGTATCCTATTGATCCAAAAGGAGCACCATTGAGTAGAGTTTGTACCATTCTTTTCCTGGGAAATATAAACATTGGAGGTATATAGTTTCCAATTGAATTCATTGCACAAACCACTGTGATTGTTTTCTCTTTTTCCAAACTTATTAATTTACCAACTTGCTTTATTCCTCTTTGACTTAAAATTTTTCCTGGCTTTTGCACACTTGATATTCCTGTCTCGTCCATATTAAAAATTCTAGCAGGTGAGATATCATTTTGTAACAAAATTTCTTGTAGTTTGCTTAAAAAAGTTCAACCTGAACCTTGTTAAAGCCTGTGGCTCTAGAGAGGCTTGTGACCTCCGGCTTTCTCAAACTCAGGTCAGAATGACGAGACAAAAAGCCATATAACCAGTCTTTACCAGCTTTGCTTTTATCATTATTAACGGCATTGTTAGACCATTTGCTTGCGCAACATCATAAGCCAGTTTTCTTAAGCTGTCACAGCTTTAGCCGAATAGCATTTTCTGCATGTGCTTAATATAATACACAAGCTCAACTTCGAAGTCAGGACTTAAGGCAGGTTTAAAGCGACCAAGATTCTTCGTACCTGGATTGGACACTTTATTGCGTACGTGTCGAAACAACGTAGATCTTGGTATTTTATAAAATTCTGTCGCTTTTGAAAACGTAATTGTTTTGTTCTTTATACCTTTTAGAGCAGCCTGTAAGTCGTTTTCAGACCATCCGGCGTTTTCAGTTTTACATTTGTAATTTCTAACCATTCTACAATTTAGTAATTTACAGATTAATCAACCTAACCTAAATTATATGTAAGCAACTGCGTAAAGTTAATATTCCAACCTTGATGAAAATACAAACAAGTTTGCATAATTTTATTCAAGTATATGCTATAATTCAATAAGATAAGGTTGGAATCAAATGACTATCTAACTTGGGGCAAAGCGGAACAGCATTCCCTTTTGCCCCAAAAGCAATATTTCGTTTTGCCCCAAACTAGCTTCGTAGACAAAAGTAGCAAATCTGAAAATTCTTATGAAGCAAAATAGTTGTTGAACTTACGTTTGGATACTCTTTAGATGCACTTCAAACCCAACCTTTTTTAGAAAATACTACTTTTTAGCAGGGTTGTCATAACGATTTTGCAAAAAAAGCAAACAGACCGTCAAAAAATAAGGCCAAATTGTTTTTTTCTATTAACTTCTTAAATGTAAGGTAAAGACTAAAAAAGGTCATCACTTTCTATCAGCGTTCAAAATCTTTATGTACGTCCCAAATTTGAGGTGTTTGACGATTGAAGATTTGGTCAACAATGAAAATTCTAACACTTTTGCTTACAAACTTCCAATATTTAAACAAAAAGTCTAACTTTTAAGAATAATATTTATTCTTTCATAAAAAACGGCAAAAGGCCAGACGTTAGATTTGGAAGCCAAACATCTTTTAAAAAAGCCAAATTTTTCAGATTTGACCTTGAAAAGGCCAATATGGCAACCCTGCTTTTTAGGAACAAAAATGAAGAAATTTGAAACAGATTTAAAGAGAAGACCTTTTTTTTTAAGAAAACACTAATTTTTAGGGACGAAAATCAAGAAATCTGGTCCAAGTATGACGCGAATTTCGAAAAAATCCCAAAATGTGCCGCAAGCGGAAAAAGGTTGAGAACAACTGAGCTAAAGCATAAATACATGTAGAACAAAATTAGTTCATTGTAAATTTTAGATAAAAAATGCTAGGTGGTCTTAAACTTTTGCTCACGACTGTAATGTAAAAAAAAAACGTAGTTGCGTCTTGCGTGTAAGTGAAGATTTAAAAAAAAGCCAATACTCACATTAAGTAATTAATAGTGTATACTTGATTAGAAAGTTGATATAATATTTTCTACTGGTTCTGTAGTCGACGTGCAAAAAAGTTTGTTTGAGCCAAGCTTTTTTTGAGTCGAGCCAACTAAAGCACGCCTTTGCCACTTGCTAAATAGCCTACCGCTGGTTGAAACTTTTTTAACTTGAAAAAATTATATTTTTTTAAGCTCTAACCATGGTTTTATAGGCCTAAGCGCTTTAATATTTATGTCAGTGCTGGAAACTTGATAGATTTTTATTATTGAACTTTCTCGTTAGTACTCACAAAATTTTGCAAATTCGAGTTTTTCATCTCGAAGTTTCGACTTAAAGAAAAGATCATGCCGATTTTTGTCTTAATTCTCATTCTCATTATTAGTATGAGCAGGGTCCCCGAAAGCGAGGAGGGCTAAAAAGGCCTAATTGACCCCTTCAACTTGCCCCTACTTTCTTTTCGAAAAGGAAAGGTACAGGTGGGAGATACAGAAGCATTTGGAAACTCGACCAAAATGCCAGATCGATTGAAGGTAAAGGCTTTTATTTTGGTTTTTATCTGCATCTTAAATTTACTTGCTTACTAAAAACTCCTTGCTTCACAAAAAAGACAGACTACACAAACAATATAAACGCCTAACTCAAAAACATCTCCAGTTAACCTATTTCTAACCATTAGAGGATGCAATATAGAAAAGGTGTCATCAATAAAACTTCTAGGCGTTATTGTCAATGAACATTTGTCGTGGAAAGAACACATCATGTTAATATACAAAAAATTAAAACAAATTTTTTGCGTAAATAGTAAAAATAAAATCTAATCTAAATGAAAAAATATTGCTAATGCTCTATCATTCTCTCATCATGAGCCATACACGCTACTGTATATCAAATTGGTGGTTTGGAAATGAAACATTGATTGACAAATAACAAAGATTGTGCAACAAATTCATAAGAATAATTTTTAATCTTTCTCACAGGGAAAATGTTAGTCGCACGATGTCAGAACACAACTTAATTACAGGGTGCGGAAAAAATTCCCGATCGAATTTTCAAATTAAATTAAAGGTATTATTTTTTAACTAAATTTATCCATTTTTGGTTTATTTTGTTTGTAGATACATATATTTTTATGTTTCACATTCTAATTTCTTAAAATTTAATTTGCATTTGTTTAAAATGAGTCAACGGAAGGCCATTATTCAACTTTTTTGCGCGGGAAAGACGAACCCAGAGATTGTTAAGATCTTAAAAGCTCCAAAATTAACAGTTCGGGATGCAGTAAACCAATGCAAAAAGCTTGATACATCCGATGATCGTTTCAAAAGTGGGCAACAGCGAACTCGCACCCCAACCAAAATTAAGGCCATTTGGGAGCGGATAAGGAGGAGCCCCAAATGGATAAGGAGGAACCCCAAGAAAAATGGCTGGGGACTTAAAAAGTGATAAAAAAAAACTGATAGAATTATTGTCAAAGATGATCTCAAGTTGTCCCCTTTGAAGATGACCAACAGACACCAACTGATGGCATTGCAAAAGCAAAAGAGGATAGAAAGAGCCAAGATTCTCCTGAACCGAATGAAGGATGGCACGGATGCTGGGGAAATTTTCTTTTCTGATTAAAAAATCTTATCTGTTGAGGCCCTGTTCAACTCACAGAACACAGAATTTTGGATAAGAGTGCTGACAACATTCTCAGTTCCATAAATTCCGTTTACCGCCGCCAAAAACCTGCCTCGGCAATGGTATGGGTTGCCATTTCTGAAAATTGGAGATCCACTCTCATCTTTGTTAAAGAAGGTACCACACTGAACGCAAACTCGTATATTGTGGATATTTTGACTCCATTCCATGTTGAAATGAAGAAACATTTCAAAGATGACCCTTTCACATTCCAACAGGACGGTGCGCTCTCTCACACTGCAAACAAAACCCAGGACTGGTGTGAGAGTCACTTTCCAGCTTTCTGGAGGAAAGAATTGTGGCCTCCTTCATTACCTGACTTGAACCATCTGGACTTTTGTGTCTATTCCATCTTGGAGAAAGAGGCCTGCACATCAGCCCATAATAATACCAAAGCCTTGAAGAAGTTTCTTAAGCGAGAATGGGCCAAAATTCCCCTAGAAACCTTCGTGCCGCAGTGAGGAGCTTCAGGGGGAGGCTTAAGCGCGTAATTGAAGCCAAAGGCGGTCATATTGAAAAATAGATAGTAGAAATGTTAAATGGTTCTCTAAAAAATTGTGTGTTAATTTTTGTTTAATTTCAACCTTTATTAGTTGTTAAATTTAACTTTTTATACGATCGGGGACTTTCTCCGCACCCTGTACTATAAAACATACGTACAGTACAAAGCGGAAATTGGTATTCTTATGTTCAAATATCATAAAAAGCTACTGCTTTGATCTTTCGGAAAAATATTCACCCAAAAATTATTTCATATGAAAACCAGAAGCAGTAGTAATGTTGTTACCAGCTTTTGCTGATCTACTGTTATTCAACAATCATAAAATTTATTGGACCAAAAGTTTGGAATAATATTCCTCTAATAATTAGAGACTCTAAAACAAACAATGTTTTTAAACAAAAAATAAACCAATTCCTTTTAAATTCTTAACATTTTAGATCAATTTTCTTATATTTTATAAACTTAAAAATTCTCGCTTCCTGGTGCTTGCTTTTGTTGCTTTTTTTTCCAGAAAATTCGTACCCTTTAAGATGACGCACCCACTTCTACTTTCTTTGCATTACGATGAATAGAAGACTTTATACAAAAGTAGATTCAAATATCGCTTTCATTTCATTGTAAACCTTGTATTATTTCTAAAATATTTGCGCATTCCATCTTGTGTTTTCCGTTTATTTATTTATTTGTTTGTTTGTTTTGTGTGTGTGTTTGTAATTCTTAATCTTTAATTTTTTTTTTTTTTTTCCTTGTCATATAAGTGAAATGGTCCTTTTGACCCGCGACAGGATTTCTTTGGTTGGGTTTCTTTGTCTGTCAGGCCTTTTTTGCCAGCGACCTGTTGTGTATCCCACCACATTTTCCGCCGACACAACAGTGTCTACATATGGCTCGGATGACGCTTTTTTCTTTTTATTTCATTTTCTTTTTTTCATTTCATTTCTTCTTTATTTTTTGGTTTCTCTTAAAAGGTGCTGCAACCATGCATACTTGTTCTTACAAATCTCTTCTTATCTTGATTGCATGCCATAACGTTCATCGTTTTGTTGCCTCTTCCTTTTTCTGTTCTGCTTTCTACTACTTACAAATTTCCTACTTCACTATATTTTTTATGGCGGAGCTGAAATAAAAAATACTGATACTGATACTGATTTAAGACAAAAGTAGGGATCATTGTCTCGATTGGAAATGATGACTTTTTTTCAAATAATTATTAAAGTTTTGCTGAAAACAGTGCGATACGGAATGCATTACAACCGTTTTTGTGCAAAAATCATTTTAAAAAATTGTATGCCCTTTTAAAAAATTAGGTCCCCTTTTCTTTAAGTTTTGCCCCTCTGACAAAATGGTCAGTCCATGAGTATTTATTAGGTTTAGTTTACTTAAAAATTACTTAATTAAATAATTATTAGGATTGAATTTTTTTAGCTGTAGTTCAGAAATTTTTATTTTTTGAGTTCAAATTTAATGCTCCAGTTCATAACGTTATTGTCGTCACTATACCAAAAGATTTTTTAACTGAACCACCACTCAATCGAGTATGCAACCCTCAACAGCAATGACGGCTGGCAAGTAACAGCAGCACCAAAAAAATTTTATGCGGAAAGGGTAAAGTTTTAAAAAAAACATTTTTTTGGTTGAAACGCAAATTTTAGTCTTAAAAACTTAACAACAATCTTAACAAACCAAAATTTTAGAGTTAGAAAAAATTTTTACGAGAAACCAAACTGCTTAAAAATGACAAAAGTTCTTGATGGATCATTTTGTCTCCAAAAACCAAATCTATACAAAAAAGTTTTCACATCAATTCAAAGATTATTTTGTCATGAAATTAATGTAAAAGTAATTTTTTATTCTTCAGTATAATTTTGAAGAACAGTCACTGAACCGAAGATAATTTTAGATTTTTCAAGGAATATCTACCTTTTGGTCCGTCAATATAAAGCGAAAACCGTTCTTTATTCATTTTAAATTTAGGGCCAAAAGCGACACTATCTTGGGAAAAGTATTCATCGCGCATACTTGTTTATTGGTTTGGTACATTTTACTAGCTGTAGCAGACATGTAAGCTTAATTTAGCCTAAAGTGAAGTCGAAGTCGCAAAAAACAATAACAATTCTGACTTCTGCAAATCTAAAAAACGACTCCGACGCCCGACTCCGACTCCAATGAATCTAAAAAAAGACTCCGGTTTGGACTCCAACTACAGCAAAACTAAACAAACAACTTCAGCTCCGATTCCGACTCCATCGAAACTAAAAAAACGATTCCGACTCCTCCGAAACAAACGACTCCCTAAAAATATATTTAAAATATACGACTCCAGACTCCGACTGCGCAACCCTGATTACTACATATGATTAAGCATACGAGCTGCTGCGAAAGAGTTTTTACAAGTGATGTAGTCGAGACCACACATGTCGAGACAGAGATCCGATAATTTTTCCGAGACCAAGACCGAGATTAAGATCGGAAAATTTCGAGACAGAGATCGAAAAATTTTACAAAAATATAGTCCGTTTTCAATTATTCTAAAAACAAGAAATTTTTGTTTTTAAATAATCTAAGATTACATTTAAAATAAACAAACATTTCTTTACTCTGTGTGGTTGCATCATTAAACAACCCGTTCAACTACTGCTAAGCAGAAGAAAGCTCAAGCATACAAGGCACACAATCAAAAAAATTTTAATCAATATTCATTAAAAATTTTTTTTCAAAACTCAAAAATGCTGAAGGCACAGTCATAACGGGAATGGTTAAAAACTTCATCAAAAATTTGATTAGCTCGGTTATCTGTGTTGATGTGCAGTTGTTGGATTTTTTGGTTATGTTTCGCTTACATAGAATAGAATTCGTCTAATTAATCACCTCTTAAAAAAATTAAAAAGTCATTGACGAATTATGCAAATGAGTAAAAACTGTTTAACAACTTGCTGGTTTTTTTTCGGTATTACCCCTGTTTATTTTCTGTTCATCTTTGGGTAGTATATTCCTATTAGTTTTTAGGACGTTGTTCTTTCCTATTTCGTCATGTTAGCAATTTTGTATTTTTTATAAGCAATTAAATTCATACTATGGCGTTTACAAAAATTTTAAAAATGTTTTATGAGAGGGAGCGATTAAGAACCGAAAACATGATCATTATAATCCGGGATGTCTTTTACGAAAAGGAAGCCTGGTGCAATAAAAAAAACGGAGTCAGTTTTAAAGATTCACTTAAACAATTAAATTTATTTATTTAATTTTAATATTATTATTTTATTTATTTATTTATTTCTATCTCTATATCTAATATCTATCCTCCTGACTCGCAGGAAAGCGACGGAGGCGCTAGTACATAAGGTAAGCAATTACCCCGACCTGCTTCCGGGGATGCCAAGATATTGCTGTCCGCTTGAAGTTTAATAGAGATATTACTGTAATTTAGAACTGCTTGCCAAGACCGCCAAGTAGGGGAAAATGTCATAAAGTGTCTTTCCCAAAGACACAACAGAATGGCGCGAGCATGTTTTGAACGGAGCCATGTCGATTACAATCTCGGCGCTTTAACCACTCGACCACACTGCCGACATACTATCTTACTATTTACCCTCCTGACTTTTTGACCCACAGGAAATTGTCGGAGCCCCTATACATATAGCAAATGTCAAGCCATTACTTTAATCTGCTTTCAGAGATGTCAAGGTATTATTGTCCGGTTAAAATTTTTTATTTGCTTTTTTTAGTTTATACTTAGAGATATAATCGAAATTTAGGATTACTTGTTTGTCGTCGTTGTTGTCAGGATTACTTGTTAATTGCCAAGCAGAGGAATTAAGTGCCGTAAAGTGTTTTTTCCAAGGACAAACCAAAATGGCGCGAGTAGGCTTTGAACCGCGACGGTATTGATCACGTTCGCCATCAATCGCGGCACTCTTAACCATTTCAACCCGATACCGACGAATGTAAAAAAATGAAGACCTATTTTTGCTTTTCACTTTTTTCTAATCTTAATTATCTTTTAATTAAAAAAAGTCTTCACTTTATTTTAGCAGTTTTAAAACTGTTTTAATGCTACTATAATGCTTTAACCATCATTCTTCATGACGGTTTTTTAACCATGATTATACAACATTCTCTATGGCTCGGATGTGTGTATTAATTATCTTCTTTTCGCTTTCCTTTTTGTCACAAACTTTGTTTGGGAATCCCAAAGGACCAGTTGAGCTAGGTAACCCGAATACCTGCGCTGAAACAAAGCTGTGTCTAAATTTTATTTTATTCCGGCTCAAGAAGTAGTTTTGCTATGAGCCTGACGATTTATACAGTCGAATTAACGAAAGCTCGGATTGATTTTTGTCGAAGACTTTTCTTCACAACAGACAGAGACCGCTGTCTCTAATAACAACAAATGTATTACAAAGTCACGACCGACGAAATTCTACTCCACGCTTTGCCACACTGCAAAGCGAACTCAACGCTATAACTTGATTCGATCAACACAAAATAATTCTACCTCTGTAGAACAAAACTGCCAACCACTGGCACAAAATAAATTGAACAATTGTCCACCGACACAAAATCTAACGGTCCACCTCCTGTGGCCAAACAAAATCACCTTCGCTCGAGCCGCTACTCGAGTCGCTTCAAATTATCTCACAACGATAGTAATCATCATAATAATTTCTCGCTACGCATCGGCTTTATATAGAAAACAAAATCACGTGACGTAAAGTTTCTCGTAATTTCGAGATTCAGCCAGAAACCCCTGGAGAGATCGTTAGCGAATATTCTACTACGTTCGAGATAGCAAAGCTTGAACAAAACATATTACGTCACACAGTCGAGCGAAAGAGAAAAAGGATACATGTATCGAGCCATATAACAAATTGGACGTATATCGCAGACAGCGCTCAAAGAGCCGCATTTATTCTCTTATGATAAAACTACGAACTGCTTTTAACGGGGATACATTACATCGTTATGATTAAAATTATGAATGAAGTGTGACACTTTTCTTATTAACATCACATCGCTTTGTTCAAAGGTACAGCGACCATGTACAACTGACATTGTGCATGCAATAACGTATTTCGTTTAGTCGCTGCTTCCTTATTCACAATCTTTATTTCTACATGCAGTATGAGTAATTTCAAGTTGATTGTGAGTAAAAATGAAAATAAATAAATAAAAAAAACCCCAAACCTCCCTCTTCCGCGCATAAGCTTATGGATTGATAGACAACAATTTTTTAACCGGTTGTTAAACTGAGGACAGCGTGGCTGAGTGTTTACAGCGTAATGGTTATGATCGAAACGGCTGTGGTTCAAAACCTTCTCACACCTCTCTTGTGTCCTTAGGAAGGACATTTAACAGCACTTTTCTTGTTTGGCAGTCTTGGCAAGCAGCTCTAAATTTCAGTCATATTTCTTTAAAAAAAACAAAAAACCGAAACAAAAAAATTCAATCGAATTACAATATCTTGGCATCTCCAAAAATGGGTCGGGATAATTGATTGCCTAATGTGGAGCGCCTCCGACGCTTTTCTGCGAGTTCGAAGAATAAATATAGAGATGAAAATAAAAAAATGAACAAACTATAGAGGTGGGCAAACGTTGTGGCTCAGAGGGCCACCACCTCTTCACTTTTACGAATGATCGCGGGCCATAAGTAATAAATATACAGTATAAATACGGTGTTTAAATTATTGCATACAGAAATTTCATTACAGCAAGAAGTGGTTTGCTTTATTTAGAAAAAAATACGTATGATCAAAGTAATCACTTTTTGGGGATAAGGGTTCGATCCAAGATAACATGGACGATAATCCGAAATAATTATTAAAATCCAAGTAAAGACCAAAAAAAGTTTTATCACTGTAATTCCGTACCAATTGCTCTTTCATTTTATCTTTTTGGCTTCAGAAACCAGATAAATTTTTCTGCAGCGTTTGTGGTAAGCCAAAATAGAATACTTTTTACCTCCTGCCAAATTCTTCTACTCTTGATAATCTTCGCTTTGCCAATTAAGCAACTCTTCCTCTCTACATCTCCATCTCCAACTCCTTCTTTTCAATATGCACCTGCACTGAAACGTTTTGAATTATGTATTTAGTAAATAATTATATTAAAAAGCAAAAACTGCAACCCCATTACAAGCAGACATAATAATTATTTTATTAAAATATACCATTTCTACGACCTTAATATACCAGTATAAAAATTTGTAAAATAAGGTAAGATCTATCAGGATTAGTGATGTCAACCGCGCAGCTTACGCAGCCGCGTAGTGTAGCGCAGTGAAGCGCAGTAACCTTTTTGAAAGAATCTTGCCGCGTAACGCGCCGTGTTCAACTCATGAAAAGTTTACTTTTAAATTTTAAGCAAATCGTATTTTGCATAATGTTTGTGCTTGGGTAGACGACTTATAAAGTTGTTTCCTCTTCATCAATCCAATGACAGAGAGCAAACCCTAGGTGCATGATAAATTACCACACCAAGTAGTTGAATAATTTTATTTTATTTTTCTTTCTATATTTATCCTCCTGACTCGCAGGAAAGCGACGGAGGCGCTAATACATAGGGTAAGCAATTACCCCGACCTGCTTCCGGAGATGCCAATATATTGCTGTCCGCTTGTAATTTAATAGAGATACGACTATAATTTAGAACTTCTTGCCAAGACCATCAAGCAGGGGAAAATGCCGTAAAGTGTCTTTCCCAAGGACACAACAGAATGGCGCGAGTGGGTTTCGAACCGAGACCATGTTGATCATGAGTACGGCGCCTTAAGCATTTGACCACGCTTCCGAATTATATCGCACGCAAAGCAGCAATAAAAATATATATCAGAAGTGAAAAAAGTGAAATGCTTCTAATTAAAGAAAACATTGGAATCTGATTCTACAGCAGAGAAAAGACTTGTAAGAAATTAAGAAAAAATAAGCAATGTGATTTTTAAATATAAACTTGAATTATGCGAAGTTTCCCCCTTTTTTTAATGAAATTGGTATTAGCCGATTATTAGATACCAAAACAAATTCTTAACATTTTTCTTACCGTTTACTACATAACCTAGTAAACTTTTTTCACCAATTGGGCTTCTGTGTTATTTAGTGAAAAAGGGCCCAAAACTTTAAACGTCATTGCATTTTATGTAGAATACTAATTTTAAAAAAATAAAAAAGTAGATCATAAAATCAGACATAGAATAAGTTGTAGAAAACCCTTTGAAAGTAGAATCGAAGTTGCCAACCGTTAATAGTTAATTAAACTTCAACAGCTAATTTCAGCAACTTAAAGGTATGGCTTAATTTTTTTGTGTTTTTTAAAGTGTGGCAGAAAAATATTCTGTAGTACATGTAAGTATCTTTTTCATGAGTTTTCAAAATCTCTCTGGTGATATCTCAATATCTTTAAACTTGTAAAAGCTGCATTTATGCTGCTATGTAAATTATGATTTCAGGAGAGCATTAAATAGTACTATAGTATTATTCTCAACATGGTTATGACAAAGTTTAATGCAATCTTAATAAAGGCAACTCAGCCTTTCGAACGAATTAGTATCGACTTTAAAGGACCACTTTTATCTTTCTCAAAACATACGTACCTACTTGTCATTGTTGACAAATTTTCACGTTTTCCTTTTGCGTATGCGTGCCCCCGATATAAAATCAGCGACCGTTACCGAAAAACTTACTCATTTGTTTAGAATTTTTGGCTTTATTGGTTATGTGCACAGCGATCAAGGATCTAGTTTTATGTCGTTTGAACTAAAATCATGGCTTCATAATTTAGGGGTGCCGACAAATAGAACAAATAGATACAACCCCGCAGGAAAGGGACAAGTTAAACGTTGCAACCGTACTGTTTGGCAAACTGTGCTATAAGCTTTGCTATTAGTTCAAAAAAACTTCCTTTTACTCACTAGGAATACGTCTTAACTGATGTACTTCATTTTATGCGATCTCTGCTACGTACCGCTACCAATTGCACACCACATGAACGTATGTTTTTGCACACTCGAAAGTTATTTAACGGTGTATCATTGCCTTCCTGGGTGAAGCTGGGACCAGTTTATGTGAAATCTCATGTTCGCAACAAAAATGACCCGTCAGTTGAAGAAGCTGAGCTTATTGAAGCTAACCCGCATTACGCTCATGTACTCGTAAGATTAAATGATGGAAGAGAAATTAATGTTTCTCTACGAGATCTAGCTCGAAATCTTGTTGCTGATGCTGCAAATGATACATATCTTTGATTGCATCCTGACAACACCGAAAACACAATTTCACAGCAAAGTGATAATGAGTCTAACTCGCTTTCGTAACCTGACATAACTAGCAACGATTGAGCGGCGCTGGACTATACTGACAGCATATCATCTGATGCACCTTGCAAAATTTTAATCTACGTTGTTCTTCACGTATTCGCCGACCTATCGACAGATATGGTACTAACATTTATTTTTAACGGGTGGGAGGAGATTGTGGTAAGTTTCCGTCTTCACGTGTCACTTTATTAGTTGCCTTTTGTTTCATTTCTTGTTCGGGGTTTGTGACATCTTTGGTTTTGCCCCGCATGTGTTCTTTCTCGTTATTTCAGTTAGCTAGCAATCAGCATGCATAGTTCCCTCTAAGCTAGCTAGCCTAGAACCCCCGCGCAGTACTTTCGTTCTGCCGCGCACTGCATAAGTATTGGCAAGACAAGCTAAATACGTACTTTTAATCAGAAGCAAGCTCCACACAGTGGTGAATATTTAAATTGAGGGGCCCAGGCAAGGATTTTTAAAAATTAATGTCCTCTAAAAAAGAAAAAGAGCTTTCATCTCGTCTTTCATTTTTTCTCCAAAAACCATGGTGATCTCTAAAAAAAAGGTCTTTACTTTGGTTTCATCTCTGATTTTCCTATTTTGCTCCCAAAAACAAAGTGTTCTCTAAAAAAAAAAGAAGGTCTTCACCTAGAATCAATCTCTGATTTCCCTATTTTGCTCCCAAAATCAAGGTGTTCTCTAAAAAAAAAGTGGGAAATGTAGAGTTCCATTCTAGGTGAAGACCTTTTTTTAGAGAATACCATGATTTTTGGAGAAAAAAGTGCAAGACGAGATTAAAACTCTTTTTCTTTTTTATTGAAAATCAATTTTTAAAAATCCTTACCTCGGGCCCCAAATTTGGATATCCACCTAATACCATTATGTAAATAGACAAAACCAGGTAAAGCTCCAGACTCTAATTTTATCTGCCCACAGCTTATAATCCATGCAGGGGCGCCGGAAGCGGGGGGCAAGAGGGGCAATTGCTCCCCCTGCCTTTTAATATTCTTAAAACGCGGGGGCAGAGGGGGCAGATTGTGCTCTTTAAAATTATTATTACAGATAAATTTTTTTTAGTTATGCTCTACAATTAACCTACAGTATATAATCTTGACCACCATTAAATCCAACAATATTTGTAAAATTACAAAGACAACCGTGACTCATAGCACAATAATAAAAGCAAGATAAAAGTTTTAACATATGCAATATACAGTTATTGATATCGTAAGCGACCTAAACTTCTGGTAAACATCTTATTCTACTTGAATCAGTAAACTGAATTATATCTTAGCCGAAAATCAATTTTTAATTCATTAACTGATGGCAAATAGCCGTATACAACAATCAGGGATACCTAAACTACCATTCCGGTAGCTTAGATATTCCTAACAACAATTATAACAAGCGTCTTAAAAAAAAGAATAAAGCATCAGAAAATTTCTAAGTGATCACAAAGAGTAAAAGTTTCTAGTAATAATAAAAAAATTTTGATTTAGAAGCAAAGAAATTGTAGCGTTCATCTAATTTTAACAAGCAACACAAGCTGTCTGACTTGGCTGCTCAATATTCACTTATGGCCATAGGCGTACGCAAGGGGGGGGGGGTTTCAGGGATTAAAACCACCCCTTGAAGAATGATGTTCAGCCATATATACAGTACATGGTAATAAATAGGCTTTAATAATAGGATTTTGGTTTCTATTGTTTACGGCACTTTTTAAACTTAATTACTGCTTGCCCATCAATTTTTGCTATCGCTTAAATTGCTTCAAAGTCAGCTAATGTACAATTGCCACTGTAAAGAAGACTTTCAAACTTGTAAAATATTGAAAGTTAAGCATGGGAATGGAAATAAACTACATGGGAAAAATAGCTTCAGTTCACAATTTTTTTAATGCTCTAAATCGTCAAAACATTTTGCGCAAGTCCATCAACACAATTTCGTCAACAACAAAAGCTTAAAAACTTGTTTAAATTTGTGCCACTAGATGGATCGATCGACACGAGAGTGTTAATACTTTTTCAAATTTACAATTTACCGTTGTAGAAACTTTGGCAGGAATTTCAGCATTGCCGTACAGAGAAACTTCACGAGCTCTGCAGTTGCTATCGACAATTATGCAAAGTGAATTTGCATTGCTCTCTTAGTTTTAAAAAACGTTTTTGGATACAGTGTTGTTTTGTGTAAAGTTAAGCAAAAAAAGTCGATAAACCTTCTTGAGGCCGTCAACATTGCACAGGATATTGCAAATGAATTGAAGTGTCTTAGAGAAAAAGCCGAATATGAATTTCACCAGCTCTATATTTTTGCGCAAGAAACGGCCAAAGCCGAAGATTTTATTTTGAAAACACCACGCCTTACTTCAAGACAGACCAATCCATGCAACATTGCTGCTGCAACAGATGAAGAACATTTTAGACTAGGGATTTTTATTCTATTTCTTGATAACTTTATTGTCACTCTCGAAGCAAGATTTACAGCTCACAAATCGATTATTGGTGAATTTCTGCTGATCCAACTAGTGCACCAACTCCTCAACAAATTAAAAGTATTCAAGTTTTTGGAAAATTTTACGAAAATGATTTAACGAAATCCTGGGGAAAATTAGTGCCTGAACTGATATTATGTTACAGGAAACTTTTTCGGTTGAACACAGCAGAAAGACCAACCAATGCGTTGAGCAGCATCAAAGAATGCAGTTCCGATGCTTTTCCGAACATATTTACATTGATGACCATTTTGTTAACTCTTCCAGTGACAACATGCACTAGTGAGCAATCGTAAAGTTTTCCACATTACGCAGACTAAAAACGTGCTTACGAAACACAAGTGGTACCACTCGAATGAATGGAGCTGCATTACTAAATATTTATAGGAGCCACACGCCTTGCCCTGATGATGTAATTAACAGATTAAGTGAAAAAAACAGGCGTTTGAATATAAGCCTTTAAAAAAACTTTTAAATATTTGTTAAGAAAGGTTATTTTTTGTTTGTTTGATTTTTCACCTATTGTTCTTATCATTTACACGAGTTGCTTTTAATTTGGAAAGTTTTTTGTCATGATTGAATTACATGACATGCTTTTTCAATAGTTAGTTTTACGGTTTGATAAAAAGAAATCATGCTACTATAAGATGTTCTTAAAACCAAAACACTTTATTTTTGAATGTAGGCCTAATTTTGAAAGTTTTTGCCCATTACCAGGACTACTGAGAGCAATCGTGTTTTCGGCTACAAAACCCCCCCTTCACAAATTTCTGCGTACGCCACTGCTTATGGCCGACATGAAAGTCTAAAAATAAAAACACCAAGACTAAACGCGTGACATTCTGAGCCTTTTTGAAGGACTGTGGTACTTATGTGTGCCATGATTGTGATTATAACATAACATTTTAAGAGTCTTGTTCGTTTTGATGTGTTTACAGAAGAACTTGCAGACCTACATGCTCATATTAAGTTATTTAACAAAGAAAGTACCACGCCTCTGAAAAAAGTAACAAAGATATCAACAGTTTGCAAAGTTTTAAGCAAAAAGCCGACAAGCAAGAAATGCTTTTTGGAAATACATAAATTGCTTTAAATGTACTGACGGGTAGCTCTCGTTTCGGCTTTTGCAGAAAAATGTTTCAGTGTCATGAGAAGAATCAAAACATGGCTTAGAAGCAATACGAGAGATAACAGTCTCAATAATTGAATGTTTGCTAATATTCATTGAACTTGTTGGACAATATCAATTTACAAGCCGTTGCAGATGACTTTGCCAGCAAGCTAAACACTAATAAATTATTTTGGGTTACAATTACATTAATTGTGCGGCGTTTAATAATTGACATCAAATCTCAATCTGAAGGGCCATTCATGCTCATGTAATTACGTTTTTTCTTTTACCCAATTTTTAACAGCTCTTTAAGTTTTTTATTGTTTTATCTATCTTAACCTTTGGTATTCTTGATAGCGTAAATGTTTTAGCCAGCGTTCTGTTGTGAGTAACGAAAGACTATTTACTGATTAGCATGTGAAGAAGATTTTGTGACATTCCCAAGCAAAATGCATTCGATCTGTAGCCTATCTATCTGTTTTTGGTTGCCGTGCATGGATGTCGCAATTGTTGAATGCTGTTTTCGAAACTGGCTTGTGTGCTTTTGACAAAATTTTAGTTGTGGGTAGCCTATGTTGGATAGCTTTTGGTTTAATAATTAGTTAATAGAGTTGTATTTTTTTAATTTCTAGCCTAATTGAGAAAAACTTGTGTAAAATTGGTTATTACTGCGGCTATCGCAGTGAATGGTCATGGCAGAGTCAACTTAAAGGCTTTTGCAAGATGTAGCACACCTTAAGATTAAGATTTTGAACTCTAGGTTTATTAAAAAAAGTTGGCATTGGCCGAAAAATTGATCGAACCAAAATAACAAATTAGCAAAATAAAACTTTTCCGATAAACCAGTCTGTCCAGTGCAAACTGAAATTCTATCATGTCAACCAAAATTTCAAATTGCAGCATGACTACCAAAATTTGCTTTTGTTGGCAGTGCCTTTTCAACAAAAAAAGTGCCCTTTTTTTAAATTTTGCCTCCCTGGCAAAAAAAACTCCTGCGCCCCTGAATCCATGTTATAGCTGCTTTGAAGTCTTATTTACGTGACTTACGTCAACTCCAAATTTTCAAAATTTAGCTAAGAGCGCTTGTAGTCGTGATTCAAAAGACAAAAAGGGATGCATTTGCCGCATAGGCAAAAGCCGCAAAAGACGCAAAGGCTGTATACACTGCTATTGCCAACAATTTTGGATTTAACTGCAAGATAATGAGGTTCCTGCTGGGTAAGTACATGGTTCGAATGATTATGAAACTGGTTTAGAACAGAGATTTCACTCTTACTAAGGGCGACAGTAAGTACGACAACCTCCGTCGTCAGAAAAACGGTGTTCCTCCGAATCAGTCTTAATTCTCCTTCTTTTTAAAATCTATATATATAATCTGCTTTCCACAATCTCCAGATCATAAAAAATGTGAGAAAAATCTTAAAAAATCAACTTTCACCATTCTGTCCAGTTCCAATTTTTTGAGGTAAAACTATACAGATAACTCACGTTCTGTCACTACCACTTGGCATTGCGCAAAAAATCTACGAGTACCTTCGCTTGTTCTGTTGCTGTGGCAACTTGCGGTTCAGAGTGGGTGCTGGTGCCAACACACCATATGAATCGATGACTTTACAAAAAGGGGGCCCGGTGCAAGAAAAATAAAGGGGGCCACCATTTAGTGCTCCAAGGCAAAGCAATCTCTTAAACAGCCGTTTTTAAAGGAGTTTTTGTGTTTCGAAGCAGTGTGATCTCAAAAAAAGTCCTCGTTTTATTTGGAAGGGCATTTTTAGTTTATCAAAACAAAGTTATCTCCCAAAAAAAGGTCTTCATTTTAGGGAAAGCTACTGTTAAGTGTTCCGAAACAGTTTAGTTTCTAAAAAAATAATCATCGTTTTATGAGGGGCCACTTTCTAGTGTCTCAAAATAAAGTTATCTTTAAAAAAAAGTCTTTATCTTAGACATGCCACCGACGTGCTGGTGTTGTTATGAAGAAATAGAGCGATATCTTGTGTAGGGGGGCCGGTGCGGCCACTCCGTTCGCACCCTGTTAAAGCCATCACTGACCACATACAACTGTCTAATTTGTGGTCTACACGACAGCTGATTACTGCAATCCCGTTTGTTGTTGTAGCACACATACAGTGAAAATTCGTTACAACGCGATTGTCTGGGTCCATAAAACGTCATTGCGTAAAAAGCGGGATCGCGTTGTGGCGGGATTGAAACATGAAGCATCTGACCAGACAATACCGCATATTACCATTCTCTACTTTGCAAGGAAAGTGTCTGTTGTACACTGTTTAAAAGAAGAATATTTCCGGCTTTAAGCAAAGTCTAAAATGCTCTTAAGTTGGAGAATTTTAATCGGGTCCACTTCCTGTGTTTCTAACCCACTAAGACTAGCCTTCAGGTGTTCGATGGCTTCAGATACTTTTTGCACGTTGGGATCGATCCATTGATCGCGCTATATCAAAATTTGTATTAAATCGAGGCGCGTTATGACGAAGTTTCACTGTACTTGATTCATAAAAAATGTCTTAAAATGACCCTTTGCGCGTAGTCACTAGATACCTCAGTCTTTCGCCAACGGACCACTTACCTCTTTTTTCAAACATCCAGGCATCTGAGCTTTGTCAACTAGAAGTAACACTCTTTTTAGCGAAAATAGTATTCTAGGTCAGTGCTTCCCTACCTTTTCGCGCCACTGGCACACTTTGAAACATTTTGAAAATTTGCGGCATACTGTGATCAGGTTCAAGAACAAAATTTCGAACGCGTTTTATTTGGCTGCTATAAAAGGCTAAAAGTTTCAATGTAAACCCCAATAATAAAGTGATGACTTTTTTCTTTTATCTGAAGTTACCAATTGGCGTAAATCGTGTACAAATTGAACCAAAGAAACAACTCATGAAAATCCTGATCAAAGTATGCCATCAATTTATTTGCAGAGAGTTAGATTAAAATTTGTAGACTTTTATGTCCTGTAAATAAAGCTTCAGATAAAAAAAAGCGTTTGAAACTTAGTAAAGACAAAAAAAGTTCTTGACATTACAAAATAAATGTACAGTGAATTTTTTAATTTTCTTGGTCGCCTAAAAGAAGCCTAACTTTTTTTAAATTCAAAAAGTATGTTTGTCGTTTTTTCGCCGCACACGGTTGCACAGCACTGGTCTAGATCTTGACTATGGCTTATTCATTCGGTCTTGAATGCCAAAAAAAGAATAAAATGTGAACCCTTTTTGTGCCAAACATTGAAAAACTACTGAACAATCTTGCTGAATTACTGTAGAAATACGTGCTGCGCAGTAGATGAATTATAGACCAAACACCAAACACAGTGTACTGTAAGAGTACACTCCGGCTCCGTGTTTTCATTGCTTTTGCCTTTGCTGTACCCGCTTGTTCGAAACAGCATATCCAGAACAGCTTAGGTTATGCTGAAACGGCTGTAGACTGCAGTTGCGTGTTTACATGACCAGTGTTTTTTTTAAGGTTTGATTTAAGGGAACACCAAGAAAGTTTATGAGGACGCTTTTTTTTAAAAACATTTAAAATGAACAACTGCTTATTGAAGTATTATCTGGCAAAGCAAGCTATACTGTAAACACAGTGCATTTACAAAATCACAACACAAATTTGTCAATTTCAACTTCATCACATAGCTCCTGCTCGTCAGCAAAAGCATCACTTTCTTGTATGTGATCTGCAGACATCATTGTTTGTAACGCTCGCTTTGTCACTTTTCGTCTATTCTTTGCTGTTATCCAATTCTGAGCAACCTCCACAGCGCTTTCATCGTCTAGATGGTTTGGGCCATTCATTGAAACATTTATCAGCGTGTTTAGAGTTACATCAAGCAGCCCGTTACGCTGTTTAGTTTTAACACGGCACATAGTGGAAAATCCTCTCTCTGGCCAGGCTGTTGCAAGTGGAATGGACAAGGCGATGCAACAAAGTAGGTGCAATTCGGAAAATATTTCCTGAAAAATTTTATCTTGAACAATTTTGCTGCAAACAGCAATGACATCCAGGCAAAACTCAAACTCTGGCATAATCATTCTATCCTTCAGCGTTTGGTAATCATTTATTACTTTCAAGATTTCTTCATCTGAAGCAACTTTGAACCTTTTGATCAGCAATTTCAGATCCTGATTTCCATAAAGCTGTCGCTGGTTGGCATCAAGAAGAATTTCTTTCGCATCAAAAATGCGAAAAGCAAACAGAATTTGAGGCTCCGGAAAGCGATCTTCAAGATTTCATAGCAAGGCTTCACAGTATGTTTTGGTAGTGCATCGGATTTGCTTAACATCATCTTCATAAAGGTCCTTTTGTGTTGCAGGTAAAATTTTTGAAATCTTTTCCCAATCTAGTTTCAGGCTATTTATAACCTGATCCGAATCGGCAATGTTCCTAATTTCTTTTTTGCAAAATGCAAGAGCTGATTGCAAGTGAGAAAAATGGAAGCTTCCTTTTTGAAAAAGTAATGATAACTTGTTTAGATGCTCTAAAGCAGTATGCAGCAAGTAAAGGGAAAACAAAAAGTGCTTTGTACAAATTAAGTGAAGAATACCCACTGCTGTGCCATCTTTTTTTGTAGAAGCAAAATAATTAAGAGTAGTATACACAGCTGATAGTTCTGCTTTCATTGCTTTTATAGCCTCACCATGAGATAACCAACGGGTACGGCAGGCTTTGACTAATTTTTTCTTAGAAGAATCAACATCAGCGGCTTGTATTTCATGCAGTTTAGCTGTTTTCAGAGGTGATCTGGAAAAGTACTTCCATGTCTGGACTAAACCGCGTTTACAATCTTGGATGTGCTGTAGCTCTTTTACTGTGTCTGTACAGGCCAAGGCCAAACGATGCGCATGGCAATGCACTGTGTAAGTAGCTGGGCATTGTTATGTCAATTTCTGAGAGAGAGAATTGCAGCGGCCTATCATAGCAGCTGCTCCATCACACGCAAATGTAACGTGTTTACTGATATCAAGATCGTAATCGCAAGCAACTTCATTCCAAAGTCGAAACAGATTAGCAGTAGTTGCTCCACAAGCATCAGTGTGTCGTATATCTAAAAATGCTGTTGCCTGGCATCCCTTTGTGTTGATGTACTGAACAAAAGTTATGTATTGCTGAAATGTAGCAATATCGGTGGTTTCATCGACCATAGTAGCCCAGCATGGGCTCTCCTTGACAGCAGAAACAATGTGATTACTCAGATGCTCTGAGATAAGCAAAATAAACTCAGTTACTGCAGTTGAACTGATATGGCGTAAATCGCAAAGTCGGTCGTTATGGCCAATGCGGTTCACCAATGTTTGCAAAGAAGCTATTTTTCGATTTGCTATTTCTTCTTTGGTAACCCAATAAATTAAGCGCACTCGCTCAGCAACTGTGCTAACTTTATTTGTAATGCAATCTTGATGCATACAATGAAACAGCGAGGCACGTTGATTTTTTTCCATGCTAATTGCATTTTGGTGTTGATCAGAGCTGATATGGTTATCCAACTTGCTTGGCCGTTGAGGCCTTGCAGGCTCGGTAGTGAAAACATTACAATTCTTTCCTCGGCCTGTGTTAACTACTGGATGTTTAGAGCATAACAAACATATTATGCCTCCATCAGCATGCAGAGTGAACACGTTCATGTTTAGTGATTCATCAAACCCTTTTAGCTTAATCCATGATTGAAAAGTAACATTGCTAAATGCTTTTTTTGACTGACCGCTAGCTGAAACAGACAACTGAATGCTTTTTTTTGAATCATTGACTTCTAAAATTGTTGAATGCTGTTCTTCCTGCACTGCTGAAAAATTATTTTTACAGCTACTGTACAGATGTTTGCTTTTTTTGGCTGGCTAACAACACTTACATCTTCTTTAGCCTTACTACAAAAGTATTGTTTTATATCTGGATGACTAGCTTTACGTTTTTGTGAAGACATATTCTGAAATTTAGAAAAGTGTTATAAAATTTAGTGCAATGCTACGGAAAAAACTAAGACGAATGGTTTATGTAAATCCTCGTAATTTTGCACTTGCATTTATTTAAGCAACAGCCAAACTCATTTGACAAGAATTAATCTTAAATGGTCATTTAGTATTACAAAATTTCTATTGTGACATCACACTTGTACTGCTTAGAAATTATTTACCAACTGCTCCATTCCGAACAGCACTTCTTAAAACTAGTGAGTAGTGATGTCAACTGCCACCATGAATGTGGCAACTAACTGCCAACATTTCATTAACAGGCAGTTATCCAACTTTCATTAACTACCACTATCGTGAAGTTGGGGCTTTCCCCAATTGTAAAGGAGGGATTCCCCTAACCACAAGTAGTCGCATCAAAAAATGGCAATTTCCAAAAACGATAATTTTTAGATCATCAAAATAATTTCTTTGTAGAACATGCATACCAATATTTTAAGGGAGCCATTGATTGAAAAAGTGAAATTTTATGGTGACGCAGTGAAAATTTATGAGGCCATTTTGTCACCATAAATCGCCTTAAAAAAAAACACTGTACATGACTGCAGTTGGGTATTACATGAAGCACGAGATCGGACAGTTTTGGATTAAAAAAAGAGGTTCTAGCTTGGTGCATTGCTAACAGCATCCGATCCAGCAAAGCATAGCAACTTGAAGTAGTAGAATAGTAAGCCAAAAGAGCCAGTTCTATGCATGCGTTTTACCTAAAGCAGCGTGGTCCAACTACGGGCCCACTACGGATGGAATTTGTGTGGCCCGCGGAACAATTTTGCAGAAGTCTTGTCGATTACGGGCAGCGGCAACCTTTTTTTCGGAGAACGCTATGATTTTGGGACGAAAATAGGAATTTAGGAGATCGATTCCAATTGAAGACCTTTTTTTTTTTTTTAGGAAACACCCTGAGTTTGGGACAAAAATAAGTGTTTTTAGCCGGTTGAGGCCCGCAAACTCGAATAATTTTGAAAAGTGGCCCACAAGAGTGCAGAAGTTGGACCACCCTGACTTAAAGTATACTATTATAGTTTTGGCATGGAATTGCCCCGTTTGACCGAAAGTTAAAAGAAAGCCTTTATAAGTTATTATTTGATCTTCAAAAAAAATTGAATATCTTTTCAAAGAGCGATTTTGTGCAAGTGACTTCTTTATAATACTTGAACATTTACACTGGAAAATTAAGCTGCAAAGCCTAACTTGAGGAAACGCTGTCACCTCTGCTTTAAAAATAAAGTCAATCCGAAATAAAAAGTGCGAAAAAAGAATATGAGCAACCACAAAATTAGTGACAAACAAACGGTTCAAACAACATATTTGCAGCACTTCCTTCAAATTTGGGTAATATGCTTTGAATCAGGACCGCAACTTCGTCAGGTGGGGCCCCGGAGCAAACATCTATTATGGAGCCCCCATTTTTTTCTGTACTTAATATTCAATTGAGCTACTTTTCTCAACACAAGAATCATTGACGACTTCGCGTTGTAGAAAAATTTTTCAATTGAAATAATGAGTCAAAAAAAGCATACTTGAGTGGGCGTAGCGTACCGATTACGTCATGAATACGTCACAAAAGTGGCTTGCGGTGACCTCTGAGACTGGTCATGCATTCGGTATGCCAAAGCTGGCCATGAAATTGGGTATTTTATGGGTAGTTAATGGGTAGGACATGCAATATTTTATGGGTAGGGTAGGACAAAAAATTGTGAGGAATTCTAAGACACCGACCAATTTTTGTCCAAAAATCATGATGTTCCCTAAAAAAAAAAGGTCTTCACTTGAAATCAGACTTAGATTCTTTACTTTTTGTCCCAAAATTACATTATTCTCTAACAAAAAAAAAGAAGAAAAAAGATCTTTACCCGAAATCAGTCCCAGACTTTACACTTTTGGTCCAAAATCGTAGTTTTTTTCTAAAAAAAAGGTCTTCGGATCAGCCTCATGTTTCTCTAATTTCGTTCCAAAACAGTGGTATTCTTTATTCAGTTGAAAAATAAAGGTTATCGCACAAACGTTCGTTGGTCATGCAAGGCATGACTTGCATGTCCTGACCGCACGCCACTGCGTCACAATCGAAACTTTAAATATATTAAGAAATACTTCAAGTAAATTAGATGGTTAAATATAAATTAAAATTATTTATGAAGTGTGACATTTAATAACAATAAGTTTACTTGATCTTTTAACGAAAATATTTTACAATAAAATGTAGCAATGTGGGTCTCCCTCATGCTGGGGCCCCGGTGCATTGCACCGACTGCACCGGCAATAGTTACGGCCCTGCTTTGAATAATGCTTTGAACAGCAAAAGTTAAATTTAAATTATATCTTTCATGACATATAATAACATTTACAAAAAATTTTTCTTCTTAAGTGTTCTTATGTATTGAAATAATTTCATGGCGTTTTAAGTATATGGGTAGGCAAAAAATACTAAGCTAAAGTACATCGTGAAATAAATAAACGATCTCAAAAAAAGGTAAAGATTTTTTTCATTGTCCACTTAAGCAAGTAGATATTTTGTCTGTCATAGTTTTTGTAACACAGATAAGCAATATATCGCCTATAAAAATCCTTTTTTTTGCAAGATATGTATTCCGATTTTTTTATTTCATTTGAAAAAATTACAACATTAATTATGCAGAAGTAATTGAAACTGATCTAAAACATTTTCAATAATTGACCATTCAAGCGATAACGCAAGCTTCTCTTGGCTTCTTTATTGTTTGTAATTGTCGTGCGCGTTGACTTGACGCTTGATCGTTTGTAATTGTTGTCCTTACGTCCAAATTTAATTAAGTTTACGACTCATAGAACAGGAAATCCGTAACAATCGCCTTTTACGCTTGTTAAAAGAATGTCTAAACGTAAAAAAGTGAAGTGACCTTGCTAAGTGTAATTTTACATAGGATAATTTTTAAAAACTTTTGAGTTCCAACAAAAGCTAAATCAATGATTTTTACTCTGTTTAAATTTCAAAACAACAGCTAAAGTAGTTCTTTGAGTTATAAATTGTCAAACTTTGGTGAGCTTTTGAAGCCCTCCTTGAGGAGTCAATAACTTGAAAAAGGTTGAGGGGAATAGGGTTAAGCTATTATGCAACACACTTTAACAAAGCCTTACCAGATTTTATTTTGAAAAGTCTCCTTAGCTGAAATGGCTGGTTTTACAGCACTATATAAAATCAAATAAATTAGATAAAGATTGATCTTAAAAGGAGAACAATGGATATGGCAGTTGATGTTGAGCAAGTTATTGAACAAGTAAAGAAATTAAAATATTTCGCTGCAGCCCGACGAATCAAGAGATTTAAGCAACTGTGCTATTTCTATTTGCTTTGTTCAATATAAGAATGAAGGAAGTATCATGGAAGAATTTCTTTGTAGTCTCAAACTACCTGGACGGACGACCACTTCAGAAATATTTAAGTCTCTTAATAACTATGTGCAAGAGAAAGGTTTAGATTGGGGAAAAGATGTCAGAGTTTGTACTGAGGACGTTGCTAAAATCATTAGATGTTATTAACTGATATCAACAAGTCTTTCGATTGCAGTTTTAATATCTTCATCGGACATCGAATCAAATTCGGTTAGAACGCCAAAATGCTGTTCCACAAATGATTTAATGCATTGCTTCAAAGCATTGTTGAGTTGGTCAATTATAACATAAAAAGTGCTCACTTTGAACTTGTTGACTCCTGACATTCCTTGCAAAGCATCAACAGCACTTCCTTTACTAAAATGCTTCTTGCGCTTTGGTGCTCGGCGTGATTCACTTTCAAACTTATAAGATTTATTTCCACTGTGGTCACAAGCTTTCACGTCATAAGAGTCAAACTTTTCTCTATATCTATCAAATCTTTTCTCTACTTTCACGTCATACAAATTGATCTAGACCAAAAGCGGTAGCAAGTTTAATGCTAGAGCTCTGCAGCAATATGCTGCATTGATTGAAGCGCTGCAATATGTCATTCCAAAGTTTACACATAAAAGCTACTTCTTTGGTATCTATTTGCTTTGCCAAAGCGTTTGCCTGATTTCTAGTATTCCCAGTCTGATAATCATCAGTTGCAATTTCCTGAAGAGCACTCTGAAACTGGCTATATCCTCTAAATACAGCCTCAGTGGCATCCGCTTTGGCAGACCATCGGGTATCGAATGGGTATTTAGGAACAAGACACCAGGCTCCTGTTTTACATAGGATAGCAGAATTCCCCATTAATGTGTAGAACTTTAAAAAAAGTTGTACCACTGGTGCAGAAACCCAAAGTATGAAACCGCTTCAACGCAACAATCCACTGCACATTGAACTACTAGATTTGGTGAGTGACAGGCACACGAAATATAATTCACTAAGTTGTTCTTGTTTTTCAGAATTTGGTGCATGTCTTTAATTTGTGATATTATTTTTATTAATATATGATATAAATTTTAATTTGTGATAAGTTCATGAAAAAAAATATTTTTGTTTTCCATAGCTCAAATTTAATTGTTTTCCTGACAGAAGTGGCCTGTATTTTTTTGTGGCCTCAAGGCACATGCCTAGTTTGCCTAATGATTAATCCGCCTCTGGCTCTTTCCCAGTCACTTTTTCGTTTTAACATGGCAAACAGTGAACTTCAAACAAATAAATAAAAAATCAGTTATACACTTTTTTAATATATAACAGTATTAAAAATTTTTTTTAATATAGTATGATTTATTTTTGGAACACACCCTTAAAAAAATAAAAATGCATCAATACAGTTTAACACAGTTTTACTACTTCAAAAACACAGAAGTGTCATTTTAATTTGTGATAAGTTTATCAAAAAAATATATTTTATGTTTTCCATAGCTCAAATTTAATTGTTTTCCTGACAGAAGTGTCCTATATATTTTCATGGCCTCAAGGCACATGCCTAGTTTGCCTAATGGTTAATCCGGCTCTGGGTCTAACTAAAAATTAAAGAAGTGGCAAACAAAGATCTGCAGATTACACATTGCATTCTTCATCGGGAAAATTTATCTGCCAAAAAACTGTCTCCTGAAATAATCGTTGTTATGAACGGCGAAATGAAGATCTTAATTGATATGCACGGCCGAGCATTGCACTCAAGGCTCTTTGAGGCTTTGTGGGATAGCATAGATTTGCAACATCACCATCTCTTACTTCATGCAGAAGTAAGGTGGCATTTCAGAGGACGCGTTCTCACTTGTCTCTTGGAGTTGATAGAAGAAGCCAAGCGGTTTTTTCGCGAAAAAATTCTTTCCTGAAAGAACTTTTATTCGATAAGATATGGACCGCCAAACTAGCATACTTAGCAGATATATTCAACTGCTGGAACGAGATTAACAATTCTCTGCAAGGTAATTAAACCAACATAAGACTTGCAGGAAGGCGTCGAAGAACTACATTTTAACCAACTGTTAACAATTACCCCGACCTGCTTTCAAAAATGTCAAGATATTGTTGTCCGATTAAAATTTTTTATTTTATTTTTTAATTTTTATTAGAGATATAACTGAAAGTTACCACCGACCGCCAAGACTGTCAAACAGGGAAAAGTGACCTAAAGTATCTATCTCAAAGACACAATTCAAGATTTTTTCATTGTCATTTTATCTCCAAGCTATTGATCTTTTTTGACTCGCAGGAAATCGTCGGAAACGCTATACTTCGGGAAACCGTCAAGCGATTACCTTGCTTTAGGAAATACCAAGAAAGTATTGTCAGGTTAAAATTTTTTTTGTTTTATTATAGTTTTATATTTAGAGATATGACCGAAATTTAGAGCTGTTCACTAAGACTGCCAAGCAGAGGAAAGTACCATAATGTTTTTTCTAAGGACACAACAGAATAACGCAAGTAGGTTTTAACCGCGATCATATCGATCCTGTTCGCCATCACTGCCGCGCTTTTAACTATTCCGCCACGCTGTCAACTTTTTATGCAAACTCGCATTTAGAAACACGCGTATAAATGAGGATAAGACTTTCTTTTTACCGAATTTTAAATTGTTAAATATTTTTACCAAATAGATCGAAGATTTTTAAACTGAAAATTGCGCAACTCGGGGTGGGGAGCGCTAAAAGTCCGCAAATGTTGGTGAAATATATGGTAAAACGTGGGAACTTATATTGACAATGCAGAACTTATAAACAGGAGAACAAAAGTTTTAAGATTGACGCAAAGAGGTTGCAAACCTGAAATTCGTAAAAGCAAAGCCATATACTGAAAGTACTAATAGCTGCTTGAAAAATTTTTAAAATAACCAAGAAATGAGTTTTTGTAAGTGAAATTTGATGAGGTGAATTTTCGACATATTTTATTTTGGCCTCTAAAACTGAGCAAAAAGACTCCTAGGCAACCGAAACTAACGTTGTGTATGTTGCAGGATATAACGAAGCATTGAAAAAAAGACTTTACTGAGTTTAGCTGGCCGTAGATATAACATGTTTTTCAATAAACTCTTTCTTTCAAAGAAATTGAGTTAAAGGGTTGTGATGAAAATTGATTTTAAGACACATATATGGAAGTCAAGTCCTGCATTATAAAAAATAGGAAATTGGTCGTCCTTATAGTAAGATCCACATTTTCGGTGGCATAACTAGTAATTTCCAATCGATAAGTCACACAAAGGTATTGAATTTGCTAAATGATATTCGCGCCAAGAGCAAAACAACTATTACTATATCAAAGTAAAATAACAATATCCATCATTTGCTCTGACTTGATAACTTCAATAAAAAAAAATTGGACGTTTTTTTATTTTTTTTTAACTTGATCTTCATTTATCCTCCTGACAAGCAGAAAAGCGTCGGAGGAACTGTACTTTTATCAATCTTAGGATTGATTTCAAAACGCAATTACTGTACTGGAATCATGCCCGTAAATTAGTTAGACTTTTGATCTATTTCGCAAATTTCCAAACAACTTTTGGTTGGCTGCTTGACTTGAAGACCTTAATCGGTCCCTTCGCAGCCCCCTTTTGAGATTGTGTCCTGTTTTGTTAATTTTGTCATCAGTGTCGTTTTTTTTTTCTTCTGGTTATTACTGCTTGTTTTTAATTATTAGTCACTGACGTCTTTTTTTTCTCTCAAAAAATAGCCCAATATATCAACTTGAACTTGAACTAAAGCAACAATCGAGCGAGTCGATCAATTATCTTGACCTGCTTTTGAATATGTCAAAATATTGCTGTCCAGTTGAATTTTTTTGTATTTGTTTTTTTAGTTTTTACGTAGGTAACATTATTTCTTTTTACAAAAAGTTTTTAAACGCTTCTCTAATGCTTAAGACTGTGAAGAAATATTTGTTTTTAAATAAAATTTAAATAGAATTAAAAACACTTATTTCTTCACAGTCTTAAGCACTAGAGAACCGTTTAAAATTTTTTTGCAAGAAGGAATAACGTTACCTACGTAAACTATTGTTTTCAACTAATGTATTGTTACGTTGCATAGTGTAGTGGTAATTTTTGTCTTAAATTTCGAAATTCATCGCAAATAGACTTACTTTAAACCAAAAATTTATAGTAAAATTTTTTAGAAATTTTAGAAATTTTAATTTCTGTTTAATGTAATAAAAAACATTTAAACTTCTGTTAAATGTGATAGAGCCAAAATCGGAGCCGAAGCAGTAATACCGTTGCTTTGATTCATATTTCTCAAGAAAAATGCATACAAACTGAATGAACTGTTAATAGATAGGTGCATGTATTTGTTATATGTTTTCCAAATTTTTATTTACAAGAACCATTACTAAATGTTATTTTTCATGTAATTTTTATTTAAAAAAAAAAATAAATGCCTTCTTTGCACCCTGCAAATGCTGATGCAAGCCTTTTTATGACATATAGACTTACTGCTAGGCCAGGGGTGGGCGAAGTACAACCCGTAACGACTTTCTGTGCGGCCCGCGAAGGCTTCAAATAATTATTTTAAAAAATTAGGGCTTTCACGTTTAATACCTCATGTTCTATTTCCCTCGTTTTTGCTTCTCTCGTTTCCAAGTTTTTTCGTATTTAATTGTGATGCGACGTTTTTTTTTCTGATCGCGTCTCGCATTTTTTTTCTTTCTTGTGTCTATTTTATTGTGTTTGACAGCGAGTTGCGTTCTTGTACAGTAGTTTTTAATGATCCAAAACTACCTTCGATATTATTTGTTTATTTATATGTTTGTTATCATCGTAGAGGCAAAAGTTTGGTGATGACCCATTTGAAAATCTTTTAAAGTATATACGCGAAGTTCATCCATTGCAATGAAATTGCTTTTAATGTCTATTTGCCGTTAATTTCTTTTCGCTTGCTTTGGAAAAATAAAATAACTGAAAATGATCGGAGTACAATCATCAGCTTTAGTTTAGTTAAAAAAAAATATAATAACGTGGATCTCTTCCATGATCGTATAATGAATAAAAATCAACCAATCAATAATAACAAACATAATAAACAAAATAGTATCACTGGATAATAAATTGACTTTCTTCAAGAAGTCACGGTAAGAATTTTTTTTTTTTTGATGAAATTAACCCGGAATGCTCGTACAACATCAGGATGGAATAAAAAAGAAACCTAGAAGAAAAGATCTCTTCAAGAAGCGATAGTAACCACAGACCGATAGTTTCAAGAAGCGATAGTAACCATTCCGATTAGTTTCACGATGCGAGACAAGATCAGAAAAAATCGTCGCGTCGCGCTTAAATACGAGAGAAAATAGGAAACGAGAGAAATAGAAGCATGAGATAGGCTAATAGACGAAAAAACGCCAAAAAATTTTACTTGTTTTTTGTTTTTAATCAAATTCTTGGTCATTGCTTTTAGATACAAAATCAAGAATTTGAGGAAGATTGAAAGTTAAGACCCTTTTTTTAAACATCACTATAGTGCCGCCCGCGAGCTAAAAAGTTTGCTTGCCCTTGTGCTAGCCTATATCAGAAATACTAGTGACTATGTTAACATGGTATATAGTAGTCAATAATTTGAACACAAATATTTCCCAACCAATTAGTTTTAGTTACTTCAATGACCACAGTGATGGCTTTAGTAGGGGCGAATGGACCGGCCCCACCGGGTCCCCCTTTTTGTAAGGCCATCACTGAATGACCACAAAATATATTTGTTGTTTAAAAAGTTTTAAATGTAAGAGTCGTTTTCAAAATTGGACAGTTTTAGGTAGCCTATGGGTAGTGATGACTTTGCAAAATACCAAGCCTAATGCAAGAAATAAAAATGGGATCGCTTTTTAACATGAAGTTTTAAAAAAAGGTAAAAAGTGAAGACTTTTTTTTATTGGTTTTTGTTTTTTTTACTTTAAAGTGGCGCACGGTTAAAAAAATAAACATAAAAATAAGAAACAGGGTTTCATGCAAATTGAACGTTGTTCTATGGAAATAAAGACCACAAAAGGCATTTGTTTAATTCGAACAGCTTTTTCGGACAGCTCATGTAAAAAGGACCAATTTTGTTAGGGTGAAATACTTTTACGTCGTGAAAGAGACGGTTTTATGTGGTTCCTTCGTTCGCTCCCTACTAAGGCTCATGACAAAATATTTAACTTGGGAATCTAAGGGTTCGTTTCCACTACAAATGGGGAATGGAGTACTCTTTGTTTGTTTTATTAATTTTTTGCTTCGCTTAGCGCTCGTTTAGGTTTTAAGCGCGAAAAGATGATAAACAAAAAATACTCCACTTCACGCTCGTAGTGGAAACGAAACTTAATTTGCTAATTTAGGTTAAATCATTGAGTTGATGTTACCAGACTTTTAATTATAAATCGTTCAACTATTCTTGTATAAAGCCAGTTGTATTGGTGATAATAATACTTGATACAGTAAGAATAAGCTTAAAGGTTCGTTTCCATTATATGCGTGGAATATAGAGCATTCTTTTTTTCTTTATTGATCTTTTCGCGCTTAGAGTTCGTTTCCACTACGAATGTGGAATGGAGCATTCTTTGTTTCTTTATTCATCTTTCTGCGCTTAAAATCTTAGCAGCGCTAAGCGAAGCAAAAAAGTCAATAAAACAAACAAAGAATACTCCATTTTACGCTCATAGTGGAAACCAGCCTAAACGAATTCTCCTTGTAATTAATTCACGAATTATCACCAGTTTTTCAAGATTTAAAGCAAAAAGATATTTTTTATATTTGAGCAATCGATAGCTTCTGGAAACCATTGATTAAAAAAGAACAAAGTACGTTCGGCTTAAAGATTAAAATTTTATTCAAAAAGATAAACGTTGTTTTTTATTCTTCACGAGCTTGCCATGCAACAAAACTCCGGGTGTCCAATCAAACTGAATAAAACGTTTTTTATCATTTGTTTAAATCACTTTTTGTCGCTTTCCCGTGAAAGTGTGTACGTCGTCATAGGGCTAGCTTTTTTTCGTTATAGTAAACAAAAGCTACAATTGCTTAAAATAGCGTTTCCCAACCGGTCTGCCGTGAGAGGCTTCCAGGTGTTCCGCGAAAGATTTCGGAAAAAAATTATTTAGGGACGTCCAGCGGTGGATATTGGGTGAGGCGAATAAGGCAGTTGTCTCGGGGCCCCCTCGAAAATAGCACTTATAGTTTGAGTTTGCTGCAGATGTTTTTTAGAGATTATTATAAAGTTGGGACGAAAAGTGAAAAATACAAGATCGATCGAGGTAAAGACCTTTTTTTTTTTTTTTAGAGATCACCTGATTTCGGGAACAAAAATTAATAAAAACGGTCTAAAAGTACTGCGGCTTTTGATGAATTTCAAAAATGTGCCGCAAACGGAAAAAGGTTGAAAAACACTGACTTAAAATATTCAGCAAAAAAGCGGGAAATTTCTGCAAAGTACGTCTATTTGAAATGACGTCATATTTTTATCGAGTCAGAAAAAAAGCTAATTTTTTGACAGATTATAAGGGACTTACCCGCTTCGTAACGATAGTCATGCAAGCTCGAATAGATTAAGTTAAGCTTTTATTAAATATTCTTAGTAATCGCAAAGTAATGTACAGTCAAATTTATACCGTTAACAATGTACTACCTCTGGATTGTAAATTATATCAGTGCTAGCCTATATACTTACAGAAAAATTTTAATCAGTAATTTAATGGTGTTTCGAGAATGCTGAAAAACCAAAAAAAAGTTTTTGAATCTGCAGAATAATAAGTTCTAAAGAAAAATAGTTTATAACAGCAATCCTTTTTATCTTTTTTTGTACTGAAAGTGATCAGATGAAGAATTTTTATTGCTTTGTAACTTTTGTACTAACTGTTGAAAAGATTCAAATTAATTAGGTAAAGTCAGTGGCGCACGTAAAAATTTGTCAAGGGGGGAGGGGTTGAAAGTTGAAAACGATTATTAAAAGTGGTCCTGGTCATGGGCCGAAAACGTTTCCAAATTAGCTTTCCTAATTAGAGTAAGCCTAATAGTGCTCGTATCCATTGCAAGCGTTGGCGGAAGTATTCTTTGTTCGTTTTATTAATTTTTTGCTTTTTTAGTGCTTAAGCGCGAAAAGACGTAAAAAAAATCAATTGATTAAACAAAGAATACTCCTGTCAGCGCTCGTTGTGGAAACAAGCCGTTAAGCTTTTTAGAGAGCCTTGCAGTTGCATTAGTTTTTTTGCCTAATTGTAAATGTAAACGCAAGTACCAATAAAAGTTTTTACGAGTTTAGCTTACTCATATAATTGAATTAACTCAACTTCAATCGAATTAAAGTTTAATAATGACTACGATCCCAAAGCACTGCTACAAAAGTATGAGGACAATGCATCTTGTATAGCTAAACATTGAATAAAATGATAATCGCACTTGGGTGAAACAGACTATTGGGTTATTTAATAAATCATATTTTAATTACATGCTAGTTTCATTTAGAGTTATTCAGTCTAACTGACTTATCGAGCACTCTGCGTTGTGACTAAAATCAACTGTATCTAACTCAGTATTTTTCAAAGTGAGATACTTGGCTCTCTAAAAAGGAATTCGTAATCCGTAGAAAAAAATAATCGTTGACGAAAAAATTTGAATGAAATTTAAGTTGATTCAAAATTATTAACTGATAACATAAACTGGCCCGTCGTTTATAGATGCACCATGACAGTTCATAAAAATTGTTTCTCTACAGTGAAGACCGAAAAAAGATTGTTGTTCTCGTAGTATGGAAGACCATCGACTCTGGGTAAAACACAAACAGGACTGGGGCCAAGGATTTATTCTTTTACTACCCTAGACTGATGCACTGCCTGGATCAGATGCTGGAAGTGATGATGTTGAGCCAGCATCGGGTTTCGTTATCAACAACCATCAGACCACGTGCTCCATATCATTCCCAATGCACGCTATGGGGCACGCTGTTAAGATGTGGTCTGTGGTTTGTTTAATGGCGCCGCACTCACAATCCGATGAACGAGCGAGACCTCATTGTGCACGAGTGAATGAAATCGTCCAACACCAGTCTGCAGGCGATTGCCCTTATCTCAAGTTGTTTGGGGCGAGTTTTTTTAATTCCCTATTTCTAACCCTATTCCAATAGGCCTGGTTTTGGTCTATGATCATGGATATGAAAGCACAAAGCTTGAATATATCCTTACAGTGCTCCGTAATCCATCTACGATTCGTCCACTGGGCGACACCAGACTGGCGCGCAGTATTCACCTGTCGACTAGGTCAGAGATATGGCAGCTGTACACAATGTTTTCGCCAAGCATCCATCTTTGCTAGTCGCCTCAGAAGTGTAACATGAGAAGGCAAGGTTTTTACGCAATGCCACAAATTGGTGACGGAATGTGAGCAATGTGTCTAGTTTTACCCCAAAATAAGTCGGGACCAAAAAAAATGGTAAAAGTTTATTGCGGTTATAAAACTTTAGCTCAAAGTAGCCACTTGTTTGTTGAAATGAAAGGCTTCTCTCACCGTCTTTGAAAGACTGAGTTCAGTTTCTTGGTCTGGAGATACGCAGAAATCGTAATCATCTTTTGACTTTGAAATCCTTTCAGGCTTTAAAAGAGTGCAACAATGCTAGATCAGTAGCAAAAGCAAACTTTCTGAAGATTGTGGAAGGCAGAACTCACGTATAGATATTTAAAAAAAGGAAGCTAATACCGATTTCCGAGAAATGACAAGCAAGCTTTGCTTGCTGTCAAGTAGTAGAGTAAAACTTCTGTTCCGCAAAAATTCCATGATCGTTGAGTTTATCCGACAGATGTTTTGGCAGGTTGCAGGTAAGATTACTGTGCTTCACTTTATCATAAAAATCAAAAAAGTTTTTCACTTAATAACAAAAATAATTTTTCTTAAAAAAATTTTGTCTATACTTTTGGGGAATGGCTGGAGCTAAGTCTTAAAAGGGAAAAATACGACTTAAACTTTTAGAACCACTGATCTACCCATATTAAAATAATTTTTGCAAATATGAACAACCATTTTCGTTAAATTTGCGTACCGATATATTTTTAATTTTTTTTTTTCAGAGTATAATCGAGTTCCTTTTAGAGCAGGGCTTCTCAAACTGTGGGTCGCGTAAAAAAAAGTTTGGGGTCGCAAAAAAAATTGGCTTTTTGTGCTTTTGAAATTGTTTTTTTTACAATAATATTTGTTGACAATAAAAAACTACAAAAGGTAAAGTGTCATTACACCATTGTTGCGTCATAAAGTAGTAAGGTGGCGTGATCAGAAGGTGAGTAGTGCGGCGTAATCAAAGATCGATTTTTATAGATGAATTAGAAAAAATTAAATTATTTATCTGTCTTGCTAAGGTAGCTGTGAAAGAATATAGAGTAATTTTTTCATCCTATTAAAACTGCTTGATAATGTTTATTAAATAAAGTCTGTTTTTGTAATTTTGTTAATTCGCTTTAGTATTTCCATTTCTCGTTGTTATTACATGGTTTTTCATGCACATACGTAGTTTTCCATAGAAAAAAATTAACGTAAAATTAGCCCACACATTTTGGGTCGCACAAAAATTTATTTTTTAAAATAAGGTCGCAGAACAAAAAAGTTTGAGAAGCCCTGTTTTAGAGATCCTTCTTAAATGCTTAGCACTTGTTTCGCTTTTCATAGCAATGTAGCCTACAGCAGAGTAGAATAGGCTCGCATCTCACACGCAAACCTTGCAATAAAACAATAGATATCAAAAGTGAAGCATAAAAAACCTGACTTTATGTTAAAATATTTTTTGTTTTTAAAATTTTAATAAGATTAGCTAACTTTGACGCAATTGGAACAATAGAAAAAAGGATTAATTTAATTCAATTCAATTCAATTTTATTTGCAATCAAGGTATTAAGTCTTGAAGTTCTTATTGAAAAAGTGATTGCGAAATAGGAAACAGCGGCTAAACGATATACGTTATTACACGCACAACGTCAATTGTGCGTGGTCGCCATACCTTTTTATTAAATTATTAAATTATACCGATTACTATTAAAGTTTGAAAAAAACAAGTATTAATATAAAAAACAAAGTATAAATATAAAAAAACAAAGTGTAAATATAACTATAAATATAAACCATATAAAAAAAACAATATAAACATAAAAAACAAAAAAAAATATAAAAAACAATATAAAAAATCATATATAAAAAAACAAAGTGCAAAAACGATAAACCCTTTTACCGTACTAATGTAGTCTACTTGTCGCTATAATATGTTATGTATACATAAGTGCATATCTCTAATCACCTTTTTTCAAGAAGGAGTTGAACCCCGAACCTCTCCCCGTGTGTACGCCTATGGGTGAAGTCGTATAAATAACGTCATCGGTTTAGGTGGGTCGCTGCTGCTTCAAACTAGGAAATAGACTTAAAATATTTCAAAAATTTTTTTAAATAATTTAATATTTTAGTTAACGAAGGAAGCTAAACTATTGTCGAAAAATACTTAAATTTCCAGAATTATTACGTGGGTGGACTAAATTTTTCCTGTAGCCCTTACTAATCCGTACATAGGCTAGTAAAGTTGGCCCAAATGTTTATTGGAATTTAAACAATTAAGAAACTTAAAAACTATTTAAAATAATGTTTAGTTAAATTGTGCTATACCCTACAAATTTTTATAAAAATAATAAGTGAAAATTCTGTAATCAAAAACATTTGACCAGGTTTAGGCGAACGGCCGTTCGCCGTATTCCTTTGTAAATTAGTAATCTAAAATTAACAATAAATTTACTTTTTGATATTACAAGTTATCAACTGCGTCACGCCATGTAGTTTTTTTTAACAATTCGGCTGTTACTGCTTCCCAAACAAAAAAATTTTCTTTCTTTTTAAAGACTGAAGATTTAATTGTCCTACATTGAAAAACAACCAAAGTATATTTTGCTTTATGTAGGACTATATAAAGGGGAACACAGCTAAACGGTATTGATTTGTATAATCTTTGATGCGCAGCGCAATAATGTGCAATTGATTTGTTTAAACTTTGAAGCGTAGGGCAATTAAGCGCAGTTTATATTTTTTTATCATTAGCGCAATGCGAAGTACGCACAGCTGTCAAAAAGTATGACAGCGCAACGCAACTTCCGTAATCGCGCAAGTTGTATTTTACGCCGTTTGTTTATGTTTTATAAATAATAGTGTTTTCAAAAAGCTTGCAGGCATCATAATAAACGCTGAAAAAATTATCATGGCCTTTTTTGAAGGCAAAGTTGGTTAGGGTCACTTTTTGTAAAACTTCTTTGCAGAAAAAAGCTTGCCTCGCATTTTATATTTTTATTTTCAACAAATCAACCAGTCGGCATTAAAATAGATTTTAGTTTCTTAGAAAAAATACGTAGTCATAATTAAATACTTTGTGGCTTCACATGAAAACAACTACTTCTAATCACTTTTATAATTACGCAGATTGCCGATGTCAAATCAGCTTTAGAATATAAGTTCCGCTTAGTTTTATGTTAGGCAAGCGTTTTTATTTGAATCTTCATTTTTGCATGTCACTTCTCATTCAACTTTTGTTTTCTTTATTGTGTTCGAAAAAATGTGTGTTTTACTTTTTTAGATAGATTGATTCCAACATTTTTTGATGTGAGTACACTACTCAAATTAAAAACAGAACCACATTAGCAAAAAGGCATGACACGGACAAACCAATGATCGGATACCTCGGTTTAAAAATAGTATTATTCTTGTTTTGTCTTAAACACTGCTAAATGAAACTTCCTTCCTTAGCTTGCACTTGCAAACAAGCTCAAAAGAAATTTCAACAAAAAAATGCTATCGCGCTTACGAAAAAATGTACTCGTATGACGCAAAAAAATAATGATTAATAATGTAAAATTAAGCCACAGGATGGTGGTGATTCAACGGATGCCTTCTTTTCTTGACTTCATTTTAGCGAGTTTTTTAGAGTGTCAATCTATAAAGAATTTAAATCACAACTTGTTGACTAGTTTCAGAAGTAAAAAGTATTTGCTTTGCGGTCATGGCTTTTTAAAAAGCTTACTTTATTTGTCAGGACTGGTTACCACGTCAAAGAGTTTGAAAAAGTAACTCTTATCAATGCATAAAAATGCATGAGCTACTATGCCTATGTTAATCGCTGTAGCTCACAGAAGAATCAGCTCTTGAAACAAACAAACACAGTGAAGCTCTATTTGCGAACGCGATTAATATTAAATTGCATAGCATCAGTGGTGGATATTCCAATTTAGGGGCCCGAGGCAAGAATTTTCAAAAATTGATGTTGTCTGAGAAAAAAATCAGGTCTGATTTGGGCTTGCATATTTTTCTCCCAAAATCAAGGTGTTCTCTAAAAAAAAAAAAAAAGGTCTTCACTCAGAATCGTCCTCTGAACAAACATCTGCAGCGAATCCAAAACTTTATATGCTGTTTTCGAGGGGGGCCCCCAAGAAAAGGGGGGGCCTGAGGCGACTGCCTCATTCGTCTCACCCAATATCCACTGCTGCATAGCATCCACAAATTTTTAATTATTAAAGGCAATTTGCATTGCGACTAAGAATCCAACAATTGGGCACATCGTTTTAAATAAGTCTTTTGAATTTTTGTTTCAAATTTTACAGGCATGTATGCTAAAATAATAACAAAATTTATGTATAATATAAATAGTGTTATTGTTTCTAAATATAATAGCCAACCTTCTACTTTGCGACTTGCTGGCAATAAATCTTGCCATCTCAATTCATATGTTAAAATAAGCACTTTGAAATGGCTCACATTGGAAGTTCTAAAATCAGTAAAGTTCGTTTTTATCCGTTTTGTTCAAATGAATTGGAAGATATAGCTGGAAAATGTGTTGGTTGTCAATATGCAGTAAGAGCCGGACTTGCGATTTCAATCAATGGTTCCGATATTGTGCACGGACCAATACCGTGTAACCCGGTTGTAGAAAAATTTCCGCTTCCACTGGCTGAATGTGAGGCATGCAATGGATCTCTGATCAATGCCATTCTTGTGTTCATTTTATTTCTCAGTTGCTTGACAGTTTTTGCAAACAGTTGGTCGATATTGGTTTGGTCACAACAAAAACCAAGAACACCACAAATCATTTTTAAGCTTTCCCTGGCAGTGTCCGATTTGTTGTTCGGTGCCCTAGTTCTCCCCGCATCGGCCATTTACCTCGTAGCCCTATTTTATTATCCTCACGAAGAATATTATTCATTTAGCACGTTTACAAACAGTAACAAGAGCCCAGATGATTATGAGAGAAATTGGGAAGCTCTCTTTATGTCTTCAAAGAATCGCTTCGTAGTCATTTTGTGGTTTATATCTCAATGTACCAGTCTATTAAGCCTTTTGTTCTTGAATATTGATCGACATGTTGCTATAGTTTTCAATATCAAATACAAACAAATTATGACAAAGAAACGATCGTTAGGTTTGGTATTTGGATTGTGGTTCATCAATGTAGTTGCAGGATTTGCAACAGCGTTTGCAACAAGTTCGTTCATTATACAGCCGTTTGCACTCTTCATACCAGTTGTAAACTTTGTGAACGACACAGACGAATTTATAAAAGCGTTAACAATGTATTTCCTTCCTTTGGTTGTAATCTTTTTTGCCATTTTTTTTGTCGCAATTTCAACATCAATAAAATTGTATCAGCAGTCAGAAATTCATCGAATTTCAAATCAAAGTTTCTGTTCCAAATGTCATTCGAAACAAACAAGACAAAAATGCAATCACTGCGTAAAACTTTTCAGGCCGCGTAAAAAAGCAAGAAAAACACGAAAGTCTGACGATTGCGTGAACGAAAAAACGGAAAAGATTGCAACAAAATCATTAAAAGAGCTTTCTTCTTTTAATGGAGGCCTGTCATTACAACCTGTTTGCCAATCTGTATCAGAAGATAGCAAGAAAATTGGTTACGCTCAACATCAAGATCTAACATCTAATAAAAATTTTATTTCCCCGCAAAGTATCAAATTCCACAATAATAACTTGAGTATTAAAAAGCGTCGTAAAAGCATTGCATCATCCAAACGCTCATCGGTAAGTTGATGCCTTCTGTCAAAAATGTAATAAATTATTAATGTTACTTTAAATTGCATCAAAAACATTGAAGTATGCTGTTGCAAGTAACAATTTCAGGCAATTTAAGTCTGATTAAATTCAACTTTTATCACAGCTAAGCTCTTATCATATCACTGTAATTGTCTACGAGTATAACAGCGTTTCTCAAACTGTGTTCGCGAAACACTTGGACTCTGCAAGCTTGCTAAAATCTCCTCTGAACAATGAACATGGCGGTTTTGCTATACGCCATGATGAGCTTGCCTAACCTTTACATGTTTTAAATAATTTCACATTCTTATTTCAAATGTTACGTTTCGTTTTAGCAGTATCGTGGAAACTAAGTTTTGGACGTGCAACATAGATGTCCATTTACTGTATATTTTTGACAAATTTGTGGTTAGAATATTTTTTGACTAAGTGTTCCGTGAGCTAAAGTGATAAGACTAGAAGCTTCGTGAATAAAAAATTTGAAAGCCAAGGTTCATAATAAAAGTTGTATTTTTTAAGCGCTGGTTAAGTTTTTTAAGCTGGTCAACGAAGTTAACTTTGTCTGCTTTTAGTTGTATATTTAGTCATATTTAGTCAGCTTAGACCTAAAATAATGTCTACTTTTCTACTAATTTGCTGGATAACGGCAAAAACTGTACACAGTGTACCTCTTTTGGAACGTCTTAGCCTGCTAAATGCTGTTAGGAATCCAAAAAAATTTTGTTTATTTGAACTTACCATAGAATTGGTTTTGTTAATTTTGTATAGCAACAACACTGGCTCAATAAAAAAAACAGGTAGAAAAGAATTGTTAGTCAAAACTGCCATCCATAAAAATTCTAAAATCGCCATGCACAAAACTTAAAACTATCGTCATATTGTTAAAAACACTAACGTGTTCAAGAAAGAGTTTGTAACATGATTCACGCCGAAAATAAGCCTCTATGTCTAAAGAAAACAAGCCTATATGATTGTTGGCAAAATAAGCCTGTTTGTATGTTATCAGTTATCTTAATCTTTATAAATCTTTTATTTTCTTATTTACTATTCCTTTCAAAATTAACTTGCATAAATTTTTTTTCAGTTTTCACGGATGCAAAATGAATATCGTTCAGCCAATCTTACTTTGCTTCTAATACTTTTTAGTTACGCTGCTTGCGTTTTTCCTTTGACTGTATTCATCATTGTTATTTATTCTAACAATCTGGATGAAACCGAAGGTAAGAAGTGAAATTGAATTTGATCATAAATTTTAATTAAAATGGAAATACTTTTTATGTGAGACCAGTGGTTCTCAAAGTGGTCGATAAAAATACTCAAGAGGTCGAATGAGGGTCGATGAAAGACGTGAGGTCTACTGCAGCAATATAAGCAAGGGTACCCTGTTTCCGAAGATAGTAAACTAAAAAATATATGATCATTACTGTAAAAACCTTTTTCTTTTTCTTTTTTTTTTTTGTCTTAACTTGTTTCTCTACATATCTAATAAAAAGAACATGGTTGCATGAAAGTGAAGACCATAAAAAAAAGATACATTAATATTAGTTAATAGTGTGTACCAGATAGGGTGTCGATAGAAAATTTTTTATTTAAAATGGGTTGGACATGCAAAAAGTTTGACAACCACTGTGTTTGACAAATATTTTCACCAACTAATTTTATGGATAAACTCAGTTCTTGTGAAGTCGATTAAAATTGGGTTTGTCTTAAGGCTCGTTTCCACTACGAGCGTGGAAAAAAGCATTCTTTGTTTGTTTTATTGCTTTTTTTTGCGCTTGCTTCAATTTTAACCGCTCGCTTCAATCGAAGATCAATAAAAGAGAGAAAGAATGCTCTTTTCCACGCTCGTAGTGGAAACGGGTCTTTATGCATAGCTATTATGTCGATGTCAATAGGTTAAACGAGTAAATGTCTAAGTCTTAATTCACCATTCGGCCACGTGTGCTTTAAATAATAGCTTACACGGCTATGCACAGTTGGTACCCGCTAAACTAATTACAAATTTAACCTAATAAATTTTTCCCTTTATCGCTGGCTTGTTTCGAAAAGGGCAACATAACAAATAGCAAATGACGATTGTAAAAAATAGTTTCGTAAAAACAAAAAGTAGATGAAGATTAAAAATAAGGTCTTCAACCATGACAGGTGGTTATTTACAATCGAAGACCAAAAAAAGCATGAACGTGGCGTCTTTGATCGCAAGTGAAGACCTTTTTTTAATCTTCATCCTATTTTCTGTTGATCGCTTAGTAGTTTTTGTTAAAAAAAATGTTTTTTTACTTGTGATCAAAAACGCCACACTCATGCTCTAATTACAGGCGAATGCTTTTTTGTCTTTACTTAGTTTTCTAATGAAAGTAAACTGGTGGCTACTTTTAGTTAAAACTAAATCTGTAATGCAGTTGACAGGAGCAAAAAGGTGATACACCGCTGATCTATTAACAAATCAACTTTCAATTATTTATATTATTAAAACTAACTGTTTTTAATTTATAATTTAAGGAGAAAACATACTTTTTTATGCGTAAAACATTCGCACTATGCAACATCAAGACTTTCACAACTAAAAAAGTAATTACCCTAACGTGAATGTTTTCGGCTTCCAAGAGCCAACTCCAGACAAAAGCAGTGAAAAAAGAAGTGAAACATCCAGTTTTTAGTTATGATAGTGTTCATGCTGGATAATATATGCTTTAGAACAGTGTTTTTCAACCTTTTTTCAGCTGCGGTACATTTTTTACTTTTGAAAAATATCACGGCACACTATTTACGTAAAGTTAGAATTACAGTAATAAGTAACAAAATAAAAAGTTAATTTTGAATTTATATTTCAACATAATTCAATTGTTGTGAGCATTGGGCTTGTTTGGATAAACACAAATTGGATATTCTGCCAGGAATAGAGGAAAGGCACACCCGGAGCTCCTGTTTGACAGCTATTAATCTTTCTCTGTTCTTTGTTTTTATAGCAGTCAGGTTTGAGAAATTAAGCTCACACAAATATGTTGTTAAAAACGGGAGCAACATTGAAACAGCTTTGTTTGACAGAACGGGAATTCCTTCGCAGCAGTTATTCAGAAACTGTGCAAAGATACTTCTGCGAAACGTAGCTTCAAACTACGATTTTGCTCAAGTTCAGTTAATTCCTCTTGTTCTTACAACGCCATGTCAAGTCCAACAACTGCAGAAGAACTTTATGGGTCCCTCGCCTAATCAAAATGTTCCGTGCAAGCTGACAAAAAATAAAACAACAGTTGGTCTTCAAGAGTTTTCAAGTGTTTGCTTATTATCTCACGAAGGACAGCAGTATCGGCATTTTGCTGCTTTTGGGTGAGTGGAAACATTTCACGATTGCCAATTTCCTCATGGTATTGCCAGAGGTGCAGCTTTAAACAAAATCCGTTAATTTTATCGGTACTTGTTAGCAGATTTTTATTTCGGTCTTGCATTCGTGTATTTAATTCATTCAGATGGTAAAATATATCCACCAGATATGCCAGCTTTGTACACCATTCATCACTTGCAAGCAGCTGTGCGTGATTCGACCTTTCGTTAGTTAAAAACTCTTTAAGTTCTTCCCGCAACTCATACACACGGGCCAGCACTTTGCCCCACGACAACCATCTCTCCTCTGTGTGGAGCAGTAATGTTGCATGCTCCACTCCCATTCCCTCAAACAACAAAGAAAAAAAGCAACTTTTTACAGGTCTTATCTTTACAAAGTTTGTCATACTCACCACATCATTTAAGACAGGAACTAGTTTGCTGGTAAAGTTTTGGAAACAAGTGCCTTGCGGTGCAAAAAATAGTGTTTAGAGATAACATTTTGATTTTTTTCCTCTACTCTACTAACAAAATCTTTATTTCGTCCGACCATAGCTGCGGCCCCGTCAGTACAGATACTTATAAAGTTTTCCCATTGAAGATTTCCATTTTAAAGATATTCCGTTGCAATACGAAAAATTTCTTCTCCTGTTGTTTTACTAGTGTTTTGCAAAATAAGAAGTTTTCCCTGATAATATCTCCATCCACAAAAATGCACGTTGGCCAATAGTTGAGTATTTTCACTTAAATCTGTATACTTGTCCAATTGCAGAGAAAAATATTTGCCAATGCGAATCTTTTCCAAAACAATAGTTCGATATATACAGACATGTTATCAATACGTCTGCTGATTGTGTTGTCCGAGAGAGGGATTTTAGTAACTTCTTGAACCGCGTCAGGGCCGAGCATTTCTTTTACAATGGCTTTGCAGGCAGGTTATATTAATGACTCCGGCTATAGTGTGCGTTTTTTTTGATTTGGCTACAAATTCAGCTACTTGAAAGATAGGTTTGAGAGCTTTCTCATTTATTTTTACGGCATTGTTCATAAAGATGGCCTGTTTCTTTATGTGTTTGATTAAGCGAAGAAAATAGTCTGCCGGCTTTTTTCCAGCGACTGGTGTTTAAGCTTGCAGATGGCGTTTAAGTTTGCTTGAGACCATGGCACTACTGCATGCTTTTTGCCACATACTACGAACAACAGAGTAGGTTTTGTGGCATCCACAGTCAAAGTAAATCCGGACGAAAGATAACGTTTGTTGTATTTTCTGTATGTATTGCTTGTTTTTGATCATTGCTCGTACTAGGAATTTCTTCTGGGAAAGTATTATTTTGGTTAGGTTCAAGTTCGGCTTTTCGACTTTTAGTCAAAAATTTATCTGTTACTTTTATTACCGTACTACTTGTCTTAGCGCAGTTCTGCCTAAAATTTTAACCAAAATATTTTAGACTTAGGATTACGTTGAAGTTTATAGGTCCCTTTATAAAATCTATTAAATGAATATTCAAGATTTGGATTGTAAAATAGAATGAAATATATATTTATAATAACATATATTTTAAAAATTTTATAATGATGTCATATATTGTATGTATTTAATCGATGTATTTAAAAACTATAATTAGAATGCCTTGACAAAAGCAGTACAATTACAAGCACGGTACACTTACAGTATGTACCTTTGTCCCCAACATTAACTTCAACTCGAATAGGTAGCAATTTATGAAAAAATCATTTGAAGAAATTATTATTAATGACATTTTTGAATAATGTTATTATTAATAAAGTAACAATTACCTACTATAAGTATGACATGTATAATAAAATTAATTCATGTATTTTCTGATTTTCATTTATATAAAAATTATTATGGAAAAAAAGTTAGCCATATACCAATATGAAACTTGACAATTTTCTGCGGAACACCTGGCACGGTCTGGCACGGCATGGCACCTGGCACCTGTCACACTAGTGTGCCGCGGCACAGCGGTTGAAAAACACTGCTTTAGACCAGGGGTGGGCAAAGTTTTTAGCTCAAGGGCCACATTCGGAAGTTGAATTTATTTGCGGGCCGCATTATAGTAATCTCTAAAAATATTAAACTTCATTATGCATCTGTCTCGGATTTTTTAGTTTTTCTCCTAAAACCAAGGCCTTTTCCTAAAAAAAAAAAGAAAGGCCATCGCTGGAAATAATTCTTATAATTTTCTATTTTTCACACTGAAACCAAGCTGTTCTCTAAAAATAAAAAAAAAGGTCTTCGTCTCCGATCGGCCTCAAATTTTTTAATTATTTGTTTAAACCCATCACAGGCCGCACAAAAGACCGTTGCGGGCCGTAGTTTGCCCATCCCTGCTTTAGACTTTTACTTTGTCTTTTACGTAAATTATTTAATACGTTCTTAAGTGCAATGCAGTTTTATAACAGCGTGTTCGGCAGGTTGGAGTAGTAGTTTGGAGAGGTGTATTGATAGCGAACGAAATTGGCACAATCTGGATTCAAATCAAATTTGCGCTTTTTTGTATTGTCGTTGTAAAAGACGGTTTTCTTTTCTCGGTGGTCTTAGTATGCAATTTTAAATTTTAGTGATTGAATTATATTTAAAAAGTAATAAAGCAAATTAGAGTTTTCAGCCGTAGAGCAATATCTTGTCATATCTGAACACATGTCCCTGTAATCGCCCGATGGCAGCCCTAAGTTTAACACCTCCGATGTTGTTTTGCTCGTCAGAAGAATAAATAGGCATGATGTTGGTGTTAACAATGATGAGTACTTACCGATACGTTTTTTCAATTTACCATTTATTCATTGTTCAACACTGAAACCGAAGAGAGGCGCCTAAAGCATAAGCTGAGAGCATATAATTCTACTACTTTTATAATTTTGGCATCCGCGGTTGCAAGATTGGGTATGGAATCTTGTTAGCAACGTTTAAAAGTACTTTTAGTTTATTTAAATAATCAGTAAAATCATTAAATAGTTATAGTTTATATATCGTCAAGACAATTCATCGTGTAACCTATACTGTGTAGATGTAAAATATTAGTATATCCGGAAAAATCATAGTATAACACGACATGAAACTAAATCGTTTTTCTTTGAAGCCTAATTAAAAAATGAGTTTTCTTAAAACGAAATTAACGCCCTTGTAATCTCTTAAAACGTGCCCATTGATACGCAAGACACACATGAGAGTAAGAAAACGCGCGGCAATGTTTTTCTAAACGAATTCTTTATTGCCAAACTGTCCAACGTTGCGATTTTCTATTAAACAGAAAAGACAGAGTTGGGAAAAAATAAAATAAAATAACACACTTATCGAATTAATAATACATAAAATAGATGCTCAACATTAAGCTTATTTACAGAAATAGAACAAAGAACATGGTGGAAGCTACAGTTTAAATTTACAATTTAGTTTTAATATCTATAACCAATTAATTACAGTCAAACCTCGGTTTTCGAATACGATTCGTTCTGGAAGGCTGTTCGAAAACCGATTTGTTCGAAAACCGAATCATATTTTCCCGTTACTAATAATGTAAAAGAGAGTAATTCATTCCCTCCACCAAACGAATAACTTATTTACCTGTTTACACTATACCCTGTATATCATAGTATAAAGTCATTTATTCAAAGAATAGATAAAACACAAAAGTGTAAATAAAACAAAAAAAGGCTAATGAAGAGAAAAAAATGCTCAGTGCAATAAAATTGCAAATGCACAGCGTAACAATGAATGCAATACAGTAACAATGAATGTGTGAACCGTAATAAACGGAACAAATTACAATGAAAGTAATAAACGTAACAATAAAGCACAGCGTAACAATGAATGTACTGGATCTCGTACGGTGGTCGATTGGAAAATGTTTACGTTTCGTCTTGGCAGTCACGTGTCGCTGCTATTCTTTTTTTTGTTGTTCGAGTTGTTCGAGAACCGAATTTATGTTCAAGTCATTTTTATCTCGAATTTTCTGTTCGAAAACCGAATTGTTCGAACTCCGAGACGCTCGAAAACCGAGGTTTGACTGTACTTGCATTTTATAACCAGTTAACACCATTCAACAACATTATTAATAAATTTTTACCTGAATTTTCTTCACAGGTAATTGGAACCGAAATTATTCTTTAAATGCTTCAAACGCTGCAATCCATTTGCTATGCAATCTTCGACGAAAAAATAATTGCTAGTACGCTTTGCCAATAACTCCCACATAGATCACAGTTGTTCTTTTTGGGTCATAGAAATCAACGAAACGTTAACTTTGCGATCGTTTAAGAAAGTTGTAAAAACTAAAAATAAAACGAGTAATTCAAAACATGGTCTTGCCGACAAAGCTAATTTGCGATGTTTACAGCCTTCCTCCCAAACAATAAAAAATAATTGACGAGAAACATTTTTATTAGCTACTTTTTAACCAGGAATACATTCAAAAACATGTTTTTTGTGATCAATTTTTTAAAAGCTTTATTTTTTCATTTTTTTTACAGGATATAGTTGATCGTTTTTGTTTTTTTTTTCTTGTTGTACTTTGTATCTGTTCAAGAGGCGCTAAAATTATGTTTTACAATGTTGAAAATCTATGCTTTAAATGTTGTCACTTTACGTACCAAGCTGGTATCACTTAGAAAAATTTTTTTTCAATTTTGTAAAAACTTCTTTTAGAAAAACATTTTAAGGTAAAAATCGGAGTCGTACATAAACTGACATAAGGATAAAAAATTGCCTCGAAAATACAAGGTGTAAGGTCATTTTTTGTGACTCAAGCCCAACATTTTGTGACTTCATTAACACTTGAGGTTTAAAATAAGCGCGTAAAATATGTAACAGTTTTTCTCATTCGTATAGGTTTACTGAGTGATAAACGCAGAATTGTTTAATATCTTTTTCTTACACAATGAAAATTTCGTACGTATTGTAGAAGCAACAAATTTCTTTTAATTTGTAGCCTAACTGCTTCACGTCAACAACGAATCTCCTCTGATAACTAACACTGCTCGTGAATAAACTTTTTACAGAAAACAGCGAAGCGATTAAAAACGGAATCGACCTCGGCTTTTTCATTTCCGTGGCTATCTTTATGATGTCATCGCTACGCAACTGTTTGATTTATGGTCTCCGGAACCGCCAATATCGTGCAACGAGTAAAAAAAATTTGAGAAAGTTGAAGTCGTGCATCAGCTTTAGAAGAATAATATGCAAATTTCAAAGCCTACAAAAATTTCGTAAATGAACTTTGTTTGTGATGATTATACAACAGTTGAGCACTTTTTTTAGGCAAGTGTACTTTTTTTTATGTTTTAATTCAATCAGATAAAAATATGGATCGGAATGCAATTTTCAATTTTGTACCCATAGAATTGTAATCTACATATTTTCAATCTATCAAAAATCCAAATTTTTTTCTCTGCTCAAGAAATTCTCACTCAGATCTTTACCGTTTAATCATAATTATTTTTCGGTACATTTGCAAATCAATCATATTTATTTTTCGGTACATTTGCAAATCAATCATATTTATTTTTCCGTGCATTTGCAAACGCAATATAAGAAATAGATTGGTTTGTTTATCATCTTAAAAAGTTGCTAAAAAAAAGCTTTGCCATGACAACTGACATAGAGTGATCCTTGATCGCTCCAAGAGCTAAGTGATAGAATTTTTATAAGCAGAAAAAAAATTTTGGATTTTTGATCGGTTAAAAATATGTAGATTACGATTCCATGGGTACAAAATTGAAAATTGCGATCGGGATAGCTAATCTGGTTAGGCCAACATAATTTCTATTTTTATTTTTGGTATACAAAACTGATTTTTTTATTATGTTTTAAAGAAGCTATGGTATTGATACTTTTGTCATTTCTTTCAATACCTTATATCAGGTGCAAAAACTATTTAGTAGAAAAAATACTGTTAAACTTGTATTTTATGGTCAAAATCTAACTAGTAACGTGCTCAAGATTTACTTTTTTACTAATACTTGAAGAACTTTTTTTAATTTTCGCAATTTTATCAAACCCTTTTAACTTATCACTCTTGTCAAAGTTGAAACCACATTACAAAAGCTTGAGTTTCAAATAAAGTTTGAAAAAATTTTTTATTCTTTGACGCTCAAAGCACCTTTTGGGCAAAATGAATTTTATAAGTCCTATAAAAAAGTCTTTTCTAAAATTGTGATTTTTTTTATCATAAACTATCATTATCCAATTTTGTCTGCAGCCGAGTTTCAGGAAGTGCTGTTTCGATGTACGAAATGATCGTGCTTCAACTCCTACCTTCGCCATAACGTTGAGTTTTTGGGAAGCAAACTTTACGTCACCTTTCCCTGCTTGTTTGTATTAACCAGGAGCTGATAATTATAGTGATATTTCTCAACAACAAAAACAAGTAAAAATACAACCGGATAGCATTACCTTTGTATTTTGAAAACAAAACGGAATCTTTGCCAGAATTTTAATTTATTTGCAATTGTCCAGCAAGTCACGAGGACAAATTCAAGTTTGACACTTAATAATATTGATTTAAAAATAATATAACCACAGCGAAATTTTCTTGAATCAATCTTACACCAAAAGTTGAATAAAAAAAATGAGAACTAGTAATCTTAAAACTTTTATCTATTGTAAAAAACTAAAAAAAACAATTGTAAGTTTGAGCTTGTACTTGCGTTTGATTAACATTACAGAAAGCTCTTACAAAACAGTGAGATAAAAAAACACTCGTTTAGATCAGGGCTTCTCAAACTGTAGGTCGCGACCCCAAACGGGGTCGCCAAAAAAATTTTGGGGTCGCGAAACAAATTGGCATTTTGTGCTTTTTGCCGCGAAACTTTTTGAAAAACTTATGGTTATTGCACATGTAATCGGCAAATCAGAGAATTTGGAAACAAAAATTGACAAAGCGGAACTTGATTCTGAGTGGGAACCTTTTTTTTTTTTTTAGAAAATACCTAAAAAATCATGAAATCTCATTTAAATGCCCTGCGAATTTCGAAAAATTTCCAAAATTTGCCGCAGGTTTAAAATGGGGTCGAAGAACAAAACTGTGGGTTGCGAAACAAATTAGCTTTTTGTAATTACAAAATTGGATTTTTTTACAGTAATATTTATTGTCAATCAAAAACTAGAAAAGGTAAAGTGTAATTACACCATTGTTGCTTAAGGTTAGTTGGCATTTAATCGACAAAATAAGGTCTGAATCAGAGTGAAGACCTTTTTTCTTGTTTTTTTGGGAACACCTGATTTTTGTAATTTTGTTAATTCGCTTTAGGTTACTATTTCCATTTCTTGTTCTTATTACATGGTTTTTCATGCACATGCGTTGTTTTCCATAGGAAAAATTTAACGTAAAATTAGCCTACACATATTGGGGTCACATAAAATTTTATTTTTTAAAACGTGGTCGCAGAACAAAAAAGTTTGAGAAACCCTGGTTTAAATAACATCTTTTATTCTAAACGAAGCCTTTTGAAGTAACATGCGCTGAAATTTTTTCTTAAGTTTAGAATATCTTGACGTGATCGCTTTGCGGAAACTTTTTAATCTAATGATTGTTCTCGGTGATGGTCTAAACTTGCTTTTTAACTGTAAAATATAGGGCTGGTGTATAGCTATTGTCCTTATTTATTGTCGAATTAAGCCTTATTGTTTTTATTTTATCATTTCATGCAAAAGTTTTTCAACTTTATGGATAGTGAAAGTGTAGTTTTGCTGACCGTTTGATGAAAAAGAATTGAACTGAATAAGTATGAGAAAATATTTTGATATAAAATTGACAGTGGGCGATTGCTTTTTTATACTGAAATACAATCTATTCTTCGCTAAAAAGCATTTCTAGTGCTCTTCAATCTTTTTTCGAGTTAATTGTTGACTGAAATAAATAGTGGCAATATTATTTTATGGACGCATACATGTAAAATAATTTACAAATACTGCAAGCAGTAGAAACAATAGTTTTTAAAAATTGAGATTTTTTATCATCTTATTCTGTTTCCGAATATAAATTGACAATTTTGGAAGAATGACTGTAATGAAAAAAGTTTACTAAAAATTCTAAACACAAAATGGCTCTGGACAAAATTTTGAAAAGCTTCTGGAAACTGAAGATTTAAAAAAACCATACAGTAATTTTCTTTAGACAAAGCTGAAATCATAACTAAAAAAGCTTTTTTAAAATGTGATAAATTTAATGTAGCATTGATAAGACTTGATTTGTGCACTAACAAACAAGTTTAACAAGAATTATGAAGATTTGTTCGAAAATAACGGTTTTGCTTATAATTTTTATTTTGCTTTAACGGCATTGAACATTTCGGAATGGATGATTGTACGCACGATTTTTTTGGTTTGGCCAAGTTGAGTAGCGCTTGTTTCAGAAAGAATTGAATCAAATCAAACTTTATTTGATGTCAAAAAAGCGTTTTGCTTTTTCGACAACATTAGCATAATCAAAAAACATCCAGAAGTGCAGTCATCGCACATTTACGAGAACTGGGAACTACTATGTATAGTAATGACATTCCGTTGTCGAATCACGCAAAATTAAGAAATAGAAAATGACCGATTTGTCATTTTTATCGCAGATGAGCCATTTACGTCGATTACAAAAATAAAAAAGATTAAACAGAAAAATTACGCAAAAGCAAAATCGGTAAAAACGAATTAAAATAGCTTTAACTTCCTCGTGCAAAGTAATGTTCTATGCTTTAGTAGCCGACTTATTTACGTCGTATTAAATCTTGAAGTTACGTCATAGCTACAGAGGAGGCGAGTTCGAGCGAATCTCATACAATGAGTCGCCGGCAATTTGCGGCATACAGTCATATAAAGTTCAATAATGATTTAAACTAAGACGAAAAAACAAACGCTTTTTCATGTCCGACATAACCCGAAAAAATTGTCGTCTAAAATAAATAGATCGGGATAAATAAATTTTTTTCGGTCTTTAATGTCAATGTTTGTGAAAGGATGTTACCTTTATAGCGTTAATGTGAAGAAAAAAAGCGGAAATTAAAGTTCCCATAATTTGTTTTTGAGAAATTGATAAATTTGTCGGAGCAAAGTTACATATGCGTGTGAAACATGGACATTACGTGCTGAAGAAAAAAAGAAGCTTTAGTGCTTTTAAAAGTGGATATGGAAAAGACAACAAGAAATACGATAGCGGGATAGAATCAATTGTGAAAAACTACTGCAAAGGACAAGATGAATCGTGGGCAGCTCGGCCGAGTATTTAGGAGCGCCGTGATTGATGAGAAACGCGATCAACGCTGTGACGGTTCAAAACTTACTCGCGCCATTTTATCGCGTCCTTGGGAAGACACTTTACGGCGGTTTTTTCTACTGTGCAGTCTTAGCAAGTAACTATAATTTTAGGGCATATCTTTATCTAGAAATTAAAAAACCAAAAGAAAAAATTTTTACCGGACAGCAATATCTTGGAATCTCCAGAAGCAGGTCGCGGTAATTGCTTGAACAGTTATCCTTGACATAGAGTCTCCAACGCTTTCCTGCGAGTCAAGAGGATAAATATAGACTGAAAATAAAAAAATATATATATGGAAACTGATTCAAACCATCAAAGATGGAAAAAAATGGACCAGGAATACAATTAAAACAGGGAAAACTACTTAATCCTACTGACTGTGGAAAGCAAATTAATGGGAAAAAAGGGCAGGGATAGACCAAGAAGAGAAATATTTACAATGAGTTTTCAACTTTTTGGTAGCGGTATACACTTTTGACTAAACAAAAAAACCTGCCCACCCCAGTTTTAAATTATGCTTTAAAGTGTAAGGCTGCATAATTTTATCAGGGTTTCTAAACTCGTTGTAGTACGTGGACCTTTAGACTAATTTTGTGAGTCTATGGATTCCGAGCCTAAACACATTGTATGAAAGTCTACTAAAAACCAAAAAATATAAAAGGTTATCAACTAAAGCTCTGGAACGCTTTTCTTTTTTACCGTGATCCGAAGACCTTTTTTTTGTCTTTACTCAAAAATATCTCACATATAAGAAAATCAGATCTGATTTTTTCCCGAAAAAGTTTAGCGAATACCGGACCAAAAAAAATCTACACTCACTGTTGAAAGAAATTACTTGGTTCCCAAACAATCGATTTCAAGTACTTAGTAATATTTTGATAATGGAATATTGATGATCTATCATTTTTTGTAGCAAAATCTTGTGGAGCCCCTAAACAGGTCGCCAAGGTTCCCCGTTGACCTAGTCCACCAGAGCTTAGAAACCCCTATTTTTAAGCTCAAAAATGATTACATTTTAAGTCACGCAGAATATTTTATTTTAAAACAAAGGCGTACAGTCGATCAATCTTATCGGAACGGCTTTGTGAATAGCACACACCAGCGAGTCGTGACGATTAACATTGACATTTACAAATTACAAAACACCAATGGCGTGCTGTCAGGGCATGCAAGTCATGTTTTGCATGAGCAACGAACTTTTGCATGATGACTTTTTTTTTACTTTATAAAGAACACCATGGTTTTGGGACGAAAGTAGACAAATCTGAGACTGATCCCAAGCGAAGACTTTTTTTTAGAGCACACCATAATTTTGGGAAGAAAAAAGAAAATTGTTGACTCATTCCAAGCGAAGATTTTTTTTTAACGAAAATCGGTCTTCGTTCCAGAATCTCAGACAATTTTTTTGCCCTAACCGTAACGTATTGCATGTCAATTGCATGACCAGCATTGGCATACCAACTGCATGATCAGCCTGAAAGATCACCGCACGCCACTGCAAAACACAGACATTTTATGTAATAGTTTCTGTTGAATTTTATCAGACAGTTGTGACAAACATGGTATTAACCTTGTTTCAAAATCTCCTCTTACAAAAGCATTAAACTCTATGATTAAGCATTTCTTTTTTGATTTAATTTCAAGAAGAGCAGAAAGTTCTTATTTGAAAAGGTGAATCATTGGAATGCGAATGTAACGAGTTCATCGCCGCAAACCGTTTTTCGTGTATGCATTTGCCTTGATTTTGCAACGTTTGCTGCAAATGCATTTCTGCACGCTGCATTTCGTTTTGGTCGTGTGAAACATTGTTCTCATGCTGCTTTGCTCCTCCCAAAATAACCGTGGGCAGATTGTGAAATCGAGCCCAATTTCTGCCTGTATTGTCTAACTGATTTTCCCGCTCGTCACGAAACCTGAAATCACGCTTCGTATTTGCTAACGGTAGGGTAGCCAGGCAGTTCGCGCCTGGCGGTTGAAGCTTATATGAGCTGCGGTAACAATTGTTGTTTTTATCACCGACAAATTTGTAACTAAGACTCATTGCAATACAAGAAATTGATTTTTGTTCGTGTGCCAAACGTACTAATAAACAAGGAAGGAAACCACTTTTTGTTCAAAATTTCGGTAATCAAAATGTTAAAATGTAATACTTCAACGGCCCAAAACAAGCGCAGTTTGTAAAAGTTTTAAATTCAGCACTTTTGCACTAAATCTAATTGTATTTCAATAAATCCATTGCTTAAGCAAGCACCTTTTCATTTGTAAAGGGTTGCAAAATGCATACCAAAAAATTCAAATGCGAATACTCGTTTTGTTTAACATAAACTTCAAAGCTTTTTTTGTAATACTCGAAAATGTTAATTCAGAGTCATAGCCGTACCTGTCGCAGGGGCAGGTGGCAAAAATTTGGGCAAAATCAGGAATTTTAGGCAGCGACAAAGACTTATTTAGGCAAAATAAATTTTTTGTTTATAGAAAATGAACACTGAATGCAGAAAAAAGTTTAAAATATAAGGTAAAGATCTTTTTTTAAGGAACACAATGTTTTTCTGAAAAAGTCACAAAATTTGGGCAAAATTGTATCGCCTCACCAATTTTTTCTCAGCTGGTAAGATCATGTTTACAATGGACATTATTTTTGATTAAAGGTTTGCAATGTCGATTTTTCAATTTTACAAGTTTATATTTACAATAGTACAGAAGTATAAAATTTTTTACCATATATAATCTTAAAAATCATATTTTTATACTTTTTGCTTCTACAACTTCAAATTTAGTTTGAGATTGGAATGTCAATAGCTACTTAAAAAAAGATTGACGCAAAAAATGTTTTGATCCACAATTGTGTCAATTTCATTTTCCATCTCTGCGGCATTTCTATCCACTCTCCCACCGAATAATAGTGAAATTAAAACAAACAATATTCTAAAGCATAAGGGTTCAACATTGTTCAATTAAACTCAGGCAATGTAATCATCGTTTATTGGAGTTTTTTGCATTACATAATTGTTTTTTTAAGTAGTGGCGATTGAAACGAAACACTGATACAATAAGGTTACTCACTGTGGTTTTTAGAAAACTGTGCAACATTGCTTTCAAATAGATTCGTTTTGTAATATCTTTTTTGTAATTGATTTACTAAAGTTTCCTATTAGATAAATTTTAAAAAATGGCACTCATCTATTTTAACTTCAAATAAATTTTTGTCATAATAGCTTACTGCAATAACTTTACTTTGTGAAAATATTCACTGTATGTAAAGGAATAAATGACACTGTCACAGAAAAAAAAATCAAAATAATAATCAGTTTGTAGTCAGGTTAGTAAAACTAGAAAACAATTTGAAGACCCAGTGCACCCCTATACATTTCATCAAGCTGGTAAATCTTCAAAAAAGTTAGCACATTCCAGGGTGTAAAATACACTAGGTTTAAAAGCACTAGCCTACTTTCATAGCCTTAAAGAGTTTACGTAACAATGAGTCCATAAACATGGTTGCAACTTTTTCAAAGACAGATGACCAATAAATAAAACTTGTAAGTTCTTGTTATCAATAAGACAAATAAACGATTCGACTGCAATAAGGTTTAATAATTAATCAGTTTGTGTTACTGTTGCCAGTGTGAGAGTGTTTAAGTTGTTTAAGGGTCTGTGTTGATGCCTTGGAAATTAATTCTATAGTGAGATAAAACTTTTTTAGCCTGTGTGGGCGGATGAACTATTAAGTTTAATATTAGTCATCGGGGTGCTAATTTATTTTTATAGCTAGTCAGTATGAAGTTGTTGAGTGATTATTCGCCGTTGTTGGCGCTGTGAATCGCTTTGAAGTTTGAGGGTCAAGTTTTACGAAAACTCATCAAATTCTGTTGATTTTGTAAATACAGGGTGTGCAAAAAGTTTCCGAACAAGTTTAAAATAAAATATATATGATATTAAATGTACTTTTTGAATGATTTTTTGTGTGAGCAAAGATAAGATATAAGTTTAATCAAAGAATCTATTTTTACTCGATTTGGCCACCATTTGCATCAATTACTTTCTCCAGTCTTGATCTGAACGCTTCTACTGCAGCACGTATCTTTTTCTGAGGAATATCAGCCCATGCCTTTTGTATAAAGGATTTCTTCAAGTGGTTGACAGAAAGTTTTTCTGAGTGGCATGCGTCTTTTTTGAGCATTGACCAGATGCTAAAGTCTAGTGGGTTTAGGTCAGGAGAGGAAGGAAGCCACATTTCTTTGTCCCAAAATGAGGGAAAGTTTTATCTGCACCATGATTGAGTTTTTTTCGAGGTGTGCGACGGTGCACCATCGTGTTGAAAGGTAAACACTTCGTTTTTTCATTTCGATTTCATTTCGATCAGTGCCGGAGACAGAATTTCCAAGATATTTATAGGGTCTTTTTTGACTATGGAAAGCATAGAATATGGAGATATTCCTAGGCTTTATGCCTTTATTGTTCTTCGTGGGTTTCTCTTGATCCTCTCCCGTACGGCTTTAATTTTCTTTGGAGTACGCGCCGTTCTTGGTCGACTAGTTCTGGGATGGTCTTGTGTTATTTCCCAGTTCTTTGTATCTTTTTATTGTATCATAGACCGCCGATTTAACAACTTTAAGTTGTCTTATACAGTAATAAGAGGGGCTGATATTCCCGCGAGGTGTAATTCAATGATTGTATTTCTTTTCTCCATTTTTAATGATTAATTTTTAAAAATTTATAAATTTTAATGCGTAAAATACAAACAATTGTCTAGAACAGGGCTTCTCAAACTTTTTTGTTCTACGACCCCATTTTAAAAAATAAATTTTTGTGCGACCCCTATATGTGTAGGCTAATTTTACGTCAATTTTCCTGTGGAAAACCACGCGTGTGCAGGAAAAATCATGTACAGCATCAGTGGTTAATATTCCAATTTAGGGGCCCGAGGCAAGAATTTTCAAAAAATTTATGTTACTTGAGAAAAAAGAGGTCTGAACTGGGCTTGCATATTTTCTCTCAAAATCAGGGTGTTCTCTAAAAAAAAAAATAAAGAAAAGGTCTTCACTCAGAATCGAACTGCGATTTATCTATTTTCGTCGCAAACTTCAGGTGTCCTCTCAAAATGCCAATTTCTTTCGCGACCCCAAAATTATTTTAGGCAACCCCATTTGAGGTCGCGACCCATAGTTTGAGAAGCCCTGGACTCTAGAACATTAATTTCATGATTTAATAAAAAAAAATATTATTTTTTATTTATTTATTAAATCAATAAAAAGTAGTCCGGGAACTTTTTGCACACCCTGTACATGTATATCTTTTATAGTTAGAAACCATGTTTTTTTCTACATATCTGCAACGAGAAGTTTTCTAGCAAATCCGTTCGTGTGTTGCTAGAAATAACTATTTTAAAAACTTTAGTATCGCGGCAAACTATTTGTAGAGCTGGCATAAATAAAAATAAACACAGCTTTACTTCAACGCTAGATATTTGTGTTATTTAGTTTAACTGATCTTTTTGGATTTCCGAGTAAAGTTGTGACATTTCGTAATAAGCTTGATTTATTGACAAATAATTTTTTTTTCATTTTTATTCAGTTAAGGCGCGTTTACAGCCATATTTTCATGAAAAAATGAGTGGATTTGAGCGTCAATAAAACAAACCAAGATCGCGCTGAAAGAAAAAAGTACTGTAAACGGCTGTAAACGCGCCTTAATACTGAAAGAAATAGGTTATAGTACCTAGTTTAGGAAATCTAGAGTAAATAATAAAAGATCAAACAATGAATTTTATTTACTTTTTTAACAAGAAATGTAAAATCTTAATATTTTCTCATTTTGGTAGGTGACTAAAAGTCTATCTTACAGTCAAAACGATTTCAACATGAAAGCAATGTAGCAGCTTATCAATACGTATTGACTATGGTATTATGATCTCTATAGGGCTAAATTTTGTGAAACGGTCTAACCACAGACGCAGAGCAATGAAGTTGCGTTTTTCTGCGAATTTAATTCTCACCCAGAGTGACAAAGTCGCGTCTAAACCCCAGTTTGATTCTTACTAACAGCGACGCAGCCGTGTCTAGCCACAAACACGCTTCTTTAGCTGAGCAACAAAGTGGCGTTTATCTGCGACTTTGATTGCCAACCAGAGCAACGAAGTTGCGTTTATCTCCGAATTTGATTGCCACCTAAAGCAACGATGTTGTGTTTATCTACAAGTTTGATTCTCAACCAGAGCGACACAGTCGCGTCTAAGTGCAGGTCAAGCTGAGCAACGAAGTTGCGACATACTGTGAGTTCAATTCGCATCCAGAACAACGAAATTGCACCAACCATGAGTTTGATTTCCACCCACAGCAACGAAGTTATTTAATCTGTAAGTTTGATTCGATCCAGAGCAACAAACCTGTATTTACCTGTGATTTTGATTTTCATACCAGACACTGCCTTTTCTGAAGTTCAATTAAGTGTAAGGAAAAAATTTCATTAATTATAATTTTTTATTTTCATCTGTTTCATTACTTTCTTTTTTATTTCATTCTATTCATTCATCTATTTCTTTCATTTCTCATTTCATTAATTTTTCTAAAAAGCCTTTAAAATCTTAAACGGAATTTTTTTTTCCTACATTTTTGTTTTTTCTGACGGAAAAAACAACCTCGTGTCTGTTTTGGAGTTGTTGATCTCAAATTTTCAAAAAAATCTTGTTGTAATAATTAATTCTATTATAAATTACGTCACTTTTTCATTTTGTTTCTTCTAACTTAATTGTTCAGGCATTCTTTTTAATTCAATAGTTTTAAGACAGTCAACACCAATCTGTTACAGCTTTGTTTATTTAGGCTTTTTAACCACTTTTGCGTACGGTTTTAATTGTGTAATTTGTAAACAAAATCCTAAATACAAAATTCCCCTTTGGTAGGGAATTTCCTTCTCCCTGGTTAAGAATCCCGCTTTGGTTTTTCAAAACTTAGTAAAATTCCATTTCAAACCTTAGCGTATATAAACAACATCCGCTTTTTGCCAAGACAAAAACGCGAATATATACGTCATCCGTCTTTTGGCAAAAGTTTACATCCGCGTACACATACGTCATCCTTCCACAAGTGGTTAAAAACTTATTCTTTTTCGTGTCGCAATAGATATAATTTCTATACAGTTAATCGTCAACAGCGCAAAAACCCATTATCAGTTATCCCTTTCAAACTCAATGGTGATATTTTAAAAAAGATCAGGCTAGATTTTTTAACATCGTTAAAATTAATTTTAACTTTCTGTCTTTTCTACTGGTTTGCAATTTGATAACAATCAAAAAAACAGGAAAACCAGCTTCAATTTCATACAAATAAACAGTGTAATAATCAAATTTTTCAAAAAATTAACTTTCAAACACACGCTTCGAGTGGAAGCATCAAAGCAGTAAAACCATTAAAACAGGCTTTTGAACATTGTTTCTAATGAAGCCAGAATCATTGAAAGTGTTTTAATTTTTTTTTCAAAAATGCTTTGACAGTAATATGTAAAATAAAGCATTTATAAAAATTGAAAATTGATCAATGAATATAAAATTGTACATTCTTTTTTCACACTAACATTTGTGCTCAAGTTCTCAAAACTACTGCGTAAAAAGTTTAAATTGTATTTTTTTGACAATCAAACTGGTTGACCTCTTGGCAGTGATGAAGGTCTCGAGACCAATTTTCAGGTCCCGGTCTCGGCCTTGGTCTCGTAATGACCTGGTCTCGGTCTCGTACTTTTTAAATTGGTCTCGAGACCAGACATTTTTTGATATTTTTGTCATTTGATGTGGTTATGATGATTTACTGCTTTCTTTACCATAAACAATTTCTCTCGCGAAATAAAATTAAAAGCCTTTTATTGCCTCGTAAAATTTTTGAGTAAAGATTGTCAATAGATAGTTTAGTTCAGTGGTTCTTAACCAGGGAGGCACGCCTCCCCTGGGGGGCGTACGTAAATTTTCAAGAAGGCGCGATTGTTAACATGTTTTACAACACAGTCTATTAATTTTGATAATCAAAATGACAGGAAACTTGACCTCAGCAAGAATCGAATTGAACAACGGAATTCAGCAAGCTTTTTTTAATTGGATTTTGCTCTCACAAACGGTAACTGTGAGTCCCAATTAAAGCACATATAAAAACTCCTTTATCTGATTTTTAAAAAAAATTTAATCAAATAAAATTCTCCTATAGATGAGAAGCAAGAAACATATTACAGTGCGAAATAGGCGACATTTTTGATGAAGCACAAGAATAGTTTTTCGAGTTAAAATTTAACTCAGCAGCCAAGGACAAATTTAAAGTGCTGGACCTTGAGGCGTTTTGGACCAAATACCTTCCCGTTTATCATCTTATTACTACGGCACACTAATAAATTTTGAGTTTACCTGCGGCACACTTACTTCATGAAGGCGAAAGCCTACTTAATACTACACTCTTTAAGTTTACATGCAGAAATTATATTCACTTCGATTTGATCTCATATTTTGCTATTTTTCTCCCAAAATCATTGTGATCTGCAAAAAAAACAAAAAAAAATTTTCACTTCGATCTCATATTTCGCTATTTTTTCCCAAAATCATGGTGATCTCGAAAACATATACAGCAAAATGAAAATGTGCGGTATTTTCAAGGGGGCCCGAGGCAACTGCTTCATTTGCCTCACCCAATATCCACCATTGACTCTATGGCTTTCTGTCGAAAACACAAAAACTTCGCGGCACACTTTAATCTCTTTTATGTCTGACAGTTTGGGAAACCCTGCTCTATAGCATAAAGTTTTTTTCATAATTGTCAGCTGATTAGCTAAAATATAATTCATGACATTGAACAAATTATCTATTCCGTTTGTTACCGGGCTTTAGATGTTTTTTGCTGATTAAAAATTCTGACTTAAAAGAAACCAATATCTCTATTATTTACTTGCTTTATTTCATTTGATATTTTTTTTGCGCTTAGCTTGAATAGCTCCTATGGTAGTAATTTTCGAAGTAAGAAGTTTTAACAATGACTGTGTTGCCTTCAAATATTTTTGATTTTTGGAAAGAAAAATTTGAAAAATGTTTTGTTCTTTTCAAAGTCGCAAACTGCGCCTTGTGCGTTGAAGCTTCGTCTGCTCCAGTTGAGCGGATTTTTAGCGCGGGCGGTTGATCATGCGACCACATAGAGCAAGGCTCTCTTGTAACATGCTGGAGACGCTAGTTTATTTGAAATGTAACTTTGGATTTTTGGAAAAATAAAAATTAGTGTTACCGTATTAATAAAATTAAATTTCTTTACGAAAAATATTCTGGTCTCGATAGTTTCTCGTCTCGCTCAATCATAGGTCTCGAAATTCTCCGCTCTCGATCTCGGTCTTGGTCTCGAAAAAATTTTACGGTCTCGGTCTCGAATCATGTGATCTCGACTACATCACTGCCTATTGATACAAAAAAAACTTGCGTTTTTTACGTTGCAGAATGATTGACACAAATTCTTCAAGTTTTTCTAACCTCAAAGCGGTTTAATTGCGGCTTTTTTCAAGTAAAAATTTTGTTCAAAACTCAAGAAGTTACTCTTTAACAAAGCGTAAAACTTTTATAATTTCTGTGACTTTGAAAGCAAGAAAACCTTAATAAAAGAAATGTTTGTAAGAAAGTCTTTTAACCATTTTAAAACTTATTTTTGCAAAGTTGAATTACTGTATGTCTAGGATTGCATTGATTCAATACGCAATTTTACATCTAATTTTGCATTTTGGTGCTAAAAAAAAACAATCAGCATTACAAATATTACAAGTTCTTTTTAAATCAAGGTTGTGGAGTTGTAGAAGTTTTTTTCCGACTCTACCTATTCAAAATTTTCCGGTTGCAACTTGGACTCCACCTATTTAAAGTTTTCCGACTCCTGTACGAGGTACATCTAAAAAACCACTCCGATTCACAACCTGAAAAAATTGTTTAAAAAGCGATATAGTTTTGCAAATTAACTGAGTTTTTGTCATTTTTCGATCAAGGAGGTTTCAACTTTAAAAAATCCTTGCAATATTTGTTTGTTTGTTAAAAAAATCTTTAACCATTTTAAAACCTATTTTTGCAAAGTTGAATTATATCTAAGATTGCACTGGTTGAATACACAATTTCACATCCAATTTTGCGTTTTGCTGCCGAAGAAAAAAACAGCATTACAACATTACAACTTTGTTGCTGTGGGTGGAAATCAAACTCATGGTTGGTGTAATTGTAATTGTAATTGTGCGTGGTCAAGCTCGAAGCACGTTCTTGATTGAGTTGTTGTACTGTGCGTTTTATCTCTCTCGTGGTTACTGCAGAACGCTGTCAGAGCGACGCGTGGTTGTTGTTTGGCGGTGGCCAAAAGATGGCGAGCGAAGACTTCGTTAGGCCCTTTTTTATAAAGGTTTCGCAAAACTGTTATTGCCTCATCATACGAATTACAATCAGCGATATATTCGAACACACGGTGCGAGACGCAATTTACCAATGCTTTTAGCTTGTTCGTCCGTCGTTCTCCCGCCAGCGATGCATCTAATACTTCAATATAATTTTCGAACGTTACAAACCAATGACACCATTCTTTCGATGCAGAGGACGAGTTAGCGTCTAAATCGAGGCGAGAAGGCTGCATAAATCTGTCCATACTGGATTAATCTTAGTTGATTAAATTGTTCTGAAAGGAGGTCGTCCCGTGGCGTTTATGTCAAGAACATTGCATGGGAGTGAACTACATTATCCGGCTGTAGAAAAAGAAGCAACTGCTATTATTGAAGCTGTTCGAAAATGGACTCATTTTCTTTCCCGACAGCACTTCACCCTGGTAACGGATCAGAGGTCAGTCTCATTTATGTTAGATAACCGGAAATGCACGAAGATAAAAAACAACAAAATTCAATGCTGGCGACTAGAATTAGCCTCTTACAGTTACAATATTTTGTATAGACCTGGAAAAGAAAATGCTGCCGCGGACTCACTTACAAGAGGATTCTGCAGTTCGACGTCGATCTCCAGCCTAGCCGAAATTCATGCCTCCCTTTGCCACCCTGGAGTCACCAGACTTTTACACTTTGTACGCACTAAAAACTTACCCTTTTCTACAGGCGATGTCCGTAAAGTCTGCTCCTCATGCCGCATTTGCGCCGAACTCAAGCCATCCTTTTACAAACGAGAAGAGAGCCATCTCATTAAAGCATCAAAAGCATTCGAGCGAATCAGTATAGATTTCAAGGGACCTCTACCAAGTTCATCGCGTAATAAATATCTGCTAGTAATAATCGACGAATATTCAAGGTTTCCTTTTGCTTTTCCATGCCCCAACATGTATTCCTCAACCGTAATCAGTTGTCTAGAAAAACTTTTTAGTTTATGTGGGACGCCACAATTTGTGCACTCCGATAACGCTCCTTCATTTTCGTCAGGAAGCATAAAAGAATTTTTGTTAAAGCGTGGTATCGCCTCAAGCAAATCAAGTCCGTACCATCCCACTGGTAACTCTCAAGCAGAGCGTTATATCGGTATTGTCTGGAAATCAATACGTCTTTCTCTAAAATCCAATAATTTACCTTTATCTTGTTGGGAAACTGTTTTACCTAATGCTTTACATTCTATTCGATCTCTGTTAAATACTACAACAAATACCACTCCACACGAATTATTCTTTAACTTTAATAGACGTTCTCGTAGTGGGAGATCTTTGCCAGCATGGCTGTCCTCCCCAGGCCCGGTGATGCTCCGCAAATTCCTTCGAAATCACAAAAATGATGACCTCGTAGAGGAAGTGCAACTTCTGGACGCTAACCCCCAATACGCGAACATTCGTTACAGGGATGGTAGAGAAAGCAGCGTTTCCTTGAGTGACCTGTCTCCATGCCCACAAGGGTTAAACTCGCGTGAAATAGAATCGCGATTTCCTATACTCGACGAAGAGGATCCTCAAACATCACCAGTGCAACAAGGAAAAGATGATTTACTGCGCACTACTCCGTCGAAACCTACCATGCAAAGGCAAAGTGGTGATGCTCCCCCTCATCAACACGAAGATTCCCTACAACAGGACGACCAAAACTCTTTTCTCTCCGCCCCTTCCGAACCAACAGTGCGCAGATCGACTCGGTCAACTAAGGGTGTTCCACCCATTCGATATGGAGAGCCGATTTTTCATTAAGAGGGGAAGATTGTAATTGTAATTGTAATTGTGCGTGGTCAAGCTCGAAGCACGTTCTTGATTGAGTTGTTGTACTGTGCGTTTTATCTCTCTCGTGGTTACTGCAGAACGCTGTCAGGGCGACGCGTGGTTGTTTAGGTGTGTTGTTCTTTTTAAGTTGTGTTGCTTGTTCCTCTGTTAACGTGCATTTCTGTTTAGGTAACTACGTTTCTTAGTTGATTAAAACCTAAATTCGTTGTGTTTTTGGGTAATTTCAGAACAGTTGGTGCAATTTCGTTGTTCTGGATGCGAATTGAACTCACAGTATGTCGCAACTTCGTTGCTCAGCTTGACCTGCACTTAGACGCGACTGTGTCGCTCTGGTTGAGAATCAAACTTGTAGATAAACACAACATCGTTGCTTTAGGTGGCAATTAAATTTGGAGATAAACGCAACTTCGTTGCTCTGGTTGGCAATCAAAGTCGCAGATAAACGCCACTTTGTTGCTCAGCTAAAGAAGCGTGTTTATGGCTAGACACGGCTGCGTCACTGTTAGTAAGAATCAAACTGGGGTTTAGACGCGACTTTGTCACTCTGGGTGAGAATTAAATTCGCGGAAAAACGCAACTTCATTGCTCAGCTTAAGAAACGAGTCTGTGGTTAGACGCGACTGCGTCGCTCTGAAAATCAAACTCGCAGATAAATGCAACTTAGTCGCTCTGGGTGGGAACCAATCCATAGTTCCAGATAGAGCTAGGGTAAGCTCGGGTTAGGATCCTCCTTTGAGAAGATTCCCCGACAAAGCCCCTGCAACTGCAAAGATTTAACCCATTTTGAGCTACCAACGTAGTTTATTCAAGTTTTGTTTGACACAAGCTTAACTTTTTTTTCTCCTGCTTAAATTTATTTTCTTAGTGCAGTGGTTTATAACTAGAGCCATTTTGTTATTGAACAAACGTTTTTGTAGCCATCTGGTGGACAGTACAACTCTTGCTAAGCCGAGCAAGCTTTTTCTTTATTTAATTTGTTTTAACAGCCAAATCATGAAGCGGATAGCGTATTTCGGTGATTTGAATTTGAGTTGGGTTGGGAGTATAAAATTAGTTTAAATTTTACAATCTGTTTCCCAAGTTATGAAAACTAATTTCTTCCACTAATCAGGCTGGACTTTGCTTGAAGTCAGTATGTGGTACTGTAGTTCGCATAATTATTTTTCTAAACATCTTTTACACTGTAGCTCGCGGTAATTTTGTTTTCAAAAATTTATTTAAATTGAATAATTGAAATAACAAGAATCATTTAACTCCAGAAACAATTTGTTCTAGCTTCAAAATAGTATCTTTTAAAAGCATTTTATCAAATTCGCTCAAGGAATACGATGAAGTGTGCAGTTGATGGGCGGCTTCTTTAATGGTCGTCACCAATTTGTTTGTTTCATCACTTAATTCGCTTGAACTAAAAACTTCGAATTTCGGTGATTTGAAATCAAATGTCGAAGACGTCGGTTCAAGATCCTGCAATAGTAATTCTTAACAAAAAGACATTATATGAAAATATACAGAAGATTTTGTTGTCACCTAAGAAACAAAACTAAATTTCCTTAATTTATTTTTGGTCTAGTAGCCTGTAAAAGCGGTTGCTATAAAACAGTACTTCACGTTTTTTAAAGTACTTGAATTGCAAAATATTAAATATAAAATTGAAACCGTCCTAGAAACGAAACTTTGTCAGTTTACCTTTGCAAGCATAATTGTAAAATAACACGCGGTTCGTAATTTGGTTTCTAAAACTGTAGCAAAATTCGTCAAACCGTCAGCAGGGCCCAAGTGTATTTTTTTCGATTTCCTATTCGAAAACTTTTTTACGGGTTACAATCATGGCGGCATATTTTGCTTTCAAAGGATTTTGAGTGGGAGAAAACAGAGTGGAGATCTTTAGCGCTGTAAAAATAAGTTTAAGGCGAAAAAACTAAAGGTTGGTTCACACTGAAAGCGGAAAGCAAAAAAGCGGAAAGCAAAAAAAACCAAAGCAGAAAGTTAGTTTACACTAAAAGCGGAAAAAACGCCAAAGTGCAAGATTTTTCGTGCTTAGCGGAAAAATTTTAAAGTTGAAATATTTCAACATTTTACGCTTCACTCGACTAGAGTACAAGGACTGGCAGGTCAACTGGAATTACCTGTATTAAGTTAGATAAGTGCGGTTTTAATGTTATAAAAACTAGATATGGCCAATAAGTTAATGTTATTTACTTAAATTTGATTTCTATAAAATCTTAGGCATTTAGCTGGTTTGGGATTATGCAAACACAAATAACTAGCATATTTTGGCATAGAAACTTGGACAGAGTTATGTCTTGGCAAACTTTATGTGGATCAACTAAATTTTAAAAATTTGTGTAATTTCAAAATATAATCTATTTGTGCACTTTATGTGTAACCTTTTTATTGCTTCAATAAAAAAGACTATAATTTTTAAAAAGAATTTTAATACATTAATATTAATTTTCAGCTTCATTTATCAAAGCAATAAATAGGTATCAATTAAAAATGTGTTATTTAAATTGCAATACATTACGGTAATACAATAGTAAACTGTTTAGCATAATCAGTCATCATATTAGTATACTAAGAGTATATGGGTCCTTAAAAGGTGACTAGTTCATGAAATTAAACTGTCTCCTCCCTGTGGTTACTATTGCTTTTTGAAGAGGTCCTTTCCTTATGGTTTCTTTATTATTTCATTCTTGTTGTGTAGGGGGAATTTCAGGTTAGTTTCACCAAAAAATTGCTTACGGCGACTTCTTGAAGACACCCAAATAGATTTACTTAATAAAAATAAAAAAGATAGTAAATCACCAATTCACACAAAATATTCATTCACATTATGTAGCAACTGATCTCTAATGCTAAAGTCCAATAAGTTTAATTATTTCTTAGAGTTATTTATTAAGAGTTGACATTGTTTGACATAATCTTAGCGATCAATTAACTCAAGATCTGTTTTGAATTATGCTCAGTTGTTTTTTAAAGCTTAAGATAAATTTGTAGCAATGTAATAAATGTGTAAGTTTTTAAAGCTAAAAGATGCATTTCTATTATATATATGTTGTTTTTCATTTAAATTTTCTAAATCAATTTTAGTGAAGCCAAAGACAATTTTTTTTAAATACCTATTACCAATAGCCTACTTTATCTTTAGGTGAGTTTGCATTATTTTGATAAACTATTGATATTTAACTTACTCTATCATAATTCCAAATTTTGTTAATTTTGATTGAGTAAAAATAGTTTTACAAAACATTGTTATTATAATTGTTTTTCACATCATGACAATGAATTATATGTTCCAGGTAGATATCATCCAGTAATATTTTGAAATATTTAGTTGTTGGATGTCATTGGCTTGAATTTAAATTGATTTATTGAAAATATTCTTTTGTAAATAAAGGAAGAATAAAATTACCATCTTTTTATGCTTATATTGTTTTATTGCTCCGGGCTTGTGCATTGCAATTACAGCATTTCCATTTAGCCTTTCTCAAATGGAATTTCACTTTTAAATTGCTTACGTCATTTTTCTGAACAATTTTCACACAACTTTATTTGTGCATGCATGGTTCATGAATCAAACAAGATAAATCAATTAAGGTTTTTAAAGAAAATACTTTTTGTGCTTACTCATTACAAATGCTTGCATTCCATCTAGTGTAAAGGCACATCCTCAAATTCAGTTATGTCCATTACTGGTTCTCTGTGCCAACCATTCAAATAAAAGACTTGAGTGATCCTGTTTTTGAGACAAAACTATTGCTATTTCTATTAAGCATGTTTGTCAATGCACTTAACTTTACAAAAAAGTACAGTTTTGCATTTATGTAAAGCAAAATATTATTGTTCACATAGTTCTGAGGTAAATATTGAAGTAGCTATTTTTTAATCTTCTAATAAAGCCAAACTTGATTCTGACTTTTGCATCACCCCCACTGCTTCCAAGATCTTCCATGGATTAGCGATGTGGTGTTGTGTTTGTACTTTGTTCCAGGTTGCAGTTGAAAAGATTTATTGGTGTTGTCTGTAATTTCTAGCACAGCCCACGGCCATTGTGGTGATGCATGAACTTCAAAATTTGTAATGTAATGTATATTTTTTTAGAGTGGTGATTTGCTTATTCTGAGCTGTGCCAGTTTTTTACCCATATGACATGTTAATGTCTTTTTGTATGATTGTATGTAATGGGCATAGTTTTTGTGACATTTGAATTTAATTAATAACAAAATAGAATTTGACGTTATTTTTTATTTATAATTTATTCTATCCTAATACTAGATTGTTCCACCAATTCTTTTGTCATGTTATTGCTGCTTTTCTATGGTAAAGTTTTTTGATATTTGTTTTTTATATTTTGGCATCTGATATGATTTATATTGCCTTGAATGGTTTTGTATTGTCCTAAATATAGATATACTGTTTATGGTAAATGTTGCTGTTACTAAAACATTGTTGATGCCATTTGTAGCAAGCATATGTGTTTGAAGTATTTTTCTCAATGTAACTTTAAGTAGCCTCTAAATTTTCCAATTTTAATGTACAAGTTTTGTGCCAATTCAACATTAGATTCTTTTATGATGTATGCACAATTGTTTAAAAAATTTTGTCAATAAATTTAATTTAGTGTGGAACCAAATTGTAATGATGTTTTACTACTTACTATAAATCAGATGTTAATATGCTCTAAAATTTAGATTCATATACAGTACAGTATGTGTTTTAATATTTAGTTACAAATTCCTTTTTGTCAGCTCATTTCTTTGTTATGCTTGTTGTTAAATTTTTAAGAAGTGATTACAATAAGATTTAAGTATAAAATGTGATAGTAATTTGTTAAAACTATTTTTTGCGAGAAAATTATTATTATTGGTTTGAGGAATATGTTCGTAGCGTTTTTATATTTTCTTTTACTTTACAATGATTTTTTACTACTTAGTAAAATGTATATATTCATTCGATAGAGCTCTTTCTACTGTAAAAAAACTGTGCTGATCGTCTTTTTGAGTATTTTGAGATTTTATTATTTGTGAGGCTTACATATGGAATATCCAGTGGGTAAAAAGCAACATTTTCGACACCTGCTATTTTTTCCTTTTCATCGAGGCCAAAAAGCTGCTGAAGCACCCGGGACATTTGCATGGTATACGGGGAAGGTGTCATAGGCGAATCTACGGCAAGAAAATGGTTTGCGAAGTTCAAAAATGGCAATTTTGACATCGACGACACGCCCCGCAGCGGAAGACCTTCTGGATTTGATGAAGACCATCTCAAAGCACTTTTGAAGGAGGAAAGTCGCCAAACAAGTCGTGAATTGGCCGAAAAAATGAACTGCAATGAAAAAACGATTCTCAATCATCTTCATTCATTGGGATTTGCCGAAAAATTGGGAGTCTGGGTGCCTCATGAGCTTAGCGAAAACAACAAAGAAAATCGTCTTCAAATTGCTTTTGCTTCTCAACATCTCGCCCGCCATCGAGCAACACCCGGTCACAAACAGTGCTTTTTGTACCGAACCGTTACGGGAGATGAGAAATAGTGCCTATATATAAATATGAAGCAAAGAAAGTAATGGGTGGCTCCTGGAGATGCGCCAAAGCCGAGAGTTAAGCCTGACCTCCATCCAAGGAAGACCATGATCTGCGTTTGGTGGGACTGGGAGGGCATGGTGCATTGGGAAATGCTCGAAAGGAATGCCACGGCCAACAAGAAGCTCTACATAGCCCAGCTACATCGTGTGAATGAGGCTATTTAACTGAAAAGATCCCATCGACAAGGCCAAACCATACTTCTTCACGACAACGGCAGGCCTCATGTTGCACAAGTCGTCAAAGCCGCACTCCAAGAGCTAGAATGGGAGGTCCTTCAGCATCTGCCGTATTCTCCGGACTTTGCACCCACGGATTACTATTTTTTCCGCTCTTTGTCGAATCATATGAGGGCCGTTACTTTCGACAATGAAGAGGACCTTAAAAACTGGCTCAACAAATTCTTCGATACCAGACCCGGGGATTTTTGGCGGAACGGCATCCACAAATTGGTTGAGAGGTGGGAGGAGGTCGTAAACAGCAACGGAGAATACATAATTTATTAATTTATAGCCATAACTTTTCATTTTTGTTTAAATAAAAGTCTTTGATGAAAACGCCACGAACATATTCCTCAACCTAATATATATATGTATACCTAACATTTTTGGGTCTCTTCAAGAAGTCACTGTAAGCGATTTTTTTCAGTGAAATTCACCCGGAATCCCCCTTTCAGCATCAGGATGGAATAAAAAAGAAACCAAGAGAAAAAGACCCTCTCAAGAAGCAATAGTAACCGCAGGGGGATCCGGGTTAGTTTCACAAACAAAAATCATTTATGGTGACTTCTTAACCCTTTGACAGTCTAAGGTAGGGTGGTCCAACTTCTGCACTCCTGTGGGCCACTTTTCAAAATTATTCGAGTTTGCGGGCCTCAGCCGGCTAAAAATACCTATTTTTGTCCCAAAATCAGGGTGTTCTCTAAAAAAAAAGGTCTTCACTTGGAATCGGTCTGCAAAATTCCTATTTTCGTTCCAAAATCAGGGTGTTCTCTAAAAAAAAAAAGGGTCTTCACTTGGAATCGGTCTCTGAAATTCCTGTTTTCGTTCCAAAATCAGGGTGTTCTCTAAAAAAAAAAAAAAAAAAAGGTCTTGGAATCAGTCTCCAAAATTCCTATTTCCACCCAAAATCATAGCGTTCTCCAAAAAAAATTACGGCTGCTTGTGATCGACAAGACTTGTGCAAAATTGTTCCGCGGGCCGCACAAATTCCCTCGGCGGGCTGCATGAGGCCCGCGAGCCCGTAGTTGGACCACGCTGGTCTAAGGGGTTTTCAAGGTTCTTACTTAAATGCCCTGTGTATCACATGTGATGCACGGGACTGTCAAAGAGTTAAAGACACCCCATTTTTTTTGCTAAGGTTTATTATATTGTACGTGTTTTTTAAAAAGCAACAATTTACAACATCAGTTGAACATACTTATTTTTCATACATATTTTAAATCGTTTTACAGATCAAAAAGTTTTTTGATACCTTTTTGCATAACTTATACATTCTGTTTTTAAATGAGAATTATTTAATCATTATTAATAGAAAAATGTAGGCTACATTGTTTTTAAAAATGTTCCATCTTTTAATGGTGATTTGTCAATTGTGCAATAAAAGAGTGTAATTGCTTTGATAAAATGTATGCTTTGCTGTATCTCTCTATATCTATAAGTGCTTCAATAATAAAATAGCATCATAAAATTTTAAGAATTACTCAGATATATTGAATTTAGACAAATAATAAAAGGTAGAAACGTATAGAAGATAAAAAGTATTAGTTCAATGTTTAGCTCACAACCAGGGATATCAAGTTAAAATAGTTCCATGGCACTGTATATTTAAGAAAGAAAAAATTTCAACGACGTCAGCTGCTTTCTGTTTTCCACATAGTTTTGAATAGCAACCGTGGACTAAATTTAAAAATTGTCAACAACTGTGACCCCCCCAGTCACACTTGGTGAAAAAAATCAACTGGAAAGTGTATTTTCCGCTAACATTTTAATGCGGTGCACACTGAAAGCGGAAGCAGAAAAAGCAAGCGGAAAGCGGAATTTTCCGCTACGCTTTTAAATTTTCCGCTTTCCGCTTGATTTTTCCGCTTCTGCTTTCAGTGTGAACCAACCTTAACAGGTTTAAATCTCGGATAAGAAGCAATAAAATTTTTTCCTAGTCATATCCGTCATCTGGTAAGGCTCAATCCGTTGTTAAATTCCAATTTGTATTATAAAATAAACATTCGTTTAGGCCAGGGCTTCTCAAACTGTGGGTCGCGACCCCAAATGGGGTCGAGTAAAAATTTTTTGGGGTCGCGAACAAATTAAGTTTTTGTGCTTAGTGCCGTGAAACTTTTAAAATTCCAGTAGCGCCGCGAAACTTTTTGAAAAAATTATGGTTATTGCACATGTAATCGACAAATCAGAGACAATTTGGGGACAAAAATCAATAAATTGCAGCTTGATTCTGAGTGAAGACTTTTTTTTTAGAGAACACCTAAATCGGGGGACGAAAATTAAGAAATCTCGTCCGAATGCCCCGTGAATTTCGAAAAAGCTCCAAATTTTTCCGCAGGTTTAGATAGGGTCGCAGAACAAAAAGTTTGAAAAGCCCTGGGTTTAGGCCACAACTTTGAGCAAACTAATGCAAATAATCAAAATCGAGTTGGATACCATTTTTTCAAATGCATAATTGCATGTTACAATTGGGCAAGGCAGTGGTTCCAACCGGAGAGAAATTTCTCCTAAAAAAAATAAATTCGGGGGAAAATTTTTTTATGTATTAAGAAAAAATGTAAATAAAACATAAACCTGAAATTAATATAAAAAACAATCAAGTACCGCCTTAAGCGCCTGTCCTGTAGATCGCTGTGTCAACAACAAGGTGTGATCTCTTTCGGTTACACTGCAAAATTCACTCAAATTTGAATCAGTCTTGACTGGTGTTCCAAACAAACCAGTGCCAGTTTACTTCCATTTTCTTTTTCACCGACTCTCTAAATCCGTCTTCTCTGTTCTCTTTTTCCTCCCCAATTTTCTTCCTCTCTGAAATTATTTGGAATACCTAGTTTTTCGTCTCACAGGTGATTGACCGTGACAACTCTCTTTGTCACGGTCAATCACCTCTTCAATTGATATCTTATCAAACCACTCTTCTGGGCAATAATATTGCAATCAGCTTGCCAGCTCAACTGTATAGATTGTATGATTTTTCATGAGAAAATTAAAAATGTTTTTTCTTCATTCTAACTTTTTTCATTGCCAAGTTTCCGCAGTTTCTTCCAAGTAACTTGCCCTTTCTCCATCTACTGTATTCTTCCATCTATTTTTTTGGCATCAGAAATCAGAAAAATTCTTTCTGCAGTGCTTGCGGTAAGCCAAAATAGAATATTTTTTTACCTCTTGTTTAAATGTCCTATTTTTTATCATCTTCACTTTGCCAATTAAGCACCTCTTCTCTTCTTTAGATTTTTGGCTCAGACCGTGTAGATTCGCCCGGTTATCAGTCTTAGTGGGGTGCCTTTATGCCCTATTTGCAGAACGGATTCGGAGAGGAAATTTGGGCAAAACGAACGAAAAAAATTTCGTTTCAGTCTTTTAAAATTTTTTGCAAAATTTATTTGTTCTTTCGCCAAGTCTTTTGTCTACTGTTTGTAGCATTATTCTTTGTGATACACTGGCAAGAATTAATGAAAATGGCCAAAGGGAGGAATAAATAAAAAGAGATTGAGAACCATTGGCATAGGGCAATTAAATTTAATTACTTACCCTTCTAAGATGCGACTTGACCATAGTGTTAACGCAAGATCCGGACGAATGAGCGGTATCAGTGCAGATCTGACAGATGATCTCAGGATGTTTGGTCGACTTTGAAAAAACTTCAAATTCGTCAAGGCATTTATGACGTAATAGCCAATGAGAAGATGAGACAACAAACAGAATTTCACGCCAAATTGAAACGAGTTCAAGCTGTAACGTATAACGATAAGCTAAAAAACTTAAAACGGAAACTAAAACATTTGTGTAAGAATTAAAATGGAAAGTAAAAATAAATCACGGAATATTTTTTGCCTGTTTGCCTGCACTCAGAAAAGTAGGTAGCCAATGATTTATATTCAAAATGTATCACAATGCAAAATTTTCAGGAAAACAAAAGCAGAACAATTTTTATTTGGCACTACGCACCAAAAACTTGCCAGTGTACGCCATCTAGCGGCCATAAAATTCAATGAGTCAACGCCATTTGACTCAAAATAAATTCTAGTATAGAAAAGCTCTACCGAAGTTGCATGAAAATACCATAGCAAAGCAAATTCGACAGTATGGCAATTTATAGAAAAAATCTCGCGAACATTTGTATAAAATTAACATTTAAAATGTAAAACCAACTTGCAGAATAGAAACGGCTCAATTAGAAACAAACAAATCTTACAAGAGCATCCTGGGAGAACGTTGCAAAACGCAGTGAGGTTAACATCTGCGCAAACCTGTGTAAGCGCCATTCATCAGCCTTTGGTGTTGCTGTCATATGAGCTCGCGAGATCTGTAGAATCTATAAAATTGATAATCAAAAATGTTCATGATCATTTTTGATCAAGGTTTTAAGGTTTTATCAATCAACATGGCAAACAAAAAATCAAGGTAAAAAAAACTTAAAAACAAATTAATATTGTGTTTTTAACATCAGAATAACAGAAATTCATCGTCGAAATTTTTGATTAACCAACAGCTTGATTTTACCGTTAAAATTTCATGTTGGTCGAAGAAATTGTGTGGCAAAAACAACGACGTTAAAGACGCCAGTTCATCGTATACAAGTGATAATGAATGAGGAGCTTTATCGCTGGATTCAGAAAGACTCTTCCATAAATCAAAAATTTCCAGTTTGCAGCAGGAAAAAGCCATCTAAAAATATATTTAACTATTTCAAAACCATACAACAGCAATCTCGTAAATCTTACAATTATATCGTGCTCAACTTATATTCGTCCGCATTGTGCGGTCAATCAAACTGTTTTTCAAGACAGTTGCGATCAGCAACGGAACGAATGAAAACGAGCAGGTTAGTTTCACTAAGTATTTTAATTATACAAGACAGGTTCGATAATGGGCCAGCTCTTTAATAACGACTAAAAACAAAGAAAATTTACAAAAAAAAACAACAATAACTAAGAATGGTGAATCAAGTCTTTTACAAAAATCAATTACGGAAAACCGCGCTCAAAAACAATTTTCAGAAATAAAAAAGTAAAGGAAACATTATAAAAAACATATGCTACAGCAAAGACTATAAAAACAGGCATAAAGTTCTTGCAAAAAAGTAAATAAACGAAAATAACAACAAAAAATTTTTCAGCTTCTTTTATCACCACTTACTTTATAAGCGTCATTTAATTCATTTCGTATGTTTTTCAAGCACGACGTAAAACCCCGAATAAAATTGATCTAAAACATATATTTGTGCTTGTTTGATTTAAGCTTAATTTGCGTTGGTCATCAAACGAACATCAATTAAATTTTGCATTGAAGCCGGCCGGCTACAAACGCTGGCTGGCATTGTTTGCAGGTTGGAGACAACCTTCAATTTTTTATCTTTATACTTCGAATTTGGGTCAAGTATTTTAGTAGCAGCTTTTTTATGAACACGCGACTTTGTCTTAGTCTGGCAATTTTAAATTCAGTTTCAGATTGGGTCTTTTTTTAGTCTTAACTGTCTTATTCCTCATTCAAAAAGCATCACAAATTCGAGTTTTTGAAGTGTTCGAAAATTCGACAAAACTGCACTAACCCGCCATATACTTATGCTTGGTTGCTCAGGTTATTTTTAAACGCGTCAATGCGAGTTATACGATTCAAACCTGTAACGTTAGCAAACTCTGAGGCGGCAAATACTTGTCGGTGCGACCCAAAAAACAACTTCTAAAGTTCTTGTGATCCAAACATTTATGTGTTTTTTTTTTCCGAAAGTGAGGACTAAAAATATCTTCATCCACTTTCGTGAGAACAAACACGATTTGGGCAGGAATTTTAAATAACCTTTAACAGCAAATGCTTCATTTAAAGCTCTTTATGCTTCATTAAAGAGCTTTAAATGAAGCATTTGCTGTTAAAAGCTATTTTAAAGTTTTGTACCACTAAAAAACTTTTTAAATTTTAAATAAATACATTTTTTATAAAATGCGATGCTTTGACATTTTTTTGTGACATAATATGCTGATCTCCCAACCACAAATTAGTTCCCGGCCTACTATTTGCAGACCACTGACATTTGGCGTGAAAGAGTTTAGATCGGCAGCAGCATATAAAGAATCCGATGGAAAGTTTGTATGGAGAGCAAACCGTCGGGATGCAATAAAAAAATAAAAAAACATTTTTGAAGGTTTTGATCGATCAATTCAACGATTAAGACATATTGATAATATTGGTCGAGCTCAAAGTAAATCCCTTCTATGGGGCATTTGGTCAAAAAATTTGTAGGAAAAGCAATATCTACAATCGGATTTCTAATGTTTACCAAACTATTTGAAAAGCACCGCACAAACAGCAATCCGTGGAATGGTGGTTAAATTTTTAATCAATTCACTGCAGGTTTTGTTCACCGATTTTTTCTGCGTTAACGCTCCTAAAAGAAAAGTATAATATAAAAAAACCTTTTGTAACCGACCATAAATTTCCAGTTTGAAAAGAAAACACAAGCAACTAAATGAAGAAAATGTTTTCCGAAGATAACAGTGTGATGTATAGATAACGGATCAGCTTTGCTGCGATTGCGTAAGCCTTTAAAAGACAGATTAAACTATCCATATAATTAATTTTTTTCCCTTATTAACAAACATTAGATCAGGGGCATTCAACCACTTTGAGCACAGGACTATTTCAGTTTATCAAAAACATTCGCGGGGCAAGTAAATAAAACACCGCTGCCCAATTTTACACATAAAGACCAGTTTTTTGGTTTTGACTTCGCGAAACAAAATCTTTTTCTGGAAACGCAATTATTTTATTTAGTTTACGTCATTACAAAAATACCACCCAGGGAACTCAAAACTTTTGTGTGGAACACGAGTTGTAGGTACTTGTACTAGACATATAGTTCATTTTGTGTCGGGTTTCAAATTGTGACTTGAACTGTTGGGTTGGAAATTTCCGATCGATAGTGATGATTACAGTAACAACCAAATGTCCTATATGAATATCAAAACTTACCAACAACAGCAAGCCGTCCAGCCGACCACCGCCATTCAACCAAGTTCGTATCACGTCGCGTAACAGACAGCAAATATCTTCTATTGTCTTTTTTGAATCAGACGATACTTCAACGAAAGATGAACCTAACAACAGCTATTCTAAAAAAACATTGCTACTGAAAACATAAAACAAAGTACATTAAAATTGGTATGCGCTTTAACGGCTGCAGTAAACGGCAGAACCTTTGTTCAAATCTTGAATCGCTTTGCTAGTCGGCCTATGTCCTCGGAAAAGCACATGAAAATAATTTTTCTTTTTGGCGGTATTGATAAGCAGTTGTAAATTATAGTCATATCAAAAACTAAACTTCAAAAATTTTAACCGAGCAAAAAATATCTCATCTTCAAAAGTAGGCCGAAATAATCATTTGGCAGTTACTCCAAGTACAACGCCTGCATCATTTTCTTGCAAGTCAGGAGGATAACAAAAATAAGTACAGGAATAAATGTAAAATCTTGTTTACCTAAGAAAAACCATATTTCCACGTTTTTCTCAATTAACAATGGATACGTTTGAATAAAAGACTGTTGACAATAAGAAGGAAGAATTGAAAAAAACTTTTTTAAAAGCGAACCAATTTGAAAATGTCGAAAGTCAACATGAAATAAGTTAAAAGTTGAAACTATTTCAATCAATTGCATCACTTGATCTTTTTGAAAAACGACAGAAGCAGATCTGAAACAGCAAGAATGTGAAGCTAATTACTTAAAGTTTAACAGAATCTTCAAGACGTACATCAGGTCGGTTTCGCACAGAAAAAAGAACTTTAATATTCATAAAAGCAAATAGAAAATGTAAAAAAAAACTTTTAAATATTGTCTCTTCAGACATAAAAGTGCAAATGATAGATGAAGATACAAAATTAACAGTAATAAATAATTTAATCTGCAGCAACTCAAGCAATTTTATCAATGTGCAACTTCACGGTCAACATAGAAACAAATAATTCGATTCTTAAGGCAATGCATAATTGATAGGTTGAAATATAAAAATAGCCACGTTATAAAACAAAAAAAGTTTCAACAAAGTCTTAACAGAAGGTGTTCATACAAAATACAAACACCATAAAGTAGAATTCTTTATTCTGTTGGGGAAACTAAAATGGAAGTCTTTTAAACAGAAATGTTATCCTAAAGGGTTTTTCATAAAACTACAAGAGCATATAAACAGTTTACTAGTTTTCAAGTAAAGATTTTTATTCGCCGAATTGCCAATTAAATTTAGCGCTTTCGAATTAAGACAGTCAATATTATCTCGATATAAACGGAATTGTTTTAGCCTAAGAACAGAGCTTTGGCTACGATACACCTGTATAGCTCGATCTTAATTAGGTTTATAATCGATTAGAAGCTGACGTCCACAACAGCCGAGACACCGCACCTTAATAGTTAAATCCGACAAATGAATGGCAACTCAACATGAAGCATTATTTTCATGTGTCGCGTAAGAACAGCATGTAGGATCAGTAGTTCTCAACCTTTTTCTATCTTTTAAAAAATATCGTTTGGATCACTTTGGTTTGCTGACACCTCTCGAACGCTATTGATCGAAATTATATTCCACATGGTCAATGCACTCAAGGGCAGGTTCAATCTTAGCCTTTACTTGTAAAACTCTGTGTGGACCACATGAAATTCTAGGTAGAACCCTGTTGAGAATCAAAGGTGGATACACAACTGCTTACAAAAGCCTAAACGATGAAAATAAATCAAACTACCTAAAAATTTTACACCAAATATCCATAGCAAGTTGAAAATTGTAAGTGTTAGCACTAATGATATGAGGCAAAAGCAACTCTTCGAGTTTGGGATATAATTCACAAGATGTATCATCAAAATATAAAAGTAAATCCGTTGATATAACTTCGCTTAATAATGATCCATTTCCATCAGCGTTGTCAAAATAACATAAAGCTGATTGAATGAAATATGGATACACTAAACAACAAGGCACTTAGAGAATCAATTTTTATAACAACATTAAATATGAACTTTTTTTATTGTTTACTTAATTTGGCAAACTTTGATTTCTAAGTAATCAAATCTATGTAAAGGTAAAAAAGTAATTTCAGTAGTGCCCGAATTCAAAAAAACTACAGAAAAAAGATCGAAAACAATCTTACATTGATCTTGAAGTTGAAATATTAATGAAAACATACGCAAATTAACGCCATGAATATCGTCATTTCTACTTGAGTATTTCAATATTCTAAGAGTTAAAACCAGCCGAACTACCGGAGAGGGATTAAAACAGTTTTCTGCAAAATAATAGATTTAATAGTTTATTTACAGCTTAGCTGTTTGGCGTAGTACTTATCCACCTCATAAAAGTTAATCAAAATTACTTTAACATTGAGCGATTCAAATGGCTCTTCATCTTGATTAGTTGGTTAGCGCTAAATCTCTATGTACCGTAAAAACATTAACATTTTGCCTTTGCTCAAATTCTTTCGATTTTAAATGGTTAAAGTTGTTTACTCAGTAACATAAAAATTTTTTGATAATTATTTCTTTATTGTGTAAACTACAGTGTGTTCGGAAAAAAACTATACCCAAATTTGTACATGTATTTTCCAACTCAGTGGTAAGTTAGATTTCACTAATTTCATAGGAAACCTTAATTACATCATTAGCCACATAAGAGTTTAATCCCGAATGCAGTCCGCCACAGGTCATTGATTTTGATGACTTTTTCCGACGCAGCCTCTTTTATCAAACATGGGGAACATACTGGTAATCACATTGAAGGCCGTTACACAGGATTTCTCATTATGTCATTATCATTTAAGGGTTTTATTCTGGTTTTGCTAGCCCTTGTGCAAGTGGGGGGTCAGTTTAAAGGCCTTATCACATAGCCGAAAACGCATAAAAAGCGCATAAAATCCGGGTTATAAAATCTGCACAAAACGTCCTCCATGCAAACGGCACTTTCTTGCGGGCGTATGGTGGGCGCAAGGAGCCCCGGGTCATCGCAGGATAATGATGATGGAACGTCTTCAGCAGCTGTTTCTGGACCGCATAATTTCGCTGGGTCGTGATGACGAATGGCCGCCTAGGTCTCCGGATCTAACTCCTCTTGACTTTTATATCTGGGGTTACCACAAAAGCAAAGTTTTCCTCACTCCACCAGCTAACCTCGCAGACTTGTGTCAAAGGATCACAATGGAAGCTGCTCAAATTCCACAGGATATGATCATCCAAGCCATGCAAGAAATGAGAAGAGCTGAACTTTGCGTCCGTAATGACGAAAGACACATCGAGGGGCGTTTCGGACTATGAGCTGAATAAGCGCACTTGATTTGTCGGGAAAATGGGTGGTTCTATGGATTAACGCGCGTACATTGAACCGCAACACAAAAGAACATTCTGAGAATTGGATACTTTCACTTGATAATGTAAATACCGTAAAACCTCTAATTGAGCGCCACCCTGTTTTTTCAAAAGTCACCGTAAGCGATTTTTGTTTGTGCAACTAACCTGGATTCCCCTGCGGTTACTATCGCTTCTTCAGAGATCCATTTTCTCTTGGTTTTTTTTTTTATTCCATGCTAATGCTGATGCTGAAAGAGGGATTTCGGGTTAGTTTCACCGCAAAAAGAAATCGCTTACGGCGACTTCTTGAAGAGACAGGGTGGCGCTAAATTAGAGGTTTTACGGCAGGGGTTCCCAACCTTTTTTGCTGTCCGTACCCTCTTTTTTGGTTTGGGTTTTTCTTGTACCCCTTTAATATTTAGAATAATAAATTTATCCTTTTTTAGATATACTACCTTCGGTTATGCGTACATTTTACACAAAATGCGTGTGAAAGTAGCAGCACCGTTAAGATTTTATTTTTAAAATTAAAATTCATTGTCAGTTTTATTGCGCAGTTTAATGAGACTTTTGTTGTTGCTTCATCATCACTAATTTTTCAAATGATGGGTAATTTTGCTCAAAGCAACCCGTAAGTCATCTTCCAATTGCAGACGGTTCCTGTGCTTATTTTTCGTATTCATCATTGCCGAAAACTCACTTTCACCAAAAGTAAGTTGTTGAAAAACGAATTGTCATTCTCATGGTTTCTCTAGCTAGGTTTGGAAAAGCTTCCATTACAACACACCAAAAATTGTTTAACTTTGATTTTTCAAAGAGCAGTTGCAATTTTTGGCAACTTTTTATTTCAATGAGGTCTTCCTTCAAGTTATCATCACCAGACATTGTTGTCAAATCGAATAGAAATGGATTTATGATCCATTGCTGAGCTGCATTTAATTCACCATCTGAAAATATCCATCAAAGAAGTTACCCAGCATCATCAAATGAGCCATAATAATATCATGCTTGACAGTTTGCAAAAGACAACTTTTTTGCAATTCCGTTTAGAGAAGGCAAATCAGCAAGGTTATCTTTTGCGATTCGGCTTGACCACAGGGATAACTTTAGTTTGAAAGCTTTAAGTTTTTCACAAGCTGTAATCACGTTCATTTGTTGTCCTTGAAGTGACAAGTTCAGCTCATTTAGGTGATACATAATATCAGCAATATAGGCCATACGTTGAATAAATTCATTGCTTTCAGAGAACCACCAAATCAGAGGTTTTGTATTGCAAAAACAACTTGATTGTTTCTCGAAGTTCGAAAAAGCATGTCATTACTAGTCTACAAGAACGGTAGACTTTTACCGTTCTGTCCAACCCCTACTTATCTTGGGGTAAAACTGGACAGATCGCTCACGTTTCGTCACCATTTAGTGGCATTGCGCAAAAAACTATCATCGCGCGTCACACTGTTGAGGCGACTCGTGGGCTCGGGATGGGGTGCTGGTGCTAAAACACTACGCATAGCCACCTTATCCCTAGTCTACTCAACAGCTGAGTACTGTGCGCCAGTCTGGTGTCGCAGTGCTCACACTCGCCTCATCGACAGTGTCTTGAACGATGCCATGCGCATAGTTACTGGATGCCTGCGTCCCACTCCAACGGACCACCTATCTGTATTCTCAGGCATCCAGCCAGCTGAGCTTCGCCGACTGGGAGCGACACTCTCCTTGGCTTACCGTGGATCTCTGGACCCCGATCATATCTTGTATGGTCTCTTAAGTGGGTCCTCAGATACTCGCCAAGTGAGACTAAGATCCAGACGCCCGTTTGTGCCAGCTGTGCGGAATCTTTTGGACAACCTTGCCCGACTGGCATCCGCGCTTCTGAATGGACAGATCACAAATAAAAAACGAAATATTGTGAAAATGCTTCCAGGCTCCGTGCTTTTGTGCCCGGGACCGGTGCCAGGCCTGTTGGGATGGGCTTACCCCGAGTAGCTTGGGTTAAGCTCAACCGCCTGCGGACTGATGTTGGGCGATTCCATTGGTCCATGCACAAATGGGGTCTCGCTCTTTCACCGAATTGCGAGTGTGCTGCCTCTGAGCAAACCGCAACCATGTGCTAACAGCATGCCCTATATATCGGGCACCACATGGAGCACGAGGTCTGACGGTTTTTGATGACGAAACTCGATGCTGGCTTAATAACACCACTGCCAGCATCTGATTTAGGCAGCGCAGCAGCCTGGGGTAGTAAAAGGATAAACCCTCGGCCCCAGTCCTGTTTGTGTCTGACCTAAAATGGATGCCCTCCAAACGACGACGACGACGATTACTAGGCCTCGAGAAAGCCACCGTATATCAGCGTGGTACAGCAAGATGCAATGGTCATCGCTCATTTCGTCACAAAATAATTGGAAAATTCTGTGATTTGTATCTTGCGTTGTAATGAAGTTAACCATTTTAATGCGTGTATCAAAAACATTTTTCATACTTTCCGACATACTTTTTGAGGCGAGATAATCGTAAAATCATTCAAATAGCTGATTTTACGATTATCTCGCCTCAAAAAGTATTCGGATAGAAGTAAATTCTTTAACAAAACCATTCAAATAGCTGCTTTGTGGCCAATGTTTTCGTACTTCTTGACTTCTAATCTCGTACCCCCGGTTGGGAACCTCTGTTTTACGGTATGTTTTTGCAAAAAAAGCAGTTGAATAAAAGCTCTTTTAGTAATGATATTGACATTTTTCTGCCGGTATAATTTTTTTCCGGACACACTGTATATTAGTCTCATACCACAACATCAATTTTATTGAATCGTCGTCGTCGCCGTCGTCGTTTGAAGGGTATCCACTACAGGTCAGACACAAACAGGACTGGGGCCGAGGGTTTATCCTTTTACTACACCAGACTGCTATACTGCCTGAATCAGATGCTGGCAGTGGTGTTATTAAGCCAGCATCGAGTTTCGTCATCAAAAACCGTCAGACCTCGTGCTCCATGTGGTGCCCGATATATAGGGCACGCTGTTAGTACATGGTTGCGGTTTGCTCAGAGGCAGCACACTCGCAATTCGGTGAAGGAGCGAGACCCCATTTGTGCATGGACAAATGGAATCGCCCAACATCAGTCCGCAGGCGGTTGAGCTTAACCCAAGCTACTCGGGGTAAGCCTATCCCAACAGGCCTGGCACCGGTCCCGGGCACAAAAGCACGGAGCCTGGAAGCATTTTCACAGTACTCCCTTTTCCATTTGTGATCTGTCCATTCAGAAGCGCGGATGCCAAGTCTGGCAAGGTTGTCCAAAAGATTCCGCACAGCTGGCACAAACGGGCGTCTGGATCTTAGTCTCACTTGGCGAGTATCTGAGGACCCACTTAAGAGACCATACAAGATATGATCGGGGTCCAGAGATCCACGGTAAGCCAAGGAGAGTGTCGCTCCCAGTCGGCGAAGCTCAGCTGGCTGGATGCCTGAAAGTACAGGTAGATGGTTCGTTGGAGTGGGACGCAGGCATCCAGTAACTATGCGCATGGCATCGTTCAAGACACTGTCGATGAGGCGAGTGTGAGCACTGCGACACCAGACTGGCGCACAGTACTCAGCTGTTGAGTAGACTAGGGATAAGGTGCCTATGCGTAGTGTTTTAGCACCAGCACCCCATCCCGAGCCCACGAGTCGCCTCAGCAGTGTGACGCGCGATGATAGTTTTTTTGCGCAATGCCACTAAGTGATGACAAAACGTGAGCGATCTGTCCAGTTTTACCCCAAGATAAGTAGGGGTTGGACAGAACGGTAAAAGTCTACCGTTGCTGTAGACCTTTAGCTCACGTTTGGCCTCTCGGTTATTTAAGTGAAAGGATGCCGTCACCGTCTTAGTGTGACTGAGCTTCAACCTCCAAGTCTGGAGATACACTGACAGTGTAAACATGTCTTGGCTTAAAGTCCCCTCCAAGTCCTTCCAGTTTCCAGAAGAACACAACAATGCTAAATCATCAGCATAAGCAAACTTTCTGGAAATCATGGAAGGAAGATCGTACATATAGATGTTAAATAGGAGGGGAGCCAAGACCGATCCCTGAGGAACGCCGTTTTTAAGACGGCGTAGCCTGCTTTGCTTGCTGTCACCGGTGGTAAGGGTGAAACTTCGATTTCGGACAAGCTCCATAATCATTTTGACCATGTGCTTATCCGGAAGTAGTCTCAGCAGCTTGCAGGTAAGGCCACGGTGCCAGACAGTGTCATAAGCAGCTGTCAGATTGACAAATACGGCACCGGCCTTCTTTTTAGCCTCGAAAGAATCTTCGATGTTCTGGGTTAGCAGAACAACTTGATCTACGGTTGACTTCCCGCGTCGGAACCCAGCCTGCTCTTTAGGGAGCAGTGGATCGATTAATGGCTCAAGGCGGGCGTAGATAAGCCTCTCAAGAATCTTGTAGGGGACACAGAGCAGAGATATCGGTCGATAACTCTTTGGGTTTCCCACGGGCTTTGCTGGTTTGGGGATCGCGACCACAAGCGCTCTTCTCCAGATCTTGGGAATTTTTAGTCGACGCAAACAGGAAGGAAGTCACGTAACCAGGACTTCAAAGAAGCTCCGGCATGAAGTATAAGCTCTGGGCAGATGGAATCAGGTCCCGGAGCTTTACCTGGTTTTAAATGTTGGAGGGCAGCAGCAAATTCTCTCTGTGAAAAATTGTCAGAGATATTTACTGCGTCTGGTGTTGTGGCCCTCCAAAGGTCAGACACTTCTTGAAAGACAAGTCGAGATGACTTGCGATCAACAGCCTCGTATTTCCCATTTCTAACCAGCTGAGATGCAATAGCATCGGCTGAAACGGGACAGTGACGAGTAGAGTGTCGTGACCTACCAGTGAGGTTGTTCAAAATACTTGATGCTTTTCGACTAGAGTGTGAGAAGTCAATGCTCCAAACTGCTTCGGACCATCGATCCCCGCGCTTTATGTCAAGCTTGGCAAGCAGAGCTGTAGCAGCCAAACTTGAGTCGTCTCCCTGAGGAGACTGCAGAAAGGTTTTATAGAGGGATTCACACTCTGCATCCCAACACGGAATATAGTTATTTCGATACCCGCGTGGGATAGTCTTTTTGCCTGCTTTCTTAATGGTGTTACAGAAGTCCTGGTAAGCCGCATCCACATCAAGTGAATCAGGCGGCAACAAAGTCTTTGCGAATTTATTCGTCAAAGCAATGCAGTGACTCCATTTGGCCTTGCGAAAGTTCCATCGCTTAATAGGCATGCTTGGCACTGCCATAGCAAACCTTGGTGGTGTAATAAGCGAAGGTTGATGTTGTGACCTGGGGAACTTTTCAAGGACACATCTATCCGGTAAGCGACTGTTTGGACCTACGCTAGCGAAAGCTAGATCTGGATTGGTGCCAATGTTCCAGCGGCCGGAATAAAAACTGTCAGCGTCCTTGGCATTATACAGTATAAGAGGGCAAGACAATTAATACTTGCCCAGCCAGCCAAGCACTCACCATCCGGACTGTTGTCATCGTAACCCCAGTCAGCATGACGACAGTTGAAATCGCCAGCGTAAAGACAGAGGTGAGGAAACACTGGGAGATCCAGGGTTCGCAATCGCGTTGGCGGTGGTTTGTAGACGTTGACTATTTTATAACCATCAACGTCCACACACAGCCACTCGATCTCCGATGTCGGTGGAAATTGGTCCAAAAGCGTGTATCTCAGTCGCTCGTGGACAAACGTGGCAAGACCATGCTTCCTGCTTAAAGACCAAGCTAGTTGGTAGTTTGGTAGCACCAACTTCTCTGCATCAGTGCAGTGGGTCTCCTGCAGTAGGATGACGAGTGCCTCGGACTGCATAGCGAGATGATGAAGAACGTTCATCTTGCTTGCAGTGAGGCCTTCGATGTTCAGCTGAAGAATAGTGGGTCTTCGGAACTTGTTGGCAATGTGCCCTGAAAAAGGCAGTTTTATCCTGTCATTGCCCCGTCCTGAAAAGGACGTTTGCCGATTACCAGACCCACACTGAACATCGGAATGGTGGATACCCTTCCATTTTGGTAGGTTCGGTTTCGGTCTGTCATCTTTGAAATCAATGAACAGACTTACTCACGGCCCAGGCTGCGAGAAAGCACCTACCATCTGGGCCAATTTTATTGAATACTAATCAGCTTTGTTTTCATTTAAATGAAATCAACGTCAAGCAGATAGAGGTGCAACCTGTTTTTTTCGGACATTGTCCGAATTTTAGCAAAATGTCCAAAAAATTTGAAGCAATTTCGGAAAGATGTCTGAAAATTATTTAAATTATTCGGACAAGAGTTTGATCTATAATTGCGTTTGCCGTTTATAGTAACTACTACGCTCAACAAAAATTTTGTGTGATGCTTTAACTATAAATATCGTTCACTTCATGTCCGACGCCCCTATCAAACACGGCGGATGAGTTATAATTTCCAAAACGATTGCGAAAAGAGTTATTTACATTTTACCGCATTTAAAAAAAAACTCAAAACCTTAGAACTTTTGCTAAATTTGCTGCTTGCGCGCTGATATCCATTGTTGAGGCCGGGACAACCGTCATTTTATTCCGAGTTTTTTTTTTTTTGATCTTCGAAATATCTAGTTTATTATAGTTTTTAATATGACAACATACACATCTTTTGTGACACACTTTGCTTTCAGAAGATTATAAAGAATGTTATAGTTTTGTCTTAGCTTAATTGCATTATTTGATAAAGTACAAAAACGCTTGGGGTTTGTTTCCACTAGGAGCATGAAATGGAGTATTCTTTGTTTCTTTTATTAATTTTTTCTTGGTTTTGCTTAGCGCTTAAGCGCGGAAAGAAGTACAAAAATTAATAAAAAAGCAAGAATAGTTTGTTCCACGCTCGTAGTAGAACCATGGGTCCCATCCCATATACCAGTGTTTCTTAAACGATGGGTCGCCAAGGTTATGCGGGTGGGTCGCGAAGGCTTGTAAATTATCGCGCGTAAAAGAAAAGATCTGTGCGCACAAGATTTGAGTAGTGAAGAACCTTCTTGAGTTGTCGTTACGAAATTAAGAGGAAATTGAAAAAAATCGGAATCAGATCCGATGAAGACCTTTTTTTTTTTTAGAGAACACTTGATTTTGGTGATGAAAATCAAGAAAACGGAGACCGATTCCAGGTGAAGACCTTTTTTTTTTTTTTTTTTAGAGAACACTAGATTTTGGTGATAAAAATCAAGAAAACGGAGACCGATTCGAGTTAAAGACTTTTTTTTTTTAGAGAACACTCGATTTTGGTGATGAAAATCAAGAAAACGGAGACAGATTCGAGGTGAAGACCTTTTTTTTTGAGATCACTACGGTTTCACCACGCTCAGTCAAATTTACCGGTATAGTTTTTTTACATTTTAAACAGTTTGCAAATTGAATAAGGAAAAATTTGTATTAATTATTCATTCTTTGGAAATATATAGAATATGAAAAAATATTTTAGATCTACATAAAATTGATAACAAAAATGGAATATACTAAGAAAGTTTCCTTAAAGTGTGCCTACTAATTTCAAATCGCTCGTATCTTATGCACTAACTGTTTTTGCTTTCATAACTTATGTTTATTATATTATAATATATATTAAGTGCAAATGCTATTTATTAAACCTTTAATGGCAATAACTTTACTTTTTATAACAAGAATTGATATTGCTTTTAAATTAAATGATGCATTACTTAAACTTACCGCTTTGTGTTTCCAAAATATTTAAAATTTTATTCGGAAAATCTGAGGAAAATGCAACCAAATTAAGACACCTGTCTATTTCTTTGACAAAATACACACTCACAGCTTTTATTATTGCAGCAGGAAAAGCATTGACATGCATACTGGGAGTAATCTAAAACAATAGAACCAAGAAATATACAGTGAAGTAATTTTATGAAAAATGAATCAACTCCATTTGCGAGTAAATTAAGTAGAAACTAACTTTGGAAAAAAGCACTTTTATTTCGTTCATTAAGCGAAATAAGTAAATTACAGAAATCGGATTTGGTTTAGCAAAGTGAAATTATTTAACTAATTTTTATCAGATAAATATGCAAGGAATTTAAACAACTTGCTTATATACGTGAAATTACTTTTCAGTTACCAGTATCACTAAAAAATACAAAAAAATCACCTACTAATTGAACTTACGATATAAATTGGCTGTAGGTTTTCACATACTGCGGACAAAAAATTAACGACAGGAAGTACATCAGAAATAATAGAATTGCCGTATTCAGAAACCAAATTGTTAAAAAGTTCAAGAAAAAAAGATGTCATTCGTATAGCCATCACAATGGATTTTATAAAGTCAATATCTGCAAAAAATCTTAATTTTAAAATAAACGGAGAAAAGAATTGGAAAAACTTTAATACCATTAAATGCTTCTTCTTTATTTTCATCAACAATAAGCTTGCATTGATTTGAAAATTTTTTACCGTTTTCAATAATCTCTTTCATGAATTGTTGAATGAATACAATTTCGCTTTTGCATAATATGGTCTTGCACTTCACAAGAAAACTGTTTGAAAATCGCAGTTATTCAACAACCAACCAAAACGCAATGTAATTAGTAATACAGTAGAATTCCAATTATATAGACTACAAATTTTGTAGAATACCTGTTATATAGACGACAAATTATGTAGAATACCTATTATATAGACTTTTTGAAAATAAATTTACTGTATTTTGAACATGCCATGCAAAATATTGCTTTAACTACAGATGAAACTGATGAATAAATACTATTTACTTTACTATTTACTAATAGTTTATATGTAAGAAATATATATTTTCAAATATTTCTTTGAGAGCAGCCGGTACATTTTTTATAGACAATACACGTTATATAGACTTGCCCGAGTCTATATAATTGGAATTCTACTGTATAACGATGCTTTTTACCAATGCCCATAAATTAGTTCTCCACAATAGAGTGGTCCGAGTTCTTCGTTCTTTCGGAACGCTTTTCAAAATTGTTAGAACTTGCGAGTTAGACTTGCTTTGAAAAGTGTTAAAATAAAATGCCCAAAAGTGTGGTTTTCAACAATGAATGTGAAGTCAAGACCAAAAAAGGTTTTGAAAGGCAAGTGAAAACTTTTTTTTCTCATTTAACTTTTAAAGACAAAATATTCTCTAATAACACTTGCGCTATCTTCCAAACCGTTCGCTGGGGTTTTATACGAGTAAACGGCTAGCGCTGTTCTAAAAGCCAGCAGAAAATCACGTCGCAGACCACATAAGGATTGAAGTTTGGATCACCCTGCTTTACAACATCGTTTTTTCTCCATGGTAATAATTTTCAATTTTTCGCAACTGTCGAGCGCAAAAAAAAACTTCGCCAAAACCCTAATATTATTTAAATAAAAACAATTTTATTTTGTTCAATATCGCAAAAATGTATTGATATTTGTTGTATAAAAATTTACAGTAACGTCGTATTGATATTCGTCGCATACAGCTTTTAATTATCACAATTTCTTGTAGAAATAAAAAACATTAGCCAATACAATATCTAAAAATTGTAAATCGCATTTTACTAATAATGAATTTTTAGAATAAAACAATAACAATATCAACATCATATTACCAAATAAGTAATTTCCATGTTGTTCCAAGTAGGGCATGATCAATATCTCTTACGACAATAGTAATGTCAAAAAGAAGTTGACTTACTGCAAAAAAAATCAAATTTCATGCTAGTTAAAAAATTTTTTACGAAAATACTTATCAGAATACACAAGAAAATTATATTCATTAAGCTAGAATATTTAAGAAACAAAATTTACAAGTCTTTAACGAAAATCAAGTCAAATTATTAATATTACTAACCTTTAAGATATTGATCAATATGAATAAAAGTATCGGTTGTTTCTGGGATGTGACATTTCCCAAATATAGAAGTAAAAGCCTTTTGAAGATTAAATGTTTTTTGAAATAATTCAACCAGTAAATTTGAAACTAAAGGAAAATTAGTGCCATACAATTTCTCACTCAGCTAAACAACATTAAAACACTTTTAAATCATCAAACATTCATTACTATACAGATTTACAAGATAAAATAAGAAAATTACAGTTCATAATTCGTATCTATTAATTCTTGATAAAACTTGAAAGTATACAAAAATTTGCAAAAGCATTTACTAAACATGTGACATAATTCTGCAAGTAGAATACTAGCACAGAGTCTGAGAAATAATGTTCTTCAGGGATTGGTCTTAATTCCGTTCCTTTTAACACCTATACATACGATCTGTCTCTTACAACCTCCGCAAAGTTTGGCTATGTTAATGATTTGACATTCTTGCACTCTTCTGAAAATTGGAAAGCTTTGAAGGAGACTTAAGTCAAAACATAACTACACTCTCAACATACTTCAAACTTGGAAGTTGAAGCTCAATTATGCTAAGCTAAAAGTTTACAACAACAAGCTTTTGGCATTCTGTTTGTCAAGTCCAGACTTATCTTAAACCAAACTAAACAGATTATTCACTTTATGTCACCACCTTGTGGCACTGCAAAAAAAACTACGGTATATTTATATGTCACACTGCTGAGGTAATTTGTATGGTTAGGATGGGGAACTGAAGTCAAAATACTGCACAGAGCTGCCGTCTTTGGTGTGCTTGACAGAAAGTATTGTACACCAGTCTATTATAGGCAATATCTTAAACAATGCCCGCTTCCTCTATCTTGAACAATATATAATCACTGGATGCCTGCTTCCACTTCATTCTTTCCCATTATTTCCAAGACTCAGCCTAATGAGTTTTGCTAATTATAAGACAGTGGTTTCCAACCGGTGTGCTGTGAGAGGTTTCCAGGTGTGCCATAAAAGATTTTGAAAAAAAATTATTTAGGGACGTCGAATTTTGCGTTTCTTGTACATGAGCTTTGGAGGGAAAGAAAGAGCATGAGTTCAGGCACAGACTTTTTTTTTCTTTTTAGAGATCACCATGATTTTGGGATGAAAATTGAGAAAACATTGACAAATTTTCAGTGAAGACCTGTTTATTATTAACCAATATAATGAGTGTGCTGAAAAATTTAAATAGCTTAATAGTGTGCTGCCATATAAAAAAAAAAGTAGGAAACCACTGCTATAAGAAGTAACATTCTCCTTGGCTAACCATGACATTTTGAGTCCTGACGAAATAGGGCACGATCTGTTAAGTGGTTCTTCATATACCTTCCAAAAAAGACCAAGATCTAGACATATATTTGTGCCAGTTGCATGGAAACTACTAATAACATTGACAAACAAGGAATCTACATTGCCAAGTGGACAAATTATAAATTGGACATGTAGTACTGTGAAAGTACATCCAGGCTCCAGGCTTTCATTTCCATGAATAGTAGTAGACCTGTTGGAATGGGTTTGCCCACAACAGCTTGGATCAAGTTCAATTGTCTGCATACCAGTGTTAAGTGCTGCCATTTCTTATGTATAAATGGGGTCTTGCTTTTTCATCAGATTGCAAGAGCAGCACCACTGAACAACCAGCAGATCATATCATATCAGTGTTCTCCATAGATCAGCCCATGGTTGTAAACTTGATAAATTTTTATTTGAGTTCAAGTTTGAGTTCATAAAAAATTTACAAGCTGAGTTAAAGTTTTTTTATTTTTAATTTTTTGAGTTCAAATTGAGTTTGAGTTATATTTGATGCTGTAAAAATTATAAGCTTAATTAAGCTATTCTACACAATAGCTTTAAAAAATTGGAAGGCTACCACAAAAAAATAAACAACATAAAAGAAATAATGAAACAAGCCATAATATAGGCATACCAGCTGAAAAACTGTTGGGGCCAATACAGTTTTGCCCAAATTTTATGACTTTTCCCAAATCATCATCTTCAGTACTTTACAGAAATGAGAAAAAATTTTGTCTCAAATTTAGAGTGAAGATCAAAAAAAAAGGTCTTCACTTGAAATCTGTCTCTTATTTCTCAATTTTTATCCCAAAAAGTAATGATCTCTACACAAAATCTTCACCTTAAACCAGGATTGGGTAGTTGGAAGATTTAAGATCCAACTCAGACTCCCCAATTAGGGCAACAGCATTATGCATAGGCATACCATATTTACAAAGAAGCTCATTGATAGTAAAAATTCGTCCCTAAAAAAGAAGTTATCACTTTAAATCAGTCTCGGATTTCATGCTTTTCAACACAAAAAACAAGTGCTCTCAAAAAAAAAATTAGGCATCAGGAGTCAGATAAAACATTCCAACTCTGCAACCCTACCTTAAATTGTAACCTTTTCTCTGAATTTGGAAATTTTGTCCTACAAAAGTAGTTGGTTTTCTGTGTTCAAAAAATTTTTTGTTGCCCAAATATTTTCCTCCCATCACTGCCTGAAAAATTCTGACTTTGGTCAAATATTTCCTAAGTCAAATACAACTCAGTTGCATTTGAAATTTAAGAATTTAATATTAAAGTAAAATCCAAAATAATATTTCTTCTCTTTTTAAAACTTTTTACGTAATTGAGTTCAAGCTTGAGTTCGACAAAAAAACAATTTCTTTGAGTTCAAGTTTAAGTTTGTAACCCTGCATCAGCTTGAGGTAGTAAAAAGATAAACTCTCAGACTCAGCATTCTTTTTTGTCTGACTTAAAGTGGATATCCTTCTATATGACAAAATTTTTTTCAGAATTCAATTTACTATTGTACTGAAACTTCAACTAAGTTTTACTTGTTTATAAGTAAGCAAGGACTTGTATGGATGTTGTATTAAAACATTTGATGAGACCTCAAAAAATGTAAATTAAAAATATGACATTACATATATTTTGATAAAATCATCACAAGGTTGCAATTAAAAATATCAAATTGTATGTATTAGTACTAGGGTTTATGTCATGGGATCCTGGAATCTGAAAATCTCAGATAATTTTCAAGTTTTAAATTCCTGGGATCCCAGACAAATTTCCCAGAAAATCCCAGTTTATTGCATTTGAGAAAATGGAGAAATTGGAAACTAGTTGTAAGAGTGAAACCATTTTTTTAGTCTTCAGCAAATTTTTCAGACAAAACAGTGTGAGATATTGCCATCTCCAAGTTACATTTCCTAGAAAGGTAAAGTTTTTTTTTTTAAATTCCAGGATAATAAAAGTCCAGGAAATCATAAACCCCAATTAGTACTGCACAACATTCAAGTACTTATTGTACTAACTTGGCAATGTTGATATGAAGCATAAATAATTTGCAATGTGCACACAGGCAAATTCCCATTATTTATAAAAATATCAATTGTTGCTTGATGCATAAAGTTTTCAAAAAGCTGTTCCAAAGTTTCTATCAACACATCTATAACATTGATACAACTCTGAAACACAATTTAAAGTAAAATTTATCATAAAAGTTATCTGTTAAAAACACAATTTGATTATTTTTATGTTTAAAAAATAAAATACAAAAATGTTGTAGCATTACAAATATAGTTATTTTTTCATCCATGAGAATTTGGTGCCAGTAATTTGACACAAAAAAATTCAATGCTTAACCATTAATAACAATTCATAAGCAACTATAGTCAATTTCACTGCACTTTGATCATAATATCAGTCTTGCAAACAAGCAAATACAATCAAATACTACATTTTTCTGAGTATAATGAAAGCAAAGAATTTTTAGTTATTTTCATAGTCAATTTGCTCAACACTTTTATCCACTTAAAATCAAGCATTTATCTAAAATTAGCAAAATTTCAAATCCTGCAGGTTGCAGATTAAAAATACTCTGTAGGCATTCACACACTTTGCTACCCTTACAGGAAAATGAAAAGTATTGGATAGCACAAACGTTAAAGCGCAAAATTGTGTTATATGTAAATACTCATATGTAAGCACAAGTTCTTGTGTGCTCCTTTGATTGGTACATTGTATGCTTGAATGCATTTAATTTTTATGATGTCATCAATAAGGGAAATAGAAAATTGTTTATTTGATAAATTTTGCTTTTGTTTGATCAAACAAGACAAAATTACAATATAAAAACATAATATTTCAATGAATAAAAATATACATATATATGGTGAATTAGAGGCTCAAACAACCCCCAAAAAAGGAGGCTGACAAAATTTTAACATCTTTTCAAATGTGGGGGGTTTTGCCCCTTCCCCCACATTTTTTCCTAATAACCACCTAGTTTAGTAAACTCTGTGAGCACAAGTGATGCTTTGTGCTGGGGGCTTCATTGCATCTTAAGGTTGCATGATGGCAGCATTTTTTTCTGCAGATTTAAGCTCAATATCTAAAAGCCAAGTAGTGCTATCAATCATTCTAGTGTTGTTTTAAAAAGTATTGTTTTAAAGTAAGTAAACCTCTGAAGTGTTGTCAAGTTGCTCAAAAATTTTCTTTGCATGATATAAATAACAAATTTCAGCAGATTTTTTGGGATTTAATGGTTTTTTTAATAACATTAAACTCAATATCACAAAAATAGTGAAATATTTTTTTCCTTTCACCATAATTGACTAAATCAGGGTGGTCCAAGTACTTCACTCTTTCGGCCCACTTTTCAAAATTGTTCAAGTTTGTGGGCCAGAGCTGGCTAGAAATTGTTCAAAATGATGGTGTTCTCTAAAAAAAAGGTCATCACTTGGAATTGGTCTCGGATGTTTGAAAATTTTGTTGCTGGTGCCCACAATTGACAAGACTTGAATTGTGTAAAATTGTTCAGCAGGCTGCAGTTTGGACAACCCTGCAATAGAAAATGCAAACACCAGAAATGAGATTTTTATTACATTACTTGACAAAGTATGCACATAAAGTAATGTAATAAAAATCTCATTTTTGGTGTTTGCATTTTCTATTGCAGGGTTGTCCAAACTTGTCCAAACTTACAAGGTTGTCTTAACTTGCAGGGTTGTCCAAAAAGCTGCACAGCTTTAACAACTGAATACCATTACTTGCCAAAATCTTATTTTTTAAATTGATAGATGTCAGCTTAGTTTGTTACATTATGCTACAAAAAAAGCTTGGTAAAGCAAGAGAAAAAGTCTGCAAGGCAACTAAGAATTGAATAATTACAGCATATCTAAAGTTAAAATAAGAAAAATATGATAAAGTTAAATATCTTTGAGGTTGAAAAAACATGACTAAAATTGCATGAGACTTTGTCCCAATGAAATAAAAAGTTAGAAGACCTTAAATGTTGATCAGTTACCATCATCATCTTCCATTCATTTGCTAAAATTTGGACTTTATCTAAAATATCAGGGTCATCAGTTGTCTGCAGAAATGCTTCCATTTCTTCATCATTAACATCTTCAATAGATAAGTTTCTTCTCATATTATGCTTCATCAATTCTTTTAAGGTTTTCTTCAGTCTTCCTCTTTTCAAATTAACCACTATTTTCTTTGCGTTAACTCTTCAATTCATTCTCTTGAGATGTTCCAACCATCCTAGATGATGCCCTCTTGTTCTTCAATATCCTCAACATTTGTCCACCCTCTTAATGTACTGTTCAAGATCTGGTCCAGGAGTCTTCCCACACATCATTTAAATCATTCTCATTTCCATTGTCTGCATTTCAACCTTCTTCATTGCCCAACATTAAGCTCTGTAACACATCACACTTCTTATGCATGTTTTATATAATCTTCCTTTCAGTCTATGAGAAAGCACTCTATTACAAAGTGAATCTAAAAGTTCTTGAAATTTTCTCTAGCCAGCATGTATCCTTAATGTCACCACCTTGCCAGTGCTGTCATCTTTCCCAATCATATCACCTAGATAATGAAACTCTTTTAACAATTTCAATCTCATCACATCTTAATCATATTTTATATGTCTTTCATCATTTATATCATTTTTACAATCAACAACTAGCAGAAAGATTATTATCAACTTTTACAAGTTGATGCTTTTTGCCAATTAAGACTCAATATTAGTGGCTTTATTAGTCAAAAGAATCTTATAAACTATTTTGTGATTTTAAAATTAAATTTCTTAAAATAAAACTTTATTTCCAGATCTTTCAAAAAAGGCTACAAAGATAATTCAAAACCTTTTTTGTATCTATATATCATACAGATAAAGCAGTATTTCAAGAAAATTTCAGAAACATTTTTCAAGTTTTCTTTTTTTCTGCAAACCCAAATCATTTAAAAACAGAAATTTTCAAAAATGATTAAAACATTAATAAAATCAAATTACATGTAAAAAAATACATCTTTCAACTACACTTGCCATATCAAAGATTACTGAATTTGAAAATTCAACACAAGTTACAATCTGCATTTGGGTCACAACCCATGGTTTGAAAGACTAGAGTAAACTCTTTAGCCTAAAAGCTGAACAAAATTAATTTAAAATTAATATTTTTTGAAAGAAATACTGGTCATTCAAAGTTGACAAAATTTTTAGCTTTTAATACCAAAACATATGTATTTACCTTTAAAGACTCAATGCATAACTTCATGGATGATTTACATTCAACTTCATCTTTGCATCTATCAGAATTTATAGCATAATTAATAGCAAAACAATAAATTTATAAAAAACAAAAAGTACTTTTTAGTATTAAGTACTTTAAAGACATTTGTAAGTTTTTTATTCTTAAAAAACTTATCACCTCTGAATGTAATAGAAAATTAAATAATTGCTTGCTAAATCATAAAAAAATAGAAGGCAAACTCTGTTGCTTATAGTCTATATAAGTTATAGAGTATATGATGCTTTGTAATTTATATTGTATTGATAATATAAATCAGCAAAACCATAAATTACATAAATTTTAGTAACAAGAAACAAAGTGTCTAAAAATTTAATTTTAACAAATTAAAACAGTCAGCATAATAGAGTCAAATAGAATACCTGTAACACTTTCACTGACTAATATAAGTTGAATAAAGCAATAAAAAGATAAAAACTATTGTAAGTGACAGTATAAATATACAGGGTGTACATAAAGTCTTGTTACAATTTTAAAAAATTATTACAAAGGCAGTTCATGAGATATCTTATATAGATTTGTTTTTTATTAATCAGTGTTTATTAAAGTTTTTATTCAAACTAAAATTTTTTGTTTCAGATTAAATTTAATGTGTTTAATAAATGTGTTAATAAACTTTTGCAAAATGGCTACTCTTCAAGAGAAAGCACAATGCGTATCCCGGTTTATTGAGACAAAATTGAATGTTCAGACTCAGCGAAAATACAGAACTAAGTATGGAAGAGATTCCCCATCAGGTTTTTCAATTCATCAATGGTAAAGAAATTTATAGAGACAGGGTCAATGTTGGATACAGTTAGAAATGGGTGACCAAGAACATCTGAAGAAATTGTGCTTTCTCTTGAGTAGCCATTTTGCAAAGGTTTATTAACACATTTATTAAACACATAAAAATTTAATTTGAAACAGAAAAATTTATTTTGAATAAAAACTTTAATAAACACTGATTAATATAAAACAAATCTATATAAGATATCTCATCAACTGCCTTTGTAATAAATTTTTTAAATTGTAACAAGACTTTATGGACACCCTGTAATTTGATTATATTGCACATGAATTTGACCAAGTAATTGCATGAAAATGTGTAATAAACTAAAACAACAATGAAGGTATAAATAAACAGAAAGGTTAAGCAAACTGTTAAAACTAATGCACAATAAAAATCACAAGTTATATTAAAGTTGCTGCTAGCTTTTTAAAAAAAAGTGATGCCTAATGAGGATATTAACAATAATTACTTATAAATTTAACCACACAATTTATTTCAAAAATTTGACAGAAAAAACTGCTGTTTTCAATAATTACATTAGATTGATAAGTCCAGTACAAAAAAATTCAAAACTAACAGTACAAACCTGTTTAAAAAGGATTGCAAAGCATCGTACAAGTTTTCAAATGTATTGGAAAGTGACAATGCATTTAATTGTTCGACTTCAGGTTTTTCATTAAGAATTTCCTGCAAACTTGCTTGGTAATTTTTTATAGAAATTTCAAAGTTATACGGCTTATTTGAATCAAACTTTTTTTGTGAGTTATTCATTGTGAGTTATTCGCATATTTTCATAGATTAGAAAAACATTAATACAGTATCAAAGACTAACCGTGGTTGTAGAACATTCCCGCTATTTTATTTAAATTTTAAGGTTGTCACAATCGTCGCCAGGTGGCAGTATAGAACAATAATGAGTTTCATGGTTTCATCAGAGACCAGAGCGTCGAGCAAGAAGTCAGATCAGATCCCTGAATCCGTACTAACCAGTTTTTTAAACCTGAACCGTAATTAAATCGGAAAAAATAAAATTTGCTGAACCCGAATGGAACTAAACCAGAAAGAGGCAAAGAAAGCATAGGACAAAATAAGAGAGGAAAAGAGTAAAAAGATCTACAAAGAAAAAAAGAGCAAGGCAAAGAAGGCAGTTGCGATGGCGAAGGGACGTGCCTATGACAATTTGTATGCTAGATTGGAAACAAAAGAAGGTGAAAAGGAGTTGTACAGATTGGCTAGGCAGAGAAACAGAGCAGGGAAAGATATTCAGCACGTGAGGGTTATAAAGGATGAAAATGGTAATGTTATGGTAAATTCGGAGGCAGTGTTAAAGAGATGGAAGCAGTACTTTGAGAAACTGATGAACAAAGAAAATGACAGAGAGCCTAGGACAGAGGAAGTAGAAGTGGTTAACAAAGAGATAAATTGTGTCAGTAGAGAAGAAATGAAGAATGCACAAAGAAGGATGAAAAAAGGTGAAGCAGTTGGGCCAGATGAGTTGCCAGTAGAAGTTTGGAAGTGCATGGGAGAGATGGAGATAAAATTTTTAACCAAACTGTTCAACAGACTATTAATGGGTGAACGGATACCAGAAGAATGGAGAAGGAGTCTGCTTATCCCAATCTATAAAAACAAAGAAGACGCACACTCGCACAGTGCTGTGGAAACTACAGAGAAATAAAGCTAATGAGCCACACAATCAGTGGTGGGATTCGGCCGGTTCGCAACGGTTCGGACAAATTGTAAACCCCATTCAAATTTATATTAATTATCATTTTTAATGTATAATGTCGGAACTCCATGGGGCCAGGGTTCAATATCTTAAAAAGTAGCGAAAATAATACCGGTACGTTAAATGTTGAAAAAACAAATAGAAATGTTTATTTTTTTCATTTAAAATTTTAGTTAATGCTTACTTAATGATATTATATATGTTCTATAAGTGTTATTTGTTCATTCAAAATTTTGGTAAAATAGGGGTAAAAAATTGTAAACAAACAATTTATTGATTCTGTAAACGTTTATTTTTTATAGGTTTTTCAAGTTTTAAGTGTGTTTTTTGTTTTCTTTTTATGTTTTGTATTGATCTAATCAGTTTATTACCGTAAAAACGCATAGAAGCCATAAATTTAAATTAATTTGGAACCGAATGGGGGCAGGTGCCCCATAGGGGGCCGGCATATAATATAATTAATATTTAAGTTCTAAATCAACTTTTGTTAATTATGATCTTCACACGAGTGTAAATTACATTGTCGCATAACGTATGCATTTAAGCAGTTTAATTTTCTCTAATTTTTTGTTTGTAAAACAGGATGGCTAAGCAGTTAATTAAGACTTTGAGTTATAACCAGGGAATCGAACCGTTTAAAATAACGTTCCGGTTCAGGTTTAGGTTCGGCAAATTTTATTTTTAAAGGTTCAGTTCCGGTTCAGGTTCAGCAAAAAATTTTTTTTCGGGTTTAGTTCCGGTTAGGGTTCAGCAAAAAAATTTTTTTCGGGTTTAGTTCCGGTTCAGGTTCAACAATTTTTTTTTTTAGGGGTTCAGTTCCGGTTCAGCTCCGGTTCGGGTTCGGAATATATATTTTTTATCTATTTCTTACAAGCGTTAGGACTGTAAACACAATTTGTTACCTCATGTTATCATGGGCGCCCGTAGACGCGCTTCCTGGAGGAGTGATGGCAAACAGTCGGAAACACAAAAAATATTCTTAAAAAGGATTAAAATTCTGGTACAAGTTTTAAAAAAATTAAATTAAACTAATTCACCGGCATGGGTCTTGGTTGTTAAAATCAAGTCTTACTAATAAATTTATAGTAATGATCTTGCGAGCGCCAAAAGCGGAAACGGAAGTTTTTTGTTGTTTTGTGATGTCAAAACTTTCTTAAGATTGCGTTTACATGAGTTTATATAGATCTTTTTTGGACTAGCCACTGATACACTTGTCTAAGAATTTTTTGATAATTTTTTAGTGGCGGCCTTCACGCAGAAGGTTTATTAGGTATGAAACGTCATTAAGGTTCATTTCTACTACGAGCGTAGATTGGAGTATTCTTTGTTTCAATGATTTTTTTCTTCGTTTTGCTTTTAAGCGCCGAAAGAAGTAAAAAAATTAATAAAACAAAAAATACTTCGTTTCACGCCGGTAGTGGAAACGGGCTTTTATCTTAATAAATCTAAACTTTTAAAGTTTTAAACAAATTAAACATTAAGTCATTCAAGTTTATAATAATAAAAAATTGACGCATAAAGGCTCTTTTCCCATTATGAGCGTGGAATGGAGTACAGTGGCGAGCAAAAAAGTAAGATTTTTTATTTTATCAAGTTTTTTAAAAATAAGTTAGTTGCAATTGAATTATATTTCTAAAAAAGAAATAAATTAATATTGGTTTTAACATAATTTTTTGTGCTCTTTTAATGATATATCACTTGATATATATTAATATAATTCAATTTTAACAATGATATTTTTAAAAAATCTTAAAAAATAAAAAAGTCTTACTTTTTTTGTTCGCAACTGTACTCTTTGCTTGATTTATTGACTTTATTTGTTTCACTTAGATTTTAAGCGCGGAAAGATGATCAAAAGAAACAAAGAATGCTCTATTCCACGCTCGTAGTGGAAACGAGCCTTAACTTTAGAAGTTTTTAATGCATATTTATGTATTATTTTGTAAAATTTGAAATTTAAAAAAGCGAGTTCCCCTTTTGGTTCTTTTGGCGCACGTTCATGTATCTAGTGCACATATTTTTTCTTCATTTCTCGGCTGATAAAGTTGTTTATGACGTTTCTTTGTTGGCACATAAGTGCTCAAACAAATTGTGGCAACTTCAAACGGTAACATTTGATTTAATAATTACAACTAGAAATAAATTAAAAATTAAATCAATTTGTTGTATAAGATTTTTTTTTCGAGACAAATCTTTGACGTAAAATTGAAGCGAACATTGATGCAAATGAAAAATTTAAGTAATCCAATTTTCACTGCTATAATATCTTTAAATAAGCCTAAAAACTATGAACAGCTCATCCCGAATCAACCTTACTGCAAAAGTGAAGGCCTTTTTAGATTCCAACATGCAAATTTGAGCCTAATAAGAAGCTGAGAAATAAGAGAAAAGCAGTTAGCTTACAAAATTTTACTTAAACTTCTCGCTACAAGGCGAAGGTTAATAGCTTCTCTTCCTAATCTCAACAAATTTTTTTTTTTAATTTTGTTTTTTTGAAAAATCAAAAATTAATTAACTTTATTGCATTGCTTGCTCAACATTATTTTTTACTCAATCTCGACTGTTAGGGATACCATCATGCTAGTGAAAACCATTTGAGGCAACTATAAGTTACACTGAATTCGAATCATCCGATAAGTTTACACTGCTTTTTTTTTAAACTTCTCCACGTAACTAAATTTCAGTCAAGTGGCTCCCCAACAGCATGCACTGTGCAGCTTTAATTTTTCAATGGCGTCAAATAATTTTGCTTCACCAACGATGGTTTCACTATGTTTGCTACGTCTCTATATTAATATGTATTTTTTTAAAGGTATGGCACTGTAAAAAGCTTAAGAACAATTGCTTTAGCATATATTTAAAATTTCGCTTTCTTTATCTAGCAAGTGACATGTTTTTGCTTTAACTTCTCGCCTGAAAAAGTCGTTTATAACGTTTCTGTATTGCCATACAACAAGTATTGTGACCAAAAAAATTGCGGCAACTTCAAAGACAAAATTGTGATTCTGATTCTTCCACAAATGACTTTAAAATTAAAATTTGTGCATCAAACGGTCGAACCGGATCCATTTAAAATAAAGTTCCGGTTCAGGTTCGGGTTCAGCAATTTTTTTTCTACTGGTTCAGCTCCGGTTCAGGTTCAGCAAATTTTATTTTTTCGGGTTCAGTTCCGGTTCGGGTTCAAAAAATAATAACGGTTAATACAGGTTTACGGATCCGGTTCGGGTCCGGTTCGGGTCCGGTTCGACACCCTGGTTATAACCCTTAGTTTTGATGTTAAATAGGCCTAACAGCTCTAACTTAAATTTACTAAATTGTTTGTTGAAAGCAAATGTTTATTTATTTTTTTAGTTTTCTCATCTCTACGATTGTCTGAGATCTACAAGATCTAATATTTAATAGGCCTAATGCGTGATAATATTATTGACATATGAAAGGTTGTTTGTGTTTGATTTGTTAAATGGATTATTTCTTTTTGCATCTTCATTTCTATTAAAACTGTCTATCTCTCTATTGCCCACCAACATTCTAAATAGGTAATTAATTTTTCTCAATTTAAAGCTTATTCGATAAACTACTGTAAAATTGGAGTTGTTAATAACTGTAAATTAATATTTTAATTCTATTATAATACTTATTAACTTATTTATCAAAATGTCAAAGAAATTCAAAAGAATCATCAAAACAAACTTTGAAACAATTATTTTTATTTTAAGCTAAACCATACACTATAGTCTAACAAATTTAATGCTAATAAATCTCATCGGTCTTCCATTACATTTATGGAATCCAACTCCTTTAGTGAAAACATGACTCAGAAAAAATGACAGTGCTGATGACAACAGGGTAAAAAAAAACAACCTAAAGACTATGATGCAAACCAGGTGGCAATTTGAAAATTTTTTGAAGTGACAAAATGAATGACTGTTTATATTTTTTCAATTAAATGATTAAAAAGAAAAAAGTATTCTTGTTATATTTCTTAATTTTTTTAAATGTCTGCAGCAAGCAATTCATTATAAAAACAAAATGCTTATTTTATTTATTTAGAAACAGTTTATTATGTACGGACTATTAGCACATTCACTTTGCACAAATGAATTAAAAAAGCATAATAGAAAGTTTTTCTATTGTGGTTCTTCATTAGGTAACAACTTAATTGTTTAATTTTATCATATATATGTACAATCTGAAGTTTGCAGTTTCTTAGTACCTGTTCTTAAAAAATTTAAATCCCACCCCTGCACACAATGAAAGAATCGGAAAGAATTATTGAAGCCAGGCTAAGGGATAGAGTAGAAATGAGTAAACAGCAATGGATTTATGCCATGAAAGGGAACCACCGATGCCATGCTTGCCTTAAGAAGTTGATGGAAAAGTACAGGGGGTCAAAGAGAACTACATTGTGCATTTGTAGACCTAGAGAAAGCCTACGACAGGGTTCCGCGGGAAGAGCTGTGGTACTGCATGAGAAAATCAGGAATACAGGAAAAGTATTTGCGACTTGTACAGGATATGTATGAGGAAAGCGAAACAGTGGTGAGGTGTGCAGTAGGAACTAAAGAAAGTTTCAAGGTCAAGGTTGGACTGCACCAGGGATCAGCGTTGTAGAAATGTGATTGTTTAGTTCGTACTATTATGTCATAATGTTTCGTTTTCTTGTAGGTACAATTATTTTCTGCTTCAGTGTTAGTTCAGTAAGCGTGTAAGCTTTAGTTCAGTAGCATGTTGAGTTTTAAGAGAAAGCCGCTTGTTTTTCAGCTCATTTTGTGTGACGTCACACCTACTTCAGCGAAGTAGCCCGTAGCATTAGAGTTAAGTCATTTTTGTTATTTATTCTTTTATGTTGCAGGTGAAACGATTTCGTCATTTTCGTTATGTATATAAAATTATATCGTTTCGAAAATGAGTCGTATTCTTTCATGAAAAAATCATTTAGGCTAGTTAAGTTTTTGCTATAAAATGGTTATTGTAGATTGTGTGTACCCGGGTTGCGCTTTTCAATTCGAAGACGCACCAGAAGCCGTGGCTTGTGCAATTTCGCAAAGCCACGCATTTAGTCATGCTGCTCCTGAGCCCAATTTCAGTCGCATTCCCTTAGAGGGATCAAAGCTAACGAGATCCAGCATTGACGTAGGCGTGTCTTTAGAAGCGTGGAATGTTTTTACTCGCCACTGGCAAATGTTTAGGCAAGGATCAGGCATTAACAAAGCTTCAGCCACTGCGCAACTCTTTCAGTGTGCCAGTCAGAGCTTAGGAGATAGTTTGTTAAAATCAGATGCGGAGATTGTCTCTAAGCCTTTGCAGGTGTTACTATCCGCCATGCGTCGACTCGCAGTTATTCCAGTAGTTACTGGCGTCTTGCGATCAGATCTCATGCAAATGCGCCAACTGAGAGACGAACCCTTTCGCGCATTTGCAGCGAGAGTGCGCGGCAAAGCAGACACATGTGTATTTACAGTTGATTGTACTTGTGGCTTGAAAGTCAACTATACTGACCACATGATTCGTGATACCCTGCTAAATGGCATTGCTGACGATGAGATTCTTGGGAGCGCAGATGTGCTTACACGCGCCGTCAACAAGATCGTTGTTCTAGTAGAAAGCAAGGAGATGGCTCGCAACGCTGTTCCCCCGACCGAGGTCACATCTGTGTCAGCCGTTCAGCGCCTGCATGACGCAGACCACAGAGCACGTCGTAATACAATCCCACGCAGGGAATCCAACAATTTACCTGCTCGGTCAAAACAATTGCGTTGCCCGCTCTGCCAGCGACTTTTTCAGCTCTACAAAAAGGGCCTCGTGGTTGGAATACCAAACCTTATACCTTGTGTGTTGAATGCTACCGGACACAGAAACACCGAAGACGCCACCTCGCTCCTAAAGTGGATCCTTCACCACCTGAACCAGGCCTACAAACTCTTGAAGCCACGTCGTCTACGGACCCTCAGTTGAGTTTGGTAAGAACAAATAACAGGCCAGTTTTGAGGCACAGGCCAAACAAGTGCAACATGCCTTTGTCTGCAGTACATAGGAATGCCACCATGCAAGGCCCCCATTATGTATTCAAAGACGGACATTGGGCAACAGCACATACGAGAGAGCACCCTAAGGTCCAGGTAACGATTTCAGTCGATCGCGCTCAGGCTCATGGCGAATCCACATCAGTCCGTGCCGCAAATGTCACCGCTATTGCTGACACAGGCGCCCAAGCAAATGTATGGTCTCTGGACGAATTCATGAAGTATTGCTTCTCACGTGACATCCTAACCCCTGCATCCAACCTGGTTGCCGCCAATCATTCTTCCATATCAATTGTGGGGGCGTTCTTTGCCATCATTGAAGGACTGTCGTGTCACGGTTATATTGTGCAATGCTGGGTCATGGTCTACGTTAGCGCCGACATTCAGACCCCCTTCGCACGGCACACTGGCGACGCTGGGGGTGCTGTCCCCCAGTTTCCCATCTTTGGGCGAACATACTAATGTTGAGACGCAGGAATGCGCTGGTGAACCTGCTACCATCACTAATGCGCACCTCACGCGCACTGTTACTGGTGGCTGTGCCTCACCGGGCGACCAAAGTTATTCTTGCACTTGCCCTCAACGTACTGCCATGCCACCACCCCCACGTTCGCTACCATTTCGCTGATTCCCCGAAAATAATGACCGAATGAAAACTTGGCTATTGGAGCGATACGCTTCCTCCACATTTAACACATGTCCGCATTGCCCTCTTCATTGCATAGCGGGACCACCCATTGAAATCCATGTCCTCAGCGAAGCTAAGGGCATTTCATACCCCGGTTTCTATTCCTCTACATTGGCAACAATAGGTCCATGCAGACCTCCTTCGGGATGAAGCCCTAGGAATTCTTGAAAATGTCCCTCACGGAGAGCCTACTCAATAGTGCCATCGCCTGGTAATTACAGGAAAACATAATGGTACACCCCGACGGACTGTAGACTTATAGCCGCTGAACAAATTCTGTCGTCTGGAAACATTTGCGTCGGAAACACCCTTCAAGCTAGCCCATCGCGTACCAAGTAATACTTGGAAAACTGTTACCGACGCTTGGAATAGATACCACACAGCGTTCCACTACGCAAGTCAGACCGTCATCTTACCACCTTTCATTACACCATTTGAACGATGGCGAAACAAGGGCACCACAAGGTTTCCTCTCTTCGGGAGATGGCTACAATCGTCGCTTCGCCGCATTGCACCGCCCCCATAGCAGTGTTTAATTAAGCAAATAATCTCGGTCCTATACTTTATTTTCTTTCTTTTTCTCTTTCTATTTTTTTAAACAATTTTATAATGAGGTGAAGCAACCTTGCTTCAATATTATACAACAAGTCACACCTTTAATCGCTAATTAGCAAGTCACAACGTCAACTCGTTTTGTTGCTTCTTCCTTTTTCTAATCCAGTCTTTAACAACACACAAACTCTTCAACATTTTGTTATTTTGTTCATGTGGCGGAGCAGAAATAAAAGAAAACTGAACTGAACTGATTTTGTCTGATTTTATGCGAAAGGAGCAATGCGTGGATGACACCGTGTTTTTTGACGAGAACGTTGGTGGCGCACCATCCAATTTTTTACTCTAGTGGACCGCTCCGGTATCGTCCTCAACCCCAGCAAATTTTAATTCACCCAGCGGTCAGTTGACTTTGCAGGATTGTATTGTAGTTTTTTTTTTTATGAAACCTTGAGATAAAGTCAAATTGCAAGTGTTTTTACGGAACACTTTTCAAAAGCATCTGTTGGAATAAACATGAATTGTCGTATTACGGAAAAAAATATGCAGACTCTACTCATAATTCGCTTTACAATCAAATTTTTTTTTGTAATTTTTTAGTTTTTTTTTTATGTTTACCCGCTGTATTTTTACGATAAACATAACATTTTATTTCATTTTTTTATAGTAATTTTTCAATAATTTTTAAAATAATCTTTTTAAATGATATTTTATCGCTTTATTTTTATTGATTCTTTTATAAAAAATAGAATGTAAAGCAAAGAGGCTATTTGCTTGCAGTAAAAAACAAAAACGAAAAACTTTTTTTTAACTTTACAAAAAAACGCATTTTATAAAAGCTTGTATAACATTGGCCTCTTTTTTTATACCCATCAAAGTAAAATGTTAACACCTTCAGCCACCCATTTTAGGCAACATCATTTAAATTCTATTTTGTTAAGCTGTATCTGTACAGTCTATCCTGTTAAAAAATAGATCGTTAGATTGATCAAAACCAAACAGCTTCTAGTAGTCGGCAAGAACGTTCAGCGTTAAAAATTCCAACTTGCCAGCAGAAGGACGCAAATTTGATGTTTAATCCACGTGATTGATACCTGTTACGTACTTAGAACAGGGACTTTACGACAAATTCTTGATTAGGCTCACGTTGCCTACCTACTACGGTGGCTTCGTTTAAAGGCCAATAAACCTATACGAAGAACAGATTTTTATTTTTGCCTTTTTTCTACTTTTTTTGTATAGGCAGAGGTTTAAAAAAATATAGTATTAGCCTAAGTGTATTGTTGCAACTCCTTTCAAAAAACTTGGTGACTCTCACAATGATTGCCACCCTTGGTTGAGAAACCCTCTTTTAATAGAATTCTTGAAGCTTGTAAAACTGCTTTAGAAAAACTGGGTTATTCAAAAAACATCGCGGAGGGTTGCGAGATGAAACTCCAGCAGATATTTACAAAAACATTAATTTTAATTTAAAGCATACGTTGGTGGCGTAACATTTATAAAGGATTACAGCAATCTACTTTCGGAAATGCCAAACATTGCTGTCTAATTAAACTGTTTTTGCTTTATTTTTTAGTTTTTATTTAATGATATAGGCTAACTAAAATTTGAATCTGTTTGACAAGACCGCCAAGTAGAGCACAGTACAGTAAAGTGTCTTTTCAAAGACCAAATAAAATTACGTGACTACATTTTAAATCCGCAATCATGTTGATCGCCTTCCCCATTAATCACAACGGTCTTAACCACTCTCCCGCACTGTTAAAAACTGTATTGACCATGTCCAGATATGTTGGCAGCGGGGCCAAGTGGTTAAGAGCGCCACGAACATGATCGACACGGTCGCTGTTTAAATCTACTCGTGCCATTCTGTTATGTCCTTGGAAAGACACTTTGCAGCGCTTTCTTTTGTTTGGCGGTCTTGCCGAGTAGCTCTAAATTTAATAAAAAAAAAAAAAGACAGAAAGATCAAAAGAGAAGGTGAGTGGAGTATCAGAGTCATTGATGTCTAATTTGAATTGATGTCTCTGACACCCATATTGCCATTGATGTCTCTGACACCCCACTCACCTTTTCTTTTGATCTTTCTGTTTCTTTGTTTCTGATTTTGAGCCTTTTGCAAAACAATAGCCAGCCATAAACAAAGTTAGTCTCCGTTTAAGTTATTACGTATAATAGTAATTTGTTTGTGATTTCAAGCTAAATCCAGTACCCTATCTTTTTGAGAGCTTATAATTGCGATGCTTTTATGATTTTACGGTTGGTAACATAGCTGTATAAGCCAAAAAAATTTGTGGGGCAATACAGTTTTGCCCAGATTTTGTGACTTTTGCTCGAATCTCGATTTTCTAGTGCTTTACGAATATATAATTGTAAAAGAAATTTTATCCAAAATTTAGGCTGAAGAGCAAAAAAAAGTTTTCACATTGATTCTGTCTTTGATTTCTGTAATTTTTGTTCCATAATCATAGTGACCTCTGAAAAAAGAAAAGGTCTTCACCTTAAATCTTAAACTTTTTTCTGCATTCAGTATTCATTTTCGATAAACAAAAAATTTGTTTTGCTTAAATAATTTTTTGTCGCTGCCCTAAACTTTTGATTGTGCCCAAATCTTTCCTATTGTTACCCAAAAAATTCTGGTTTTTCCCAAATATTTCTCTGTCACTTTCCGAAAAATTCTGATTTGGGCCAAATTTTTGAGATTTGGGAGGCCAATTGCCTCCCCACCCTTCGGTAGGTAGGCTACGGCAATGATTGGTAACGCTGTATATTCAAATTTTTGTTTAATATCTTTGTTTTGCGAACCAAGTATTTGCAACCGTATCCAGTTAATATTGTTATTTCTTCCTTAACTGCAAACAGTTCAGGCTATCTAATTATTTTAAACATTTTAATAAAAATAAAAAATTCATGAAATTACATTTTAATTTATATTTATAAAAACAAATACTGTCTATTTACTTATCCAACTTAACCTAGATAATCTAGAATGTTTGAAAATCAAATAATTATATTCGTTATGTAAATATTTAATTAAAGTAGGCTACTGCGTCACGAATATATTAAAATGAAAACAAATTGAAGTTTTACAAGTTGTTAGTTAAATTTTTTGCTAGGCTATATAGGCCTACCGTTCTTTTTATCCTCATTTTTTACCTTTGCTGTCAATAAATAAAATGTTTTACTTTTGTTAAAAAAAAAATTTAAGAGATATTTCAATGTATTTTAAAACGGGGGTCTACATTAATCTTATTAAACTAAATCTAAATTAGAACCTAAACTATCAAAACTTAAAAATTATCTTTAAACGGTTTGTTACTTTTTCATGAAAAGTACAACAACCTTGCCACGTTTTTTCTTGCACTTTAAAAAAAATGAAACGGACTTTTAAACAGGTTAATATAAATCAAATCAATGTTATTTTGTGTTTAGTCAATCGTGACAGTGACCGTGATCAGTCACAACACTCTTATCGACGTCCTTTTAGTAAAGAAACAAACTGAAAAAAAATAGTTTCCTATCTTGGTAATGTACTGTATGTTGTTATGCCAAACCAAACAAAATATAGCCTATATAGTAAAAATAATAATATGACAAATGATTCGAAAAATGATATTAGCCGACCTTAAATTTTAAAAAGTTTGAATTCAAATACTGGATTACCAGTTACTGCCTGACTTAAAATTAAAAATAAAAATCTCAAACTCGAACCTAGACTTGCAAGTTTTTGTAAATTTGAACTTGAAAGTTGAATAAAAACACATCGAGTTTGCAGCTCTGAAACTTGCTGACAAAAATTTGGCCAGCGATAGGTAAAAAGCTGGGTAGGCCTAGTCCAGAGAGTAACTAGCCTACCTTCGGATCCGGTCCCCGAAATTCTAAAAGGACTATGGTCTTCACTTTTCAATGGAAATACGTCGCCAAAAAACGTTTTTTACACCTACATATTTGAGTTAATTTGGGGGTGCCAGATTTTAACTTGGTTTCCGACCCAGATTTTATACAAAGCCATTTTCCTTTTTTTAATGCTTGATAAGACTGTGGTGAAGAAGCATAAGTCTCTTGATTTAAAGTTACCCAAATTAGCCGAGCGGAATTCTGTTTTTTCGAAAAAGTTTCCAAAAACAAATCCTCTGTATCCTAGATTGCGTATTCCGGTAAAGAAACTGATCTGTACTTGAAGCCCATAAAAAATATCTTAGTGTTACCCAAAGTAACTAAACTTAGCTTCGATGAAAATTATATCTGCTTTGACCATGGTTTTCGAGGCAATAAATCTTTAAAATAAGAACCACTGCTTCAAATGTTGACATTCTCTTACCTATTAGATTAAGTATATAGTATAACGCAAACATCAATTTTTCTCAAACTTATTCTGGTAATTGCCATGGTTTTTTTTTGATTCATAAATTATTAAAGAAGGTTTAATGTCTGAAGTAGACAGGATATACAGATATACCAGCATATAATTTGATAGTAAAAAATTATTAAATTAAATGGTATTGGAAGTATAAACCTTTATCTTTTATTGTTGAATTATTGTGTTGCATTCTTTATCAAAATATATTGGGTCTCTTAAGAAGTCAATGTAAGCGATTTTTGTGGGTGAAACTAACCCAGAATCCCTCCTTTTGGCACCAGAATGAAATAAAGAAAAAACCAAGAGAAAAAATATTTATCAAAAAACGATAGGAATTGTAGGTGTATCTGGGTTACTTTTACTAACAAAAATTGCTTATGATGACTTTTTGAAAAAACCCATATTTTTAAGGTTATTGCTAGCCCTCGTTTTTAATAAAATTAAACAAATTAATTGTTTTTTCTTATTTAAAAAGTACTTTTAATATATATAGATTGTATTTGATAATGTCATATATGGGTCAATCAAAAAATTAACATTTAAAAGAAATATATTTGAAGTATGCTATTTTATTAAGTGTCTTTCTTCTAGTTTATGTTTGAAGTTTTAAAATTTAATAAAAGTGCATGGCAAATAAAGCAAAATTATCATTTCGTGATTTAATATTGGAAGGAGAACGGTTATGCAAGCTTGGTGAATATGATTCTGGGGTTAAATGTTTTGAAGAAGCAGTCAGTCATGGAACAGGTAATATTTTGCTAAAGATGTAAATTAAACAATTTAAAGTGTAATTATATTTGTTTTATTTCTGATTTTTTGTTAAAAACATTAAAGCAGCAGATTTAAAAAGAAAAAGCAACAAAATATGTATACATTGTAGCTTGCAAAGATAGTAATAAAATATTAATAGAAGTTGTATAAGAAAAAGCAAGATTGCTTCACCTCATGTTTGTTTGAATTTTATTTGGATCCTAATGTTTGGATTATAATGGGTAATCCTGTACTTTAGCGCAGTAAACAAATTCACAAATGCTTTTTGTTCTAAGCAATAATAACCACAGGGGGCATCTGGATCTGGATTAGTTTACCAGGGTTAGCAAAAAAATGGGATTACCCAATTTTTAATAGTGAAACTAACCAGGATCCTTTTTGTGGTTAGTATTGCTTAAAACAAAAAGCATTCATGAGTTTGTACTTTAGCATGGTAAATAAATTCATGAATGCTTTTTGTTCTAAGCAATAATAACCACTGTGGGGATCCAGGTTAGTTTATCAAGGTTAGTAAAAAAAAAGGGATTAATAATAATAATAATGATGTATTTATATACCGCTCTATATTTAAAATGGGTCGTATAGTCTCAGAGCGGTTGAGCATAATAATAAACATCACAACTACAACAACAAAAACAACAGTAAAAAAAATATTAATACAAGATAATGATTATGATTAAAATGATTAAATGATTAACACAAGCATCATAACTACAACAACAAAACAACAGAAAAAGAAAGAAAAATAATAAAGCCCAGATTAGCTGTAAATTTAAATGCACCTATTCAATATAAAGACTAAAGTTAAAGATCAATTATTCAGACAAGTTAGACTTACAAAACAGGAATAAAATTTATGTAGTATGAAATGACAGGACGTAATTTGCTAACTTAAAAAAAAAAGAAAAAGCTATTATCTAGGTAAAGTAATTGCAAGTGAAATTTTGATTAGCTTACTTAAGGTCTCTAAAAGCTTCATTAAAGAAATAAGTTTTTAACAACATTTTAAAAACATTTGTTTGGTTATAAGATCTTGAAGATTTTGGCAAAGAATTCCATATTAAACACATTTGATGAGCAATTGTTTTTGAAATATGATACGTTGTGTTAATAATCCAATTATCTTTGCCTGATCTAAGATTTTCCTTCAAAGGCTTATACACAATAACGAGATTTGTTAAATACCTTGGCAATAAATTATTCAGTATTTTATATACTGTAAGACACAATTTGTACTTAATACGATATTTAATAGGCAATATGTAAGAATTAAAATAATATGAAAGCAGATTATGATTAAAAATCGAAATACTAAAAATAAATCTTATGCAAGCATTTAATAGTCTTTCCAATCTACGCAGTAAATAATGGGGTAAACAGGCATAAAGGCTATTGCAATAGTCAATACAAGAAATAATAAAAGTTTTTACCAACATAATTTTATGATCGTAAGATAGGAATGATCACAGATTATGGAGTTCAGTGAGTTTAAAATAGCAAATTCTACAGGTCTCAGTTATCATATGGTCCAGAGATAAAGATTGATCCAATACTACACCTAACAATTTTGCTTTGGGTAATAAATCGGTATCTATATTTAGTGAGTTTTTTAGATTAAGAATATTTGGTTGATAAGTGTCAAGTAATCATTTTTTTCCACAGACAATAAGTTGTGTTTTGTTTACATTAAGCTTTAGAAAATTTTTAGACATCCATAAATTGATTTTATGCAAACAGTTTTTTAACTTTTCCACAATAGTATAAAATTCTAGTTTGGGATTCAAGCCAATATACAAAGTTGTATCGTGTGCATAAGAATGAATTGTTACACCAAATTCTTCTCCTAGATTTGTAAGTTTATTTATGTACAAAATAAATAATAATGATTCCAAGATAGAACCTTGTGGAACACCAAAAATTGGAGACCTATAACTACTATAAACACCATTTATAACTATAGCAGATGTACAATTTGTTAAATATGAAATAAACCATTTCAAAGCATTTCCTGTAATTTAAAAAAAAAGTTTTCAATTTAAACAGTAAACATTCATGATCTACAGTATCAAATGCTGCTGATAAGTCCAACATTAAAACTGCCGAGAGATTGTCAATATGAATTGTTTTTTGCATGTCATCAACTATTTTCAACAAAGTGGTTTCACAAGAGTGGTTTTCTTTATACCCAGACTGATTTAAACTGTAAAGACCATGTTTTTGGAGATGTTCATTTACTTGATAGAAAACAGCTTTTTCCAGTACTTTTGCTATGAAAGGTATATTACTTATCGGACAATAATTCTTTAGATTATCAGGATCAAGGTCTTTATTTTTAATTATGGGACTAACATTTGCTCTCTTGAATTGATGTGGCACTTTTGCTTCTTTGAAAGATTTATTTATAATCAGTTGCAATATTGGAAAAGTAATGTCTGAGCACTGCTTGATTAAGTTTACAGGAGAAGGATTATAGTGAGAGCTTTTATTATTGATGCAGGAGATTATACTAGCAAGTTCTGCAATAGAGAGAGGGGGAAATTCAGACATTTCATACAATTGGGTATCTTTATTGGTGTTAACATTTGTGGCTAAATTTATTTCAAAAGATTTTACTTTTATGGTTGAACAAATAGTAGTTACCTTTTCATAAAAATATTTTGAAAACATTTCAACTAATGTTTTAGCAGCATATCCAGATGGCAATACTCTTTGTATGGTGTCTCCAGACAATTTTTGAATCATGGTATACAGCAATTTTGTGTTTTTTTCGCTATTCTGTAAGATTCTGGAATAATAATCTACTCTGACTTGCCTAATATTTGAGTAGTAAGTCATTTGTTGTTTCTTATATTCTTGTAAATTGTATTTATTGGGAAACCTTTTGTATCTTTTTTCAGCTTGATGCTTTTTCTTTTTCAAATTTCTCAACTTCAGATTAAACCATGATTGAAGTGGCCTGTGTTGAACAGTTTTCTCCACTACTGGAGCTATCATATCTAAAGAGTTTTGCATTGTTTTGTTATAGATGTCTATACAAGAAGAAACAGAGAGTACCTTTAATTTATCATGACTAAGAGACTTTTTTATTTGTTGTTTATATTGCTCTATATCAAAAACTTCAAGGTTTCTGGATTTAATAGTAATTTTAGAAGGTTTAGTCTTGGTATGTGCATTTAATTTAAAACAGATTGGATAATGATCTGACAAATCATTTAAAAAGTCGTTATTTCTGTTTAGATCACTGATGTATTTTGAAACACTGTTATTAATTGTACATAAATCAATGGTTCCTTTAGCTTTATGGGTTGGAAAAGTAATCAATTGAGTAAAATTATTTTGGTCCAGAATATTTTTAAGTAATTTTGTTTCATGTTTATCACTGTTTTCATAATGAATATTAAAGTCACCTGTCACTAAATGAATTCCTTCAGAGCAAAAATTTAAAAAATCTTTAAAGTCCAAAAGAAATTGTACTTGAGTATATTTATGCTTAGGTGAGTCAGGATAATATATAGTTGTTAAGTTAAATTTATTATTCCTATGTTTGTTAAAAAAGAACAGGTAATGTGTTCAAATGATAGAAAAGTATGCACCATGACAATTTTAATATTATACTTTTTCTTGAAAAGAATAGCCACACCTCCTCCAGTATCAGAAGCTCTAGGTTTTCTTGTTTGTAAAATCTCATAGTTATACTCCCGAATATTAAAAATAATTGCAGTGTCTGATTTTTGAGCCATGTTTCTTGCAGTAGTACAATATCAGTGTCAGTTATAAATTACATAATTTGAGGAACCTTTGAGCGGATTGAACGACAATTAAAACTTAACAATGTTATTGACTTTGAGACTGAAGTCAGTTTTTTGGACCCATATTAGTCAAGGCCATGATTCTCATTATTTCCTTTGTTTTTAATGGGCACTGCATATCTGAGGATGTATGTCCTTTTGCATGTTTATGGTAATCCTTAATTCTGCTTTTTAAGCAGTTAGAACATTTATCTTCATCAGCATTATTTTTGTAAGGACAAGTTTTGGATATATGACCACCAGCACAATACAGACATACTGAATTTTCACTAGTTACCAATGGACAAAATTTGGAACCAGCCTTGTGTCCAAAGCCTTGGCATTTAAAGCACTGTATTACATGAAAGTGATCAGTCACTTTATGTGAGTTCATATCAATAAAAACTCTTCCTGACTTTTGGATTATATTTCTTACATCAGATGAGGGTTTAACAATAGAGTACAATGAAATGTTGTTTTGATTTTTGGCTATAAAGAGAACATCAAAAAAACTGTCTTTATTGCTTTCCAAGCAATGTTTTATATCACTATTTTTTTCAAGTATGGCTTCTTCCAGTTTCTCCTCATTTTCAAATCTATGTTCTTTAAGATTGTATATTTTTAACTTTGGACTTAGTTTTTTACTTGAGGCAGGGTTACTTGGTGTCACTTTAACCCTTTGAACATCCCTTTAATTTTCGTGTATATATTTGATATTATTTGTGTGTTACATAAAAATATTTTCTAACCAAAGAAAAACCACTGCACATATTGCAATTTAGTTTTTTTCCTTGATAACTTATAATAATTATTTTATCAAGCATTAAAAAATTCTTCTAAAAAGGTATGTACCAAAATTGGCTCATTTGCATTTCAGTCATGAATTGGCGATGTACCAAAATTGGTACATTGATGTTGAAAGGGTTAAAATCACTTTTTAGCACCTCAATTGCTTTATGCTTTTCTTTTTCTGAAGGGAAAAAAATGCAGCCTTGACCTTTTTTATTTAATACAGTTTTGTGCACTGGCACAGATTTCAGTTTTGAAGACATTTTGTTTTTTACTACTGTAGCCCAACTATCTTCAAAAAAGTTACCTTCATGATTTTCAACAACCACTATATGTTTGTCTAGATTGGAAAAATTGGATCCTTTGCTCTGCATTATTTCATCCTTTTTTTGAAAGCTGTGATTTGGAACTGCTATACATTTTTTTAAGTTGCAAAGATTTTCATTAATGAGTTAATCATTTCATGGTTTTCCAGCCACTTAGATTCCATTTCCAAAAACATTTGATTAAAATCTTCTCTAGAAACTAAGTTGTTTAATTGTTGTTTTTTTATATTTTTGCAATCACAGCATATAACATCAAAGGAGGTACAATGAAAACAATGTTCCACCAGCGCAACTGCAAAAGACACCGCTAAACCACAAGGGTATACTGGCAGCGGTTTCGATATGCTAACCACATCGAGTTAGCTAACACGGAGACGGGTTAAGACAAGCAAAACCCTGCAGTTCCCATTACAAACATATAGTAAGAATGGTCAAGTCAATCAACAAGCAAGTGCCGACAGACCTGTTTCGTCCTTATTAGGACTTGTCAGGACACTACAGCTTGTTGTTGACCCCAGCTGAAAAAGTTGAAAACTTAAACAGCTGGCACAACTTTCTGTTTGTGGTTTTTACACCTCAAACATCCAGTTGTGGACCTGAACGCTGGGTAGGTAGTACAATGAAAACAATGTTCGTACAATGAAAACAATTCTTACTATATGTTTGTAATGGGAACTGCAGGGTTTTGCTTGTCTTAACCCGTCTCTGTGTTAGCTAACTCAATGTGGTTAGCATATCGGAACTGCCGCCAGTATACCCTTGCGGTTTAGCGGTGTCTTTTGCAGTTGCGCTGGTGGAACATTGTTTTCATTGTACTACCTACCCAGTGTTCAGGTCCACAACTGGATGTTTGAGGTGTAAAAACCACAAACAGAAAGTTGTGCCAGCTGTTTAAGTTTTCAACTTTTTCAGCTGGGGTCAACAACAAGCTGTAGTGTCCTGACGAGTCCTAATAAGGACGAAACAGGTCTGTCGGCACTTGCTTGTTGATTGACTTGACCATTCTTACTATATCAAAAGAGGTGTTAAACTTGTATAAAATCTTTAGTTTTGTCTCACTGGCATTTGGAAATAAGCATTTTGCATGCATCCATGCTGGACAGAGTTCACATATGTATGCTTTATATTATTTTTCTTTGATTTCATCATTGCAAACTTTACAAGCATGCAAAAATTACCCAAATTTTTAATAGTGAAACTAACCCAGATCCCCCCCTGTGGTTATTATTGCTTAGAACAAAAAGCATTTGTGAATTTGTTTACTGCGCTAAAGTACAAGATTACCCAATCCAAACATTAGGATCCAAATAAAATTTAAACTAACATGAGGTGAAGCAATCTTGCTTTTTCTTATACAACTTCTATTAATATTTTATTACTATCTTTGCAAGCTACAATGTACACATATTTTGTTGCTTTTTCCTTTTAAATCTGCTGCTTTAATTATGTTTATTATTTAATAATTATAGATTTCTTATTCACCATTTGCCTTGCTTACTTTATAAACTTTTAACTTTTGTGGAATCCCCAAAGCCTGCAAGGTTAGTAATGGCCAGGGTGAAAGAGACCCAATTATAGTTGTACTTTTACTATTTAAAAAAGCAAAAATAAAAGAAAACTAGAACTAAACAATGATTTATGATAAGCATGTCTATTATGAAAATTAAAAAGGAAAGTGCAACATAATGTCAAACATTCAATTGTGCAAGCCAGGGAAAAAATGGAACTGTTATTGTACATGCTTATATCACAAAAAAAAATATAAATAAATTGAAAATAAATAAAAACTAAAATTAAAAGCATATATTATAAGAGCAAAAGCAAACTTGGCAAATAACACAGCAAAAGTTAATCAACAACTTCTTCAAGCAAACAGTTCAAAACAAACTCTGAATTAAATTTGATTATTTCTTAAAAACTAGAAAAAATTTTACTTAAAAAAAATATTGGCATGAAAATTTGCCTTAGACTTAAACAAAACTAATTTTCAACTATAAACAAGTTAAATGCAAAATATAATGTTCAAGCAAGAATCTGTATAAACTAAAAACAATCTTAAAGTAATTTTGTAATTCAAAAGTCAATATCACAATTTTTGTATCAATTTAAGCCAGGCCCATTGAAACAATTTACAGATATGATTGTAACATAATAAAATAAAAATTTTTAAAAAGATAAAATAATTTTAAATTAGTAAATAGAAATTTGAAAACAAAATATATAAATATAATGAAAAGTAGTCAAATGTAAACCTTAGCTATATTTATTGAAACAAAAAGAAACAAACATATAAATGAAGCTCAGAGATTGTGAATTTCAATGGTATTTCAATATTTAAGCTTTTCTTCAAATCCCTTTGTTCATTTATGAATACAGGCATTTATGCCTATTTTGCTGTTGTTGATACCAGGTATATTATTAAAATCTTTGTTCATGATCTTTTGGTAAAATTTTACCAGAAGATACCAGAAATTCATATATGCCTGTCGTGTAAACCTTGGTAAACTTGATATGCTTTTTAACATTTTTTAAGCTTGCTTAACTTATATATCAATATTAAACTGCAGTGATCAAAAAAATAGTTGAAGGTTTTATGACTCGTGTGACATTTTAAAAGCTCCAAAACAGTATTGTTTATTAGTTGTGTTTTTTTTCCCAACACAAGCCTGTATAAAAACCTAGCTCTCCAACATTCTTTGCAACATTTCCTTGGCTTATTTTCAGACATTCAGCAATATCATTGTTGTGACTTTGCATCTTTGATTAGTTTTTCATTCTTTGCAGTGTTGAATAGTCTAACATTTTTCTTCATTTTTAAACATAATTTTTAGAGATACCTGTAGTTAAAAAATTGAGCAACAAGAAGGTTACATGATCTGTAATATTTCCAAGATTAACTGCTGATAATGGCCTTTCATTTTTCTTTTGTTTCAGTGTTGTTCATACTTACTAATTATCATTAAAATACAAATCATTCAAATTTATGGTATTTTTATAGAATTACTACTGCATCTGAAATAGTGGTTTTATAAGATTTCTAAACCCCTAAAAATGATTTACGCATAAAAAAGTGTTAAAAATGCTTAGTTTAGCTGCATACACAATAATAGAAAAGATATATGTGCAGTCCTTAAAATCATGTTGCATATGAACAGAAGGTAAAAAGGAAGATTGTGTGCAAACATGACAAAATTAGTAGATTATTACATAAGGAATAGGTTTAAATAAGTATCTAAAATATCTCAAAAAGTAACAATTTGTGACAAATTTAAATAGCATAATTGTTTTCAATTGCGTCTGGATGCCTGTGAGGATAATAACCGCTAGGGATTCTAGATTAGTTTTCCAAACAAAAATTGTTTACAGTGACTTGTGTAGTAGTTGCTGTTGCCAGGGGGGTTTCCCTTAAGGTGTTTATGATGTAACAGCTAAACTAAGCATTTGCAATGCTGTTTAATGCCTAAATCATTTTTAGGGATAGCTGAAAACCCCCATAAAAACCACCATTTTGGATACAGCAGTATTTTTATATATTTACCAATTATACAGTTAAACTTTATTTTCAACCAAAAACATTTATAAAATATTGCCAAATCATTCATGTCACATTTAATCTTTATTTATTTTATTTTATGAATTAATCAGTTACTCTGATTAACTTGCTAATAAGTGTTTGAATAACTTGTTCATTCCAATGAATATGTTATATTTGTTAAAAACTTTTTTATTTATTGGGCTGATTTCACAGATGAGTTGAGCACTCTCAGTGTTATTTATAATCAACTTGGAAATGCCTACACTTGCCTTGGAAATTTAAGCAAAGCTGTTGAGTATTATCAACATGATCAAGTATTAACAAAGTATGTCTCTTAAATTAATTTTGTCAACCATATTTTACTATTTTGAAATATTTCTTGAAGAAATATTTTAAAGTACAAGTTTTTTAGTAACCATTGTTAATGTGATTAAACAATTCCCAAATTTTAAACTTTATAATTGCTGCTTACATTTTTTCTAATTTTTAAATACTATTTTTTTTATTGTCAAAAGCAGTGAGTCAAAGTGATTCAGACATCACAAATACCTCTTTAAAAAAAGAATATGATTTGACAAAAATATTTGATTTTGAAAATAAATTTTATATAGTTGTCAAAAAAGTGTTATTTTCAAATACTAATGAACTTTCTTAAATCAAGTAATTGGAAAGATGGCACTAAACAGTACCATTTGTGGCATTGTGGATCATGCACACCAAACCAAAGCTCACTGCCTGATCATGGTTTTGAGTTTTAAACTGTCATCTTAAACTTTTTTTGTTATTAAATTTTTTTATCTACCCTAAATTCCAAAACATTGTATATCTTGCAATTGTAATTATCAATCATTAACTATCATCATATCATGGGATACTTACTTGTAGAACAATATCAAGTTATTTTTACTATCTGCTTTTCACAATGATAAGATATTGCTGTCCAAATAAAGTTTTATTTAGTTTTTATTAATCCTGTCACTGAAATTTAAAGCTACTTGTTAAAATTGTCAAGCAAAGGAAATGCCTTAAAATGTCATTTTCAAGGGCATGACAGAAAGACAGGAGTAAAATGTGTTGATTGCATTTGCATCAATGCAATGTTTTTATGTGCTTGCTTATATTGTCAACTAATGTTTGGTTTTAGTTTATTTTTTTCTGCAAGAACTAAAAACCACAATTCATTGTGTTCAGATTAGTTAGACAACAATTTTGATTTTGCATTACAGAAGTGTTGGTGATTTGCTAGGTGAAGCAAAAGCATGCAGTAGTCTGTGCACCACTTTAAAGATGTTGGGGAAGTATGAAGAAGCAATTATATGCAGTCAACGGCATTTAGACATTGCTAAACAACTTTCTAACAAGGTAAAAGATTTTTTGTTAAATGTTTTATTGTTGTAATTTAGATGAATTTGTTAATTTTCTGTGATAAGCCAAAAATTAATACGGAATGATAAGTACGAAATAATTTGTAACTATCCTACATAGAATATACTATTTTTCTGGCCCACTGTTTTAGAAATAATTAATTTCTTTGCACAAATTTATTGATGGTTCAATTCAGCTAACTACTAAGAGCTCAAAATTTGATTTCAATACGATTAGATTTTTTTCAATTAGATTTAATTGTTGATTTTGAATATAATGAATAAAATTTAAAATTTTCTTTAAAATTTTTAAAATAATTTTTTTAACACTCAATTCAGGGTTTCTCAACCTTTTTTAATCCTTGAACCCTTTTTGATTTAAACTTTATTTGGAGGATTCTTACAGCCAAAATAGCCAAGATCAAGGCTTTTTTTGGTATTCATTTTGATTTAACATTCTGATAACTGAGAATTGGAATCTCAAAATTTTTTGAAGACCAAAAAAAGTCTTCACTTTAATCTAAGTAGAATTTTTGGGTAAAACTATTTTAAAAATAAAAGTGATGGTCTTTCATTTTTTGTCTCTAAGTAAGTAAATTTGAGATTCAAATTTTGTCCTGTTGGCCTTGGAAATAATACCATGGACCCTAATGAAATGTTGATTTTTTTTGGATAAACCTTTTAAATTTTTTATGGACCTCAATAGAGAACCCCTGCTTTAATCTTTTGCGTTTTAAAATTATTTTTAAATTTTTGTATTGTTATTGCAAAATAAGTTGTTACTAATAACACTTTAATGGACAAAACAGCTGTTTGGCAGAAAATTTGGCTTTGCATTATAATATACTTTATTTTCTTTACCTTGGTTTGGAGTTGAAGTTTTCAATAATTTTTTCTTTTCACTACTGATGGTTGTATTTTCTTTATTTTATTTCTTTTCGATATTTTTTGTAATTATGTGAATATTTGTTTGCATTTAACCAAGTTAATTTTTGCCTTTATTGATCTTTGCTTCTAAAAATTATGTAGTGGTAATCAATGAAATGCTGATATATTGGTGAAAATAAAATGAGTCTTTGCACTTTCTGTGTGGAAATCTATCATTTGCCTCAATAGTCAGAGATCAAGTTACTCTGTCATGTATTTTTGTAATTAGTTTGAATGTTAAATACCAGAAGTGATTAAGATGATACTTTTTTATTGCAACAAAGTTAGAAATTGTTTCCTGCTCACCTTTTTGTAGTCAACCCTTTAAGCATTGAGTTAATTTTAAACAGTAAAAAAATTTTTATGACCATTTTTTATTTAAATGTTGTCAAGCTATGACAAAGCTTGACAAAGCATGATCAAGCTAAATTTTAAAAAATCTATATTTTATAAAAAAAATTTTTAAGATGATGAATTTGTCCTCTCAGGCCTACTAGCTGCAAAGTCACATTGATGTAAAATCAGGACAATCTGTAAAAAATATATTTTCATATGAAAATGCAATTGCATATCCATAAGTGCACAACAAGTGGCCCTAATACAATTTACACCAATTTCTTCAAACAATTTATTGGGTATGTAAATAGCCACATGAGCCAGGGTTCAGGGGCAATTGCCCCTCCAAGTCTCCAAAATGTAGGCCAAATCAGAAATTTTCAGGCAGCAACAAGGCCATATTTGAGCAAGATCAGAATTTTTTGGTCAGCGACAGGAAATGTTTGGAAAAAACAAAGTTTTTTTATGCCCCAAAAACAATTAAGATTTGAAGTAAAGACCTTTTTTTAGAGATCACCACTATTTTGGGACAACAAATGAGAAATCAGAGACAGATTCATTGATTAAAAACTTTTTTTAATCTTCATATAAATTTGGCATTGAAAGTGAAGGAATTAGGCACAGTTTCAAATGATGAGTTCTTATTGGTGTTCATTTTATATTTTAGACAAAATTTTGTCTCATATCCCTGAATGGTAGAAGATTATGATTTGGGTAAACATCAATATCATTTCGGAAACACTGTATTGCCCCCCATAACATTTTTCAGCTGGTTTGTTTATAAGTATAAAAAACTAGAAAACAATTTTGTTTTACGACATGTTTATTGCAGCATTTGATTTTGTTTGGAAGGGCATCCATTCCAAGTCAGTCCCAAGCAGGACTGGGGCTCAGGGTTTATCCATTTACTAGCCCAAGATGCTGTACTGCCTGGATCAGATGCTGGCAATGATGGTCTTGAGCTAGCATTGGGTTTTACCATCCAAACCATCAGATTGCATGCTCCAGTTGGTGCCTGATGTATGGGGGCATGCTGTTAAGCCATTTGTTTAGGTATGCCACAGTTGCAATTTAGTAAAGGAGCAAGACTCTATTCATGCATAGATAAATGGTTCACAGGTGGTTGAACTTAACCCAAGCTGTTTGGGGCAAGCTCATTCCAACAGGCCTGGTGCTGGTCATGGGTATGAAAGCATGGATCCTGGCTGTATTTTCACAGTAGTCCAAGTCCCCTCTATTTTTTTGTCCACTGGCCTGAACAGACACTTAGTTTGCAAGATTGTTTGGTAGTTTTCATGCAGCTGTCACAAAAGGGTGTCTAGATCTTAGTTTCAATTGGTGCCCATCTGAAAACCAACTAAAAAACAATACAATGTATGGTAAGGATTCAAAGTGCCATGGTTAGGCAAGATAAAGGTCACTCTGTCATCAAAGCTCAACTGGCTGGATACCTGAAATATGGTTAGGTGGTCCATTGGAGTGGGATGCAGGCATTCAGTAACAATGTGCAAGTTGTCAATTGGCCAGGGTTATAAACATGACTCAAAAATAATTTACTTAACCTTTGCAATCAGGCAATTTACACATTTAAAACTTGTACATCTTCCTCAAAAAATAAGTTTTTATTTATTTTTATTGAGTAGATTGTAGTATTTTCTGGCATTGAAAACCAATTTGCATATAAATTTTAATGAAACATGTTAATATTTTTAATTTAATATTTCAAAACATAATTTTATTAATTAATAAAAACACAACATTTTGTATTTTTAAACTCTTAATAAGCTTTTTTGCATAAAATTGTTAAAAAATTACCTATAAATATTTTACCATATATTTAAAATATTTTACCATATATTTAAAATAGAAGTCATTTTTTCATGCCATGGGCCCAACTGGACAAATTTGTCTGCTTGGGTTAATTAAGTTTTATATTATTTGCATTTGCAAATAAACAAAGTAATTGGTTTTCCATGAAAGAAAATACTATAATTTCATTAAAAAAAAATGCTTATCTTTTGAAGAAGTTATATAAATTTTGTCTTAAATATGATCTTTGCATCATTTCTATGAAAATGTAAAATGAGTCATGTGGTAAACAGAAAAATTAATTAATCTTTCATCACAAATTGGCAAATTAGATACATAATTATGTGTTTTTCTTGCAGGACATACTTGTCTCCTCAGGCCTTAAAGGGTTAAGTCAAACTGTTTGTTGAAAAGACGACTTAGTTTTGAGAGCAAATTGTTAAACAAAATTACCTTTATCTTACTTCATTTTTGAAATCTTGTATCAATTAATCCAGTTTTAAATGTTTCAAAAAAAATTTAATTTAAAAAATCATTAAAATATTTTGAAATCTTTTACAGTATCATAGTTAAGCTTTATACAGTATCATTTAATGTGCAAAAATTCTAGAAAGTAAAAAGTCTTTCTGGAATTTTTTTATATAAATCAAATTACTATCAAAGTAATTTGTGACAATGCTTAGTTGTTAAATTTTTTGTCAACAATTGTTTGCTCTACAGTTCAAACAGTTTTTTAATACAAAAAAATGATTCACAATTTTATTTTTATAATTTGATTTTGCTAGCTTGTTTTCAAAACCAAATACCCTAAGATGAACCACACAAGATTATTTAAAGTTAACATTATTTAACTTATGAATTAGTTTTTAAATTGTTGACTATTTCATATCAATCAAAAGCAAGTAATGTTGTTTTAGTTAGATTTTTTCTGTAAGTGTGTGCATTAAATATTTATAACCATCATCAAGCATTTGTTGTAATATTTTTGTAGGCTTGTGAAGCACAAGCATTGTATAACATGGGCAATGTTTATCATGTAAAAGCTAAACAAAGATGTAGACCAACAACTGGACATGGATTACAAGAACCAGCAATTCAAGCTGACCTTAAAATAGCTTTACTGTGTTACACGTAAGTGTTGGGCTATTTGCCTTTAATAAATTCAATCAAATTGCAAAAATCTTGAATTAGCTCTATTATTGATTTAGTGCTTTATATTTTGAAAGGTGTCTAACTCATTATAGATGAATAGCTGTATTAACCTGTTAAATGCCATTGTAACCAAGTGGTTACAAATATTGATTCATTGACCGAGTGGTATTGTAATCAAATAGTGCATACTTCAGCATGCTAGGGGTAACTTCTAGTAATATGTGGCTACATCAATAATCTACCTATAAAATATATACAAAGTTCTTATAAATAAAGCTAAATTTCCATTATAAATAGAATAAAAAAAGCCAGGTGGTTAAAGCACCGGACTGATGATCAGCATGGTCTAGTGTTGGCAGTGTGGTCGAGTGGTTAAAGCACCGGACTGATGATCAGCATGGTCTGGGTTCAAAACCCACTTGCGCCATTCTGTTGTGTCCTTGGGAAAGACACTTTATGGCACTTTCCCCTGCTTGGTGGTCTTGACAAGCAGTTCTAAATTGCAGTCATATCTCTACTAAATTACTAGCGGACAGCAATATCTTGGCATCTCCAGAAGCAGGTCAGGGTAATTGCTTACCCTATGTATAGCACCTCCGTTGCTTTCCTGCGAGTCAGGAGGATAAATATAGAGATAAAAAAAATTTAAAAAAAAAAAAGGTAAAAAAAGCAGCAGTTAAAGGGTTAACTAATTTCAATTAATCGCTAGTCTAATTTTATACAAAGTTTTGATTGGCAAATGCTAGACAAATTAAAATTAAAAGTTGTAAATGATTAATTTAAGCATAATCGACCAGATATGGTCTATAGCTTTACAATATTTCAAAGAATATTTAAAAGAAAACATAAAACTAAAAAAAAACTTAAATTATAAGTTTTTAACAATATTCAATAGTCCTAATAATGATTCTGTAACAGTGGTTTTACTATACGAGGGCTGTTTGAAAAGTAACAGGACTGTGTAAATAATTATTTTATTTGAAATGCCATGTAAAAATTACAACTTGTCCCCTTCAAAGTAATCTCCTTGAGCTCGAATGCACTTTTCTAATCTCTGTTGCCATGCTTCTATGCACTTCTGGAAAGATTCCATTGGGATTGCTCATAGTTCCTTTGTTACGGCTGTTGTTATGGCTTTTGAGTCTTGAAAACGGGTTCCTTTAATGACTCCCTTGAGCTTAGGAAACAAGAAAAAATCACAGGGAGCCAGATCTGGCGAGTAGGGTGGTTGCTGCAGCATGGCAATGTTATTTTCTGCAAGAAATTGTCGTATGCTTAAGGCATTGTGAGCAGGAGCATTGTCATGATGAAGCAGCCATGACTTTGTCTCCCATAATTCTCTTCTTTTCTCCCTTACCGAACGCATCAAACGTCGCAAGATGTCTTTGTAAACATTCTGGTTAATGGTTTGGTCCTGTGGCAAGAATTCTAGATGAACAATTCCATGAACATCAAAGAAAACAATCAGCATCACCTTAAATTTTGGACTTGAACAGCCTTGCTTTCTTGGGTCTTGGTGAGGATGCACTCTTCCATTCAAGGCTCTGCCGTTTGGTGAGTGGATCGTACTTGAAGATCCACGACTCATCACTGGTAACAACTCTACTCAGCAGATCTGGTGTAATTTCAAGTTGTTTCAGGATGTCTTGACACAGTTGCACACGATTTTCCTTTTGCCCATCATTCAGCAACCTTGGTACCATTTTCGCATAAACCTTCCTCATCCCCAGATCTTCTGTAATGATCCTCCACACCCTCTCACTATTCATGCTCAACTCATCTGCTATCATTCTAACAGTAAGGCGGCGGTCACTGCGCACTTTTTCTCTCACATGCTCAACATTTTCGTTTGTTCTGCTTGTTGTTGGCCTTCCACTCTTAGGATCATCTTCCACATCCTCTCTTCCCTCTCTGAACCTCTTGTGCCACTCAAAAATCCGAGTTCTTGACATCGTAGCATCTCCGTAAACTTCTTGGAGCAAATTGAATGTTTCAGTTGGAGTTTTTCCAAGTTGAACGAGAAACTTCAAGTTGATTCTTTGTTCAATGCTCATTTTTGTTAACAAAAGAATTATCCCAAAACGAACTACAGTAAAGCACCTTTCAAGAAAAGCCTGTAAAAAAGCATATGGTTGTCACAGAATGCTGAAACTACATTTTTACAACCACAAGACATTGCGCCATCTTAAAAAACAAAGCTTTTATCACTGTTGCAAGTGTTGTTTGTGCAAAGCATACAGTCCCGATACTTTTCAAACACACCTCGTATGTGAAAGTGAAATGATAAAAAAATCATCACATCACAGTAATTTATGACCATGTGAGTTTTTTCATAGTTTTAATTTTGCTTGTAGATGATAAAGCCATTTTACCAAAAAAACATAAAAGAACACACTTTTTTTTTTGTCTAAACTGGTGGAACTGTTTGAGAGTACTTGCAAAACTGAAAAAAATTAGGAGCTGGTTTTTGAATTAACACGTTGACTGCCAAGGGTAAAATTGGATGTAGTTCACCATGTGCCAAAATTTGTTTTTCTCTGCATATTCTGAAAAAAGATTAAAAAATGATGTACCTAACTCACTTTCTTGCAAGTTGTGTTGCAAAAAAATAGAACTTGAAGGTGTTGTCAAAGCTGCAAAAAAAGCAAACAAAAAAACCATATTTTTTTGCAGTGGTTGTGATGGCCAGCCACAAATGTGTCAAAATTGTTATGAGGAAATCCACACCCAAATAGAAAATTAGTTTGTGAAGCAGTATGTATTTAATGTTTTCTAAAGAATATATCATTTATAAGTTCATAAAAAATTTAAAAACATTTTTTTTGGTTTTACAAATAAAATAGCTACTTGCTTAAAATTTTCTAATCATTGCAAACTACATATTTAGAGTTCTAGAAATGTAGCTTATACCTTATGCCTAATACTATTACTAATTTCAATTCCATTTCCTTGTTTCAATCAATCCTCATTGCTTAAAAAAATAATTAGAAATCAAAAAATTGTCATCTTAAGCAGAACTATAGTCGGAAAATATTTCACAGCATGCCACAATATAAAAATAACATTAGGAAGTTCATTAAGAAGCTTTAAATAAATGGATACTCCTTCTAAATCAAGAATAATAAGATCTCCAGAAAAATGGATACAATGTAAGTTACTTACAAAATCAATTCTACACATATATGGATATGTGGCAGTCAATGTGTTAATGTAGTAAAATGGTATTAATTGCAAATTAATATTTAGCTAAATGTAATGCTACTATTAACACATTGACTGCCAACTGGCTTTTCCCAAAACTGCTAAAAAATGCCAAACATACTAATGATAAGTAATAGTACTGCTGCCAACTGCAACCATACTCGAAAGGGCTAACTATGAGTATACTTGTAATTGGCACCAAAGAACAAACGCTACACTACAAGTTATCTTGTAGTTGGCAGTCAATGTGTTAAGTAAAACAAGCAGCAGTAAAGATTTGGAAATTTGCACAATAGTTCTTTTTTTAGTAAAATTTTATTTCACTTGCAGAGTATTTCCAGTAAATCTTTGAGCCTTGATTCTTTCTACCAAGAGTTTATAATCCATGCTAGAACTGCCTTTAAGGTCACCATGAAACTTTCTTTCTAAAAAGAGATGAGTGTTGGTAGTCATTATCTCAAAACTGATAAAATCTGTAGGAGACCCCAACAGCTATCCACTTGAATCTTTTCTCAATCTTCTTCATAAGATCTTCAAAAAGCTAATCCATGCCTGTGTTAAACCAATGATTGATTCAATCTTTTTTAGGCAGCTGTCTGGGTTTTGATGCAGAAAACTGCAGATCAAATGTTTTGCTTATACAAAACATCAAGGCTGAGAAAAAGACTTGTGCCATTATTTTCAAATGTACTAACAGATATGTAGCTAGACAAAACTGTGATTACTAAAGTGTAAAATTATTTTCATAATAATATTTTTGTAGATTTTTCTATTGAATCTCTCATGTTGACTAATACTTACTATTTGACCCTTAGAGTAATTTTCGAATTTTTATTAAAATTGTGCATAATGCATTTTTAACAAAATAACCTTGTTTTAAAAAAAATTGAAGAAAACTGACACATCCTGTACTAATGTTAAAAATGTGATATAATTATGGATGAAAGAACAAAAATTTGCAATGACTGTTAAAGAATCAGGCTGGCATAAAAGATTCTAGGCAAATTCTAGTTATGGGACATTTAATTGGACTCAAGAATTGAAATAATTGATAAATTTTAAGGAATCACATAGAAATTGAAAAATTTTTTAGGAAAATTTGGATTCTTGGAAACGATTCATAATTTATTCATGTATTTATCCTTTTTTATATATCCCACTATCATTGGGTATACACAAACACATGTATATTAAAGAAGACATTTTTTTTAGTATAATATAAATAAAACAGTATACCTGCCTTCCATTTTGTTTTGGCATGTACTTTCAATTAGCGTAACTTTGCACAATTACGTGTTTTATCAACTTTGTTTCTGACAACTTCTATATTTTATCGTTTACATTTGTTTTAACCAACTCATGAAGCTGGTTTAGCTTATAAGCGATCTCATCAATTATCCGCGAACAATGCTACATACATGCCCGTGTAAGTTTTTTTTTTTAAATCACTTATGCTTACAGTCAGCATTTAAACATTGTACGAGAGCTCGGAGATAAAGCATTACAAGGAAGAGTTTTTGGAAGTATTGGAACAACACACTATCTGTTAGGAAATTGTAAAGAAGCAATTCAGTTTTTAACTGAGGTAAGTCTATTCAGTAAACTAGATTTTTTTTTTCTTTTAGATGTTTTGCTGCACGCTTAAATACCTTCGTTTATCAATTTATTCTATTCCTATTTGTTTTGCCTGAAGTAGTTTTGATGCTGTGCCATGTCTTTGTATTACGTCTAATGTCTTCAAGGATATACTTTTAAAAAGTGTTGTCATAAAATTAATTTTCTAGCGGTAGTGATTCCTCCTGATCTACATTAAAGAATAAATGTATGTTTGCTTTTGCTATATTGTCGCATTCTTAAATGAATTATTTCGTAATATTAATTCCTTATTAATTTCCTCAACCTGCTTTCAGCGTCTAGCAATTGCGAAAGAGTTCGGTGACAAAGAAGCCCAGAGAAGAGCATACACTAATCTAGGAAATTCGTATATTATTTTACGAAATTATGAACAAGCAAAACAGTGCTATGCGTAAGTATTATAAATTCGTATTTGGGTTTAAATCGTGTTGTTTCTAGCAATATTATTTCAGGCGCCCTCTAAATTGCTAACAACAGTAAAAGTATTTTCGTAAGCATTAAAGTATTTCTCCGATTATTATGTAAGTTTTTTAAGTTTTGTGTTATTTCTACCAACATTATTTAAGCCCCCGCTGAATTGCAAATAACAGTAAAAGTTTTTAGTAAACATTAAAGTATTTCTCCGATTATTATGTAAGTTTTCTAATTTTGTCTGCCCATTTTTTGACGGCTAATTTTTAAATGTTTTCACATAATTTTAATGTAAAACTGCTTGTGAAAGATTCGAAACAGATAGATTTTTGTACGATGTTTTTTCAAAGTTTTAAATAAAAACATTTTTAATAACTGGCGGTTATGCTATTAGGAACTTAACACTTACATGAACTTTGGCAACTTCCCGATGATTCAACTATCACACCATGTGCTGTAATGATACGCTACGTTTTACCTTTTACCCAGCGACATATGCATTGCGCCATTTCCTACTGAAAAGTTTGAAATATCAAGCAAGTTGTTGGTGGTTGTAACACCTTTCTGAACTTTTCCAAGCTTGTGTGATGCTCTTTTAGTCCCTACACTGCACTGTATCTCACATGTTTATGCTATGTGCGCACTGCATTTATCCGCCACCATCATCAATTTCTGTCCTCTTTACCATGTGGTTCGCATTGACAATCAACCCTTGCTATGAGGATAGATTCTAGTAACATGAAGCTGAAATTCGCGCGGTACTTTACGTGACGTAGCGCGTGACGCATTTTACTTAAAAGCGACCTGCCACTTTTGATTGTATGAAGGAAATACCGCCTGCATCCCCTTAGTTTTCACTTTCGACCACTTAACTTTTTTCTAAAACACAGTTATTTTTCACAATATTTTTTCTACAAAGAGAGAGTTGTTTTCTAGTCACCGCTCTGTGTCGTAATAGTCGATGATTGATGAGTGCTGGGAAGGCAGAAACTTGGCACTCAAAATACTGTGATTAAATGCGTTTTTTTGGCCAAAAAAACTTTGTGGATCGTTAAAACTGAGATATTTGTTAAATGTGCAAAGAGCGAAAACAACAGCCCAAAAAGTAAATTTTCTACGTTATTTTAGTGTTTGAAAGTAGTTTGAAATATATTACTACATTTAAAACACCAGCTCCCAATCCAAGGGAGTTAAGATTGTAAGTCTTTATTAATTTTTTTCAAACACTCATGAACTTGAAAAATCGTGTGTTACAATTAGAAGTAGTTACATATGTACAACAATGCTGGTTCGTCGCAGATTTGTGTATGGTTTATTTTAATTTTAATCATCAGCGCAACAGCGAGTTTTTCACAACCATTCTGCGAAATCCTCAAAGCTTGTCATAACCTACGAATTGAAGTAAACACTTTTTTAGTTTTCGCTTGATTTTTAAAGTTTATAGCTGGCCTCGCCTCTGGCCAAGTGTTACCCCTATGAGTGCACTATTCCTTTATGTTCAGCGTTTTGCCCTGCAACAGTTGTTTAGCTCAAAAAAATTACATCCCGCTTCACGTTTTTCAGTATGAACAATAAAGTTGTCTTGATGGCAAAACCCGCAGTGAAGGTTTGCATCCTCATCAGCAATGCATTGCGACAAGACTCCAATTACGATCTAATTTTTAAATCATACGATTGTATCATGGATTGATGAAATAAATCTAGTTCCTTGGAAAGGTTTTTTAGTAAAACTATGTTACCAATTTAAAATTTATTATTAGTTCGCAGAAAGAATGCTTTTCAAATTTATTTTCTTTAATGCACTCGCATAATTTTAGATTCTAGTTGGCCTTATTTAAAGTGCTGCTTACGTATTGATTGAACAACATGCAGGTGTTATTAGATGTGTGCTTGTGAAAGCCTTTACACCTTGCTAACCTATTGTTCTACTCGTAGACAAACGTTATCGATATCGCGTCAACTCAATGACCGTGTGGTTGAGGCTCAAGCTTGCTACAGTCTCGGTTCAACCTGCACACTTCTTTCCGACTATCAGCGTGCCATAGAGTATCACTTGCGCCACAAGCAGCTGGCTCAGGAATTAAATGATCGGTGCGTACGCAGCCTCCTGTGATTGCTCCGATTGTTGAACGTAATGCTAATACTTGATTTTTACTATTTTAAACGTTGTATTATCAACCATTAGATACTTCTTGTTCAGAGGTCGGAAAACTGGCGTAAATTACTTTAAATAGGTAAAATCGAAAAGGCTTGGGTAAACTGTTCTAAAAGTTTCTAACATGTTTTTCCGGTTCTTCATATTAAATATAATCTGCTTTGGTTTTTAAATGATTTGTTGAGTTGAGCAATATCCAAGGGAGTTTTCCGCTCCCTCATCTAGATTATATGAATTCATACTTTTTGTTTGCACTCATAAAACACGAATGAAGATTATGTCGTTTCATCTGCTTATTAACTTTACGCCCGCTACACAACATTTTTACTTGATTATGATTTTTTGACCAGACGCGGCATGGCTCGTGCTTGTTGGCTGCTGAGCAACGCCTATGCTTCGCTTGGTAACTTTAGAAAAGCCTTGGAATTCACTGAACAACAACTAATTCTTTCCACCGAGGTAGATCTCGAAAAGTGTAACTGATATACTAAATTATAACATATTTTTATGCAGTCAGCTCAATTCAAGATGTGTCTTTGTGTTTGTAGTGAAATAACAACATCAATCGAATTGCTTTCCGTTAATATGTTTTTGGAAGCATTTAAAAAACACTTGGCGTACTGCTGGATACACGTTGCTTACTTTTCTAATAAGAATCCGACTTTTGAATGGTTCTGGTCATAATATTCATCAAGGAATCACAACAACGCTGCGCTGCTTCATTTGCATTTAAATTTTATATTAACTTTTAATAGCTATTCGCTTCGCTAGCCTCGTTTTTAATCCCTTGTATTTTAAAGAATAAATAGGTCTTAACGCAAAATTTGTTTTTGATAAAATCAAAAACAAATATACTGAAAAACTCAAATCCATTAAAATCTTAAGCAAAAGTGCTTCCATCCTTCTGATGTCTTATAATAGTACTTATTGTTTTCGCAAGCATTAAAATAATTCATTTTCTAAAGTTTGTCTTATTATCTAGAGGTTAATCGACCACTATACAACATTGAATTTTGCAGATCGGTGACGAAGCCGGGATTTTGACAGCTCGGAGAAACTTGAAAGATTTTGGCACTCGCAGCAGTATGGAGGAGAAGCCTCGAGTGCGAAGGAAGAGCATGGAAAATATGCAACTTCTTAGCTTAACGCCCGAACAAAATTCGGTAATTTCGGTGTTATTTTTTTTTATTGATTGTATAAATATTTAATGCAATATTTGGTATCTAATCTTTATTCAGTCAGATCGTCTTGGAATGTTTGTTTTTCGCTTTTCTCTTTAAGTGCACCAACTGATTTTTTATCAGTGTATTTTGCCGTTTTATTTATTGTATTTTTTCCTTATAATTAGCTGTTAAAACAGTTCGCCTTTTGAGAATGCAATAACCGATCGATCTTTTTTGTATTTCACCAGTTTTATCCAGAAACCTTACTGTCCGACTCCGAAATGCAAATTTATAAAGGGATATGCCAAATCAATAAAAATATAAACTTATAAATCAAATGAAGTCATTTAGTTTTCTAATTAATTTCGTAAAAAACAGTCAAAAATTGTATAGAAGTAAAAACAGAGTATTGTATTACTATTAGTAGTTTTAGAACAACAGTTTCAAGTGAATATAAATTTCCTGTGTTTTCCGTGACAAAAAGCCATGAAAGAGTAAAAGTTGATTGTTCGGAGAAATTGAATGTAACATTGACACTTTTTCTACAATGCCAATTTAAAATTTGCTTTTAGTGTATATTTTAGCCTACACAAAAATTTTGACCTAATATCAAAATTTACTTTAAGTATTTTGTCATCAATATTACTTTCAAAAGTATGAAACTAGAGTTTGTGATCATTCTTATAAATTAGTATCTCCATAATCGAACAACTTTGCTTGATCATAATCGAACATTATTTAACCAAACCGAGTGTTTCGGTTTAAGAAATTTTGTTTGTAACATTGTGGTGTTGGTCGGTTGGTTTACGTGAAATCGTGCACAGAAGGAGAAAGTTGACTTTCAGTTACGGAATAGTAGCAGCTAATGATTCCTGTTGAATCCATGAAAGGATCAGGATAACTCCGGTTAAGTTGACTCCGCTCTTGAAAGGTAGAACTCGGACCACACCAGCTTCGTAGCAAAAGTATTACTATCTTCGAACTGTCTTTATAACTGTTTATGAGTGAAAAGCGATAACCCGAAGAAAAAACTGATAAAATTATTCGTTTTATCTATAAAAATTGAATAATTGTTGACATTTTCGGTTTTAATCTACAAGAAACAATGAAGAAAACTTTTTACCCTTTAACAATATCAAACAAATTGAAATAAAAAGCGTAAAGTAAGGTCATGAACAACTTGTGGCAAAGTAACGTTGCTAAACATTCAGGCGCCACGACGTGGAACGGAGACAACTAAGAAGATTTTCTACAACAAACCTAACGTGAATGTAAGTTGGCATTCGGTAAAGTGTTGTTAAAAAATTTATAATTGCTTTAGGCGTTTAGGTTGTTTGTTTTTAGTCAATCGGTTTTTGGGATGGGGCGCGAGAAAAAAATTAGAGCGATACCAAAGGTTCGGGACACTGGGGCGATGGCGGAAAATCCTTTCACCCAGATAACCCAGAACACAGTAATGAAGGATGAGATTAAAAAACTCCGTAGGTTAGACCCACAGTCGGTGTCTAAAAATGTCTTGGCACGACAGATTCTTTAGGTTACCTACTAGAAAAGTATTATTTCTGTTGTGGTTTAAGCAAAACAGGGCGAGGTAAGAAGAGCTTTTTTGAAAGATTACTATGGGAGCTTGAGATCCTAACTTTACCTAATAATCACAGAAGCCTTTGAGAAATTGTCAGCTGTTTCGTTGACTCATAGGGAAGAGTGTCCGAGAATTTTTTATAGGATGTTTTCGTGTTTTTCGTTGCTGCCTTAAAACTTAAAAAAATGTTTGAAATTCGGCAATGTAAGTAAAAACTTGAATGATAAAAAAGATAAATAAGATAAATTAGTTCTAATTTTTAAAGTCGCCGATTTTACTTGAATTTCTCTATTGCTCTTTGCTTCTGTTACCTGGTACACATCTAAAGATTAAACCTTTTCGCATTTCTAAACATAAGACAGAGTTATTCTTAGAAATTGACACATCGAAGCTAAAAAGGTTGTTCTTTTATGTTAAAAGAAAAACAAACAATTATCACAATTTTTTGAATCAGGGTCGATGCCTAGACTCACTCAAAACCATCGTAAGAGTTATGTATGGGAAATAGCACGAACAAATAATTAACAGGTAATTTCAACCCCTTCAAAACACAGAGTCCACTATTAGGAGATGTAATCTATCGTTGGTGGAGATTTTTTTTTCAAAAATATCATTTATGGTGTGGAGTTTTCGTCTACCTTTTATGATTTTAGAAAAACGGTCGGGATTTAGCTTAGCTTAATTTTTAAAAAACGTTTCTTTTTAAAAAAGGCCGAGCCTGAATTTTGTCCAATGTAACACAGCAACATAGTGAATACGTAATTGGTGGTCATCAATCATTAATCACTGGAATGTTATCTGCTAAATTATTGCAAGTTGTAACCAAATAGGGTGAATAAAAAGCAATAAATAAGTGATACAGATTAGATAAGGCTATTTTATTAATTTTTTATTGAATTTCTATCTAACTACTAAAAATTCTATTGTGGTGTAATAGGTTCTTATAAAAGTATTCTACATTGCTTTTATAAAGAACTTTAAAAATCTGCTATTTTTTTCTAACTTAGTGTGTATTTTTGGTTTTGTTTCGAAACAATAACTATGCTTTGCATAAGAGTGAAAATAAACTGTAATAAGCGTGAATCCGGTTTTCGAAGTCGCCCAGCTAAGAGTGAAAACAAAAATAAAACGTAATGCTAAGGTTTACCATATTAAAGTGGATTGCAGCAGGCTATAATTAAAATATTGAGGATGTTTGTGGTTTCGGTTTCTAAAAATATTTTTCATGCGCTTTCAGATCTTACAAATCAAGCTATTTTATAACACATAGGTGGTTCTTTTAAAAGGCGATAAATCAGAGCTTATAAACTAACCAAGTTTAGTGTCCAGAATATCAAGTTTTTAAATCGTTTTGCTATCCCTTACCTACTAAATCGATTATAACTTAGTAAAAGTAGACAGAAAATAAAAAGCCTGCAAGAAGTAGCTTCAGTGTGCCTCTGTTTTAATAAAATCACTGTTCTAATGTGGTCCCCGAAGAGACACCTTTAAGAGAATTTATATTTATGGAGAAAAATATTCAGTTTTGAAGTAACGATGTTGTTTGTTCTTTTGATCTTTGCATTTTATCAATAGGGAGGAAGTGACGCTGAAAACGGAGAAATAACTTCCAATCCTCCGCACAATGGCATGGGAAGCGCAGCTGATCGGATCACGGTAATTTATCATCGAGCTCGTGATTTTTCTTGCACGGCAAATCTAATTTAATACCATAAAAACTGTTTGCAGTTTTGTAGTTTTTATCATTATTGTTTTAATAGAGTAAAACGCTGTATAGCCTCAGTTATATTGGATGCAATTAGTGGCTAATTGCACTTGACAAATTTGAAAATTGCAGCTTCAATGTACATTTGCAGCATAGATTATATTCTCTGCAAGGATAGCCTGATTTATAGATTATATTCATCTGATTTTATGCGACTGTAAATATGCAGATAATTTCGCTCCTATTTCGACCTGCTGGTTCTTCGACGACATCGTGCTGTGATTTAAGTACTATCGCTTGAGATTTCTTAGTTACTTATTCTATCTAAAGTGCTTGTCGAAGCTAAACTAAACTTTTATTAGTTCTTTAATTGAGTGGCATTGAAATAAATTTTTATTAAATTAGATAAGCTAATCGTATGCAGTTAATTAAGATTTTTATATTTTTTCGTTTCCAATTTTTTGACGTCTTTTGAATAGTTAATGTGAACTAAATCGATACAGTTGCGGGGTCAAATCGTCGATTGTGTGCAGCGGCGGCAAATGGTAAAACACAAAGCTTTTTTAAACTTTTCATCATTACGTCCTACAAATCACATGACACCAATAACGAAATTTAAATTTTTAAATAATTGCAAGCACCACATCTGTTATAAAGAGATCTATTCTAATGTCCAAAAATGAATTGCTTCATTTGTCAACATTTATCAAATTTACTTTTCAATGAATTGCGCCCGAACAAACGCTTTTCCATCAACTGCTGAACTTTATCGTGACTTTAGCTTTATTGAAAGCTTTTCAAACTATTGACGTCACAACCGGATAAAATCAACAGCAACTTCGAGCATTACCATCATTATCTTTTTTATGGTTGGCGGGAGTGCTTGCTCGCATTCACCTTCGGTTTAAATTTCAAACCTTGGGATTGCATTCTCTATAATAAATTTTATGGTTTCTTCACTTCTATGTTCAATTTTTTTCAATTGACTTTTTGTGCAAAAGCATCACTTCGCTGACGCATATTTATGAAAATGCAAGACTTTTTACGTAGAAATTTCTGGTCAGCTTAAGCTATAAGTCTGGAATAGGAACGATGAACTGTCGCGCGTGAAGACGTTTTTGCATATACAACTTGCAACCGATGCACAATTAAAGCTTTTTCACTTCACGAGAAAAGTTTGGTTTCCAGTTAACTTTTATCAAATCAAAAAATCTCTTAAATTGATAAATTATCGTGGTACATTTTTCGATCGTCACATACCAGTTTATTTATTATAATTTATAAAAATCAAACTTACAAAATGTATGAGGTAGCATTCGAATTACCTTTCTGTAGTTTATTTAGCTGATAACTTTTCTTATTTCCGTACTATATGCAAGTACGATTTGTACTAAACTTACAGGCTGCAGGCTGTAATTAATGTTAAAGCTATATTGAAAATGTAAACTGGTGCTTCAAATTTGTAGTGTTTTTTGTTCGGTGTTTTCTAACAGAATAAGAATTAAGCAAATTTGGTTATGAAGAAAAGTTTAAACATATTGTCAATTTAAATTATGAAACATATATCTTTATTTGTTGGCTTATTTAGGGAGGAATGAAAAGTTTCAAAATCGACAAAGGCAAAATTATGCAGCAAAAAAATTTGGAAATTATTTTATAATTAGGAAACCATTGCATTTCTGCATGGTTGCAATACAACTTGCAGACAAATAAATCTTGAGCTCAATTTTCGATTTTTTTTTCGAAAACAATTTTTTAGTTGATTTGTCAAACGGTGCACATGATTCGTGACATGACACAAGCGAACGTTCAAAAAACCTTATGACGCAAAACCAGGGCAAAACGTGTTACAAAAAACACTTTTTTAATCGTGATCTGCTTTATTTCTTAGGTGTTGGCTTGTTTTAAAATTGTATTGGTTATTCACCATTTACTATACATTACATTAGAGAATTCGCATTATTTTTTAAAAACAAATAATTTTCATGATAACCTAACCATTCAATTTTTGTTTTTCACAAAACCGCTTTTAAAGCTACTGTTTCAAAATTTTGTCTCTTGGGCGGATGACAAATTTTAAAACTGCACGAAACAAATTTAAACTACAGCGCTTGATTTCACATCTGGCTTAATTGCTGCTTCGTTGAATTTCGACTGGAAACATTTAAAACTTTTTCAAAGGAACGCGGCGGCAGCTCGGCGAATCCAGACAAGTTCTTCGACTTGATCACGCGCCTGCAGGGCCGGCGGATGGATGACCAGCGGGCCGAAATGCGAGACGATGAAGATGCAGAGCACGAGCGACAGCTGGACCCGAATGACGCGATGAGAGGTGACCTTCACGTACACAACGGCTATGCCGCACCGCCAGCTGATGATCATGAAGACAATGGTACGAGTTTGTTTTAGTATTTAGTGCGCTATAGTTCGTATTATGGTAAGGTGATTGAACTACCGTAGAAAAAAGTTTGATAATGACATTCTTTGATTCTGATTAATCTGTTGACTATTCGCGTTGTAAAATGTTCATGGTTTACGCTTTCCTTTTTCTACGTAATATGGTACTTCAATAATTATACTTTAGAAATTGTATTATGGTTATACAGTTTTTTCTGCTTTCCATTTTACAAACGCCCTGTAGTTACACGGATCTCAAGTAGGCTCATACCATCGTCACTTGTCGATTTATTTTTGATGGCATTGATTTTTTTCGTTGCTCGCAGAAGACAATCACGAGAAAATGAACTTCATGATCAGCATGCTCGCAAGGTCGCAGTCGAAGCGACTAAACGAACAACGCGTCAGCTTGACTTCTTTGCCTGGGATGCGCGTCGGAGAGTCAAGTAATAATTCCTCTGACAATCCCCAAGGTAATGTTTCTGTACCTTACACATTGAATTCGTGACAGTTAAGCTGTGAAAATTTTTGAAAATGAATAGCAACGTTATTTTTTGGAATTGCTTTTTGATTGGTTGAACTGCAGCGTTGCTGTTTTTAGTGAAATCTTTTTTTGCAGCGCCACCTTCGGAAAATGTCAACAGGAGTCGGAACGAAAACGCAGATATTGAAAATAATGTCTTTGAGTTGGACGACAATTTCCTTGAAAATTTAATGAGATGCCAGGTTAGTTGTTCACAGGTAGTAATAATTGTGATGGAAACACGAAAAAATACCAATTTTTTTTAACCCAAATGCACTGCAAGATTATTTTAAAAATTTGTTCACAGTCCTTTACTCTAGAACAGTGTTTCTCAAACTTTTTTTTCGGCGACCCAAAATCGCTAAAAACAACGATTTGCAAACATGACTACGACCCAATTAAATTTGACTGAGCGTGGTGAAAACGTAGTGATCTCTACAAAAACAAAAAAGGTCTTCACCTCGGATCCGTCTCAGCTTTCTTGATTTTCATCACCAAAATCTAGTGATCTCTAAAAAAATAAAAAAGGTCTTCACCTCGAATCTCTGATTCCGATTTTCTTCTTAAATTCGTAACGTCAACTCAAGAAGGTTCTTCACTTCTCAAATCTTCTGCGCACAGATCTTTTTCGTTTACGCGCGATAATTTACAAGCCTTCGCGACCCACCCGCATAGCCTTAGCGACCCATGGTTTAAGAAACATTGCTCTAGAACTCTAGAAGATTCCTACCTGTATTTATAAACATAAGAGCTCTCGAAAGATATTGAAAATTTTGTGAGCAAAATGCTTATCACTTTGCAGTTGTTATGTTTAAATGCTAGGCTCGTTAAAATAGTAATAATTTTGCATAAAAATTCATTGAGGTTTTTCTATTTGTCATCTTTAGTAAACTGAAGCATTTCCCGCAATTTCAGATAAATATTTTGAATGCTTAACGCCAAGCAAGAAACCTATTAAAAGTCTGTTATAGCCTGATTTAATATTGACCAAAATTGAGACAACGCTCGTGAGCTTCTGCTTGCCGTTTCATTTATTTATTTAATTCATGTTGGGGTACGTCTGCAGGACGGTTTTACCGGTATCTGTTGCATTCAAATATTTGCTTCATTGAGGTTTATTTCAAGTTGCTTGCGCAAAACAACAGAGCTGTATTTTGAACGATACTGCTCGTTCAATTTGAGCGCCTGGTTTGTCTGGTTCACACTACGCCCATTTTTTATTGAACGACACTTTTGTAACGTGGAAAATGTTAATAATTGGGTCGCTGCTACTTATTTACTGTAGACGCCGACTGCCGTGACTAAATTTTTTTTATATTTGCCCTTACAAGCAAATAACGTAATTTTTTGCCGCTCTAGGGGACCCGCTTGAACGATCAACGCACTACCGCTCCGGCAATTCAATCTTTTCCTACGTCGACCATTCCGGACGAAGATTTTATCTCCTTAATTGTTCGTATGCAGTCTTCGAGAATTGACGATCAACGTTGCCGGTTAGAATTAGTTTGTAAATTCGGAGCTCCTTAAAACTATTTTTCTTGGTTAATTAGTGTTTTTTTTTATGTTGTTCAAAAGGTAATTTAAAGAGTGAGTCATCCAAAAAGAAACAACAAAAAATTAAAATATTATGTACGAGCTGTGTATTGTGTAATGCTAAATTTTAAAGCAAGTGATTTATTGCAGATTCCAGCCCGAAGGCGACCCATAATCAATCATCGATTCGTTTAACACGTATTAACTGTGCTAACGACATTCTCTTGCAAGGGTGTCAGTGACAATGTCAGCGTCGAACATCACTTCCCAGCCATTGACCGTAGAGTTCGCTCCATTCATCAATCATTGTGCTGTTGCTGTTATCATGTGCACAAAAACGCCTTCAATCTGCATTTTAAAACTAATATTGTTCTTTTGTTTTTACGTCTAAGAGTCTAGCGATTTTTGTTTTATTGAATGAAGTGCTTAGTAAAGTACGCATACGCTTTATAAAACAACAACAAAAAAAAAACAGTAAAATTTGCAAAGTAAAAAATAAAATCAATTTTTAACTGATGATGATTCTGTAGGTTTCGTCTGTTCGGACGCAGGATGAGAAGCCGTCGCCTTATCGTCTAAAAAAAAAAATAGCAAATTTACAAAATAATATATTGGCATAAGAGGATCGTTCATGTGGCCAGATGTTTTAATTATTTGAACAGTCAGAACTGTTTATAGTACAGATGCTTACAAATATTAAATCAATTCATTACGAAGATCTTTAATAAAAATCGTTGAGCATTTAACTAACTGTATGATTTTGAGTAAATTGGTCGCATCAGCTACGGTGGTGACGTACTGCTTTACTGCTAACAGTCAGTGCGCGTGTTTGATACCGATCGATTTAATAAAACGAGTTTCTCCAGCTCAACAATTGCGTGGTTACATCTAATGTGATCATATGATTTAAAAATCAGCAATTTTTTTTCAACACCTAAATTTCCTCGCGTTTGTTTTTAAATTTCTTGTATCAAGAATAAATTAGTTGAAAGCAAAAAAAAAAAGACCTTTCTCCAGCTCACCATCCCAATGTTATGGATAGATTTTTTTATCAAAAAAACGTTAATACAGCTTATAAATTTGGCTTTAATTAGGTTAATTGAAAATAATAATATATTGCAATACGCCTTTTTGATGTTGGAAGCTTGTTTCAATTGCTTGTAAATATTTATTTGCACTGGACATTAGCCCTGTATAAGAGTTAGGGCGGACGAAAGTGAAATGTTCTTCACTAATCCAATTTCTGTGATTCCGACTTCAATCCATAACAATTGCGTGGTTACATCTAATGTGATCATATGATTTAAAAATCAGCAATTTTTTTTCAACACCTAAATTTCCTCGCGTTTGCATACAAAGCGATTTTTAAATTTCTTGTATCAAGAATAAATTAGTTGAAAGCAAAAAATATGACCAAGAAAAGTTGCAGTAAAAGTATTTTTTGTTCGACCTCGCACACTAAAATAAAAATTAACCAAACGTTTAATTTGCTAAAATACGACTTTGAACTGAAAAATTTTCCGTTCCTGGTTTCTCGCTCACAGATTAGAAATTTATATGGGTTGATTCATAAGCAAGTTGAAAAATTACGTTTACCAAATTTGTTTCGATAAACACAGCCTATTGTCAGGGGCGCCAGAAACGGGAAAAGGCAATTGCCCCCTTCCCTGCGATATTTCCAAAACAGGGAGGCAGATAGTGCCTTTAGGCACAATAATATAATCTCTACCCAAATTACATCTATACGAATTTGTAAGCTATCGGTTTAGACAGGGGTCACGAAACTTTTTCTTAAAAGAGCCACACAATAAATAACAGTAATTTAACAAGGGGACAAAATTTTTTAAAAAATTATTTTTGTTGAAAAGGCAGTCTCAACCAGGGGTGCCGAAAAATTCTTTGGCAAGAGGGGAAAATTTAAAACCAAGCCACCTTTTTTCGTTGGATAGAAAAAATTGTATTTCGGATTCATACCAGCACCAGGGCCAAAAAATTGGGGGGGCGGCAATACAATCTTTCTCATATTTTAATGAAGATTGCCCGAGTCATATTTCCGTAGTATTTTACAAAGTTGCCACTTTGATTCTGCGACCATTTTCTGCGCAAAAATCTGGTGATGACTAAAAAAAAAAGTCATCATTTTCAATCAGTGTTCGAAATCGGTTTTGGTCCCAAATAATGGTGAAAAATTGCAATTATACCCCTTCACTTTCGGTGCCCCTGGTCCCAACAGAGGTAAATTTTAACGTATTGAAGAAAATTTTTACGAAAAACTTTAAAACCCAAAAAGGTTTTCACTGGAATTTAAAGGTAAAAAAATTTGTTTAGTGTAAAGTGGAGATAAAAAAAAAAGGACTTCCAGAGTGATTAACCCTTTTTAAGTCAAAAGCCAAATATACCACGAATGGCTTGTCAAATAAATAAAACCTGTTTTTGCTTTTCACTTAGTTTTTAGTAAAAATTTTCTCAAATACGCTAAAATTTACGTTTGTTTGAGAGTGCTTTTCCACTGAAAAAGTGTCCTGTTTACTAAATTTTGCTCTTTAACGCCAAAAAATCTTTAACGCCAAATTTCTGTGGATTGTCCTTTTTGAAAGAAAAGTAGCGCTAAAATTTCGATAGTATTAAAAAATAAATTACTAAACAGAAAAATTCAAGTAATATCTTGGCATTTCCGACAGCAGGTCGGAGTATCGCTTCACACTTAATGTAAATTCGACGCTTCTGACGTTGCCCTGCGTGTCAAGAGGATGAATCGATGACATATGATATGCATAGAGACCTATGACTAATGTACTATTCACAATCTTTACAAGCTAGCTTCTAGAACAACACTACTTCAATCTGAGACACAAAATATTTAACGAACAACCATAGGCGTACCAGCCAAAAAAAATTTGGGTGGGCAATGAACTTTTGGTCAAATCTTGCGACATTTGCCCAAATCATTATTTTCTAGTACTTTACGGATAGGACAAAAAATTGTCCGAGATTCTCGGACGAAGACCAAATTTTGTCCTAAAATCATGCTGTTCTCTAAAAAAAAGGTCTTCGCTTGGAATCAGTCTCATATTTTCCAATTTTTGTTCTAAAATAAAGGTGTTCTTTAAAAAAAAAAAAAAGGTCTTCACCCAAATTTAGTAACTAGTTTTTGCAATTGGTTCATTGTCGTTGCCTTAAAATTCCTGACTTTGCCCAAATTTTTCATATCGCTGCCCGAAAAATTCTGGCTTTCCCCAAATATTTTCTTGTCACTCTCCGAAAAATTTAAATTTTTCCTAAATTCTTAAAATTGGGGGGGGGGGCAATTGCCCCCCTGCCCCCGTTCCAGGTACGGCTATGCAAACAACTTCTAAACAACATTTTTAACGATCGACAGCTACGTATCAATAATAAGACTATGCCGACTTTGTTTCGTTCATCATCATAACAGCGCTAAGTTTCAATCTTTGCTTAGACGGAGCCAAGACTGCAAAAAGTGTCGCAGACCCTTCCATTACTCGAGGATTAAGATTGCTGCTCACCTAATTTTAATTTTGTAAAAATTCTGAAAAATAGTTACATTGCAACTTGCTGCCGAGAAACGAACAACTTTCAGAAGATAAACGTCGTTTCTCTAGTTTCGCTTCATAATCGATTAAAAAATGTAGCTAACGATTTCTAAGAATAGTAGTTTGCTATTGCTATAATTAAGTTATACAGAAAAAAATTCTACTTGTGAAAGTTATCTCATAACAATCTATTAAACATATTAAATCTACATCAAAAATTAAAATAGAAAATTAACTCTCTATATAATATATGGCCTGAATTGTACAATTGTGCTTAATGCGTCGCCTTCCGTACTTTCGTTAAGATATACATGGTTTAAAAATGGTCAGCAAAAAACACTTGTAATTTTATCCTTAAAGAGTCGACTTACACGCCTGTTATTAAAAGGTTTTTTAAAAATCTTTACCAGCAAATTAAAATCAATATCTAAAAATTAAACTTTCAATAGAATCATAACGATTTGGTCAATGTTTACGTAACTTCACTCACAAACAAGTTTTTTAAAAAAACCAAACTAGTTTTGTTAAAGCTGATCTCATTAACATAATGCGTGATGATGCAAGTTGAAAATGGTCTTATGCCAATATAAGTTGTTATAAAATTTTTCAAAAGAAGCTTTAAACAACGCGAAGAAACAGATCTTGATTCGATTACAATAAAGGCTTAAAAATTTAAGTTTATTTTAGGTATGCTAAATTAAGTAAATAAAAGTTGTGATACATTTTTCTCAAAAAACTTTAACTATCAAGAAGCGGATGGATAAATGATAAGCAACTGGGAAACTGCGATTGCGCTTCAGTAACCTAACCATCCTTTCATTAATTACCGGCAGTAAAGAAATAAAATAAATTTTTTGTTCGGCGTGAAGTTAAGACGACCAAGACGAGCAGACTAATAGAAAATAATAGTCGTACGCAAGCAAAAAGTGTACTACAGTATAGTCAAGTAGAATGTCGGGTATGAAGTGAAACCATTTGTGCGTAATCACTTGTTAAGATTCGAAGCGTTTTGAGAAAAGCAAACGAAATATGAGACACTTAAAAAAATCATTTAAATAAACGGAAATGGGACTCCCAAATTATTGTAAAAAAAATCAAACCAATTTTAACTAAGAAGAAACAACACAAAACCACTATTCTAAAATAATTCGGTGGTTTTTAAATATGGATAAATTAACTGCTGTGTACCACGTTCGTGTTGGTGGTCATGGTGATGACGAGTCTTTTTCTTCTTCATTCGTTCGTAAGGATTGACGTCACTATCATCGGAATCGGTATCAGATGTTGAAGATTGGCTCAAAGTTCGCGCTTTTTTGTAGATGCAGCAACCTACGTCAGTTATCACTAATTAAAAACTTGTTTTCTTCTCGATGTGTTGAAGCAAAGATAAACCATTTCATTATAACAGCTCAAAAATATACTTTGTGATAATTTCTTTTGCTGGGTGGACTTGACTTTAAAAAAATCACATATATAGAGAAAACGGCAGCATGGTTGGATAGCAATATCGTTTTAACTACATGAAATATAACTAATCTAAATCACAGTCATATTGCCCAATAAAAAAAAGATCTATCAAAGCGCAATATTTTGATATCCAAAAGCAAAAGCAGGTTAATGTAATCACATGGTGGCGGCTCTAAGCAAATTATGCTTTGGAAGTTTTTTTAAGTCAGTTGAATAAATAATGAGAATTTTTTAAAATGGGTTTTAGGGTTAAAAATGGTCTTTGTCTTTTTTTAATATGTTTAAAATTAGTTATTTTTTAAATTTTAGTTTTGGTTAAAATTAGTTATTTTTTAAAAATAATTAAGTCATCAATTTATTATTTTGACTTGTAAGACAATATTAGCAGTTTTAAGCGCAGGGCAACTTTAAGTCAATGTACCAACAAGCTTTATATGCCAAGAGATTGCTGTCTGTTTGAAATTTTTTTATTCGTTTTTTAGTTTATGTATTTTTTTATTTATTTTATCTCTATATTTATCCTCCTGACTTGCAGGAAAGCAACGGAGATGCTCATGCATCAGGCACACAATGACTCCAACCTGCTTCCGGAGATGCCAAGGTATTGCCATCCAGTTGAAAGTTTTTAATTAAATTTTTTAGTTTTTATGGAGAAAAAGACTAAAACTTAGAACTGCTTGCCAATAACCACCAAGCGGGTGAAGTACCATAAAATTCCCAAGGACGCAATAAAACGGCGCGAGTACGTTTTAAACTGAGACCATGTCGATTACAATCATGGCGCTCTAATTACTCGACCATGCTGCCAACTGTATAAATAACACATATATACGTATAAGCAACACCAAGCAGAGAAAGTGTCATACAGTAGTTTCACGAGGACAAAATGACTTTAGCTAAATAGCTTAATAAAAGAAAAAGATTAACATAGCAAGGGTAAAAGTTGAGTCAAGACTATGTCAGTTGTACTGCCATAAAACAGCGCTCTAACCTACTTGGCCACACTACCAACTAATACAACTAATTAATTTAATAAATATTTACTTTACTTTTCTTTTCATTGTATAGTGCATGTTATATATGCCAAAGCATGTCATGAGTTAGCAGTCCCTATTTTTGAAATAGAGTCAATGTAGCTTCTTATGGTAGTGCTGCTTTGTTGACAATACTGTCTCAGTTTGCAAATAAAATAATTGTAAAATAATAATACATTACTCAAGTTTAATTTTAAAAAAATAATTACATTTTGAGGATTTTCGATTAAGATTTTCATTATCAACAGTATTAGCAGCCCAGCTAACACCACGATTTTCTTGAGGTGCTTGCAAAGACAAGCTTGTATTAACATTTCCACTATTCTGAAACCAAAAGATAGAATTATAATCATCTAAAATGCTAGGTTTAATAAAATCTATTAAAAGTTGGTTTGGACTGAAAGCAGACCCCAAAAAATTAAAGCATGTGACAGAAAGCGGAAAAAAGCAGAATACTGGTCAGACTACAAGCAACAAGCATAAAAAGAGGAGCAAAGTGTAAATTTTTTTTTCTTAGCAGAAAAAGTTTGAAGCTTAAATATTTTAACTTTTTTTAAAGCTTGGTTTAGACTCAAAGCAGATGCAGAAAAAGCAAGCAAAAAGACAGTTTTTCTCTATGCTTTCAAAGTTAACTTTTCATTTTCTTTTTCAGAATTGCTTTCTGTGTAAACCAACTTTAAACCTATTAGATTTTGTTAGAATATTGTTCTCAAATATTCATGAAATTCTTGTTTATCTATACTTGTATATTAAAAATATGCAAGGTTCAGTAATTACATAAATTATATAAGGCTGCAATTGTTTCACCCCTATACAAACCAGTTTAATAAATGGATGTGCGAAACCATGTTTATATAGTTTTTAACAATATAGCAAAAAAATATACAAGATACAACAAAAAACATGGTTTGGTATCTATCACACTCTTGGCTCAATGCCAATTATAAAAACATTTTTATACAATTAGAGTTTATGGTTTCCTGGAATTTTTCAGAAAAAAATTAAAATTTCCAGAAAATTTCTAAAATCTTTAAAAGAAAACCAATATTAAAGGTTTGACTTCTACCCCTCTAATTTAATGTACTTGAATTTTCAACCTTCTCTTCATTTACTATAAAAAAGGATTAAGAAAAATAAATACTCGTAAACCTAACCATTTCTACATTATCTTTGAAAAAAAAAGCATTTTTCAAAAATATAAAAAGTTTCTTTCAATATAAAAAAACAACTAGTTCCATGGACACTTACTGTGATATTAAATATTCAGATCAGTTTAGTGGCAGAGACATGATATATAACCAGGGACACTGGAAAATTTTTCAGCAGGAGGGGCAAAATTTAAAACAAAGGCTTTTTGTTGAATTGAAAAAAATTATAGATAAGGTTCATAGCTGTACCAGTCAAAAAAATTTGGGGGGACAATTTAATTTTGCTAAAATTCTTTCAATGATTGCCTGAATCATGATTTTGTAGCATTTCACAGAGATGCCACATTAAATCTGCATCTATTTTTGTCTCAAAATCTGGTGATAACTAAAAGAAAAAGGCATTCTCTTTAAATCTGCAAAATTTTTCTATTTTTGTCAATTGCCTCGAAATAAAACATTTCCTTAATTGCCCCCTGCCTTCCCCTCACTTCCAGCATTCTTGGCAATAATTTCACCATTATGAAAAAATTCTTAAGCAAACATTTAAAATTTTCTGATACTCCAATTTAGTATGTTTTATCAAAGCCTATATTTGAAATAAAATATACTGAGATTTCCTGGAAAGTTTTTCAAGGATCCTGGGACATAAACCTTATATGCCAAGGGTGGCCAAACGGCGGCTCGCGAGCCGCATGCGGCTCTTTGGGCCTTTGTGTGTGGCTCTTTGTTTACATTCCTGTTTTGGTCGAGCCCCAATTTTAGTTCGCATCTTTTTCGTTAAACATTGCGCTAACTTTGCTATTATTCATTGCATGCCAATTGCTTTTGCGCATTTCTTCTGTTTACTCGCTTTTCTTTCTTCACTCAAGCATCGCCCGAATTCATTCATCATAATTACGCGCAGTAGTTGCTACCCACAGACATTGCCTGAACCGAGTCAGTTAAACGCTTGTAGTTCTCGAATAAGGCCAGCGTTTCAAAATAATTCTATTAAAAAATAAGCTCCGTAGTTAAAAACACAACAGTTCCTTGCTAATTCTTTCAGACTATTACCGATTCACCGCTTAGTTAATCACTAGCCCTCTGCGATGTAAGCTGATCTTCATATTGTTTTTAGTGCAACAAACGATTCTGATTATTTTAATTATAACGTCATAATCTATCTAGGTTTTAACATAATTGGTTGTGTGACCTTTCAAGTTAACATGAACTGCGCAACAGTTATCTTTGTCAGTCCAGGTAAAGTGAGTAGCATTTCCATATAAAGGCTTTTAATTTTTTATTTTGATTTTCAGAAAGTGTTTAGCTTTTCAAAAAATAAATTAAAAACTAGCTTTCACTGTTTGGTAAAGAAATGGCGCCAGCTAGAAAAAAGAGAAAATATGAGGACGAGAAAAGAACCTTTAAGCCAGAGTGGGAAGGAGAATTTGCATTTACCGACAACGGAGGAAAGCCTTTATGTCTTATCTGCCACGATTCTCTTAGTCATTACAAAGCGAGTAACATGAAACGTCATCACGAAACAAGACACAGCAACTTTTCTAATAACTATCCACTTAAGTCAGCATTAAGGAGGAGTAAGCTCACCGAGTTAAAATCGCTACTAAATTCTCAGCAGACTCTTATAAAAACGTTTAACAAGGAAGGTGATTCAGCAACTGAAGCCAGCTTCATTATATCATGGAATATCGCACGGGCTAAACATTCATATTCTGATGGTGAATTCGTTAAGAAAAATATTGCCGAGGTTATTGCAGTGCTGGATCCTAACAACAGAAAATTGCAACGGCTAATATCGCAAACACCAGTTTCTCGACACACCGTAGAAAGGAGGATCTCTCGGATCAGTGCTAATGTTAAAGACAAACTGCAAAGAGATTTGGCAAATGCCACTGCGTTCAGTTTAGCTCTGGACGAATCAACTGATGTAACAGATAACCCACAACTGGCTGTGTTTGTTCGCTATGTTTCTTCTGATGTAGTCGTTAAAGAAGAATTGTTGGACTTAATTGCGTTAAAGGAAACGACTCGCGGCGTAGATATAAAAAAAGCGCTGGACGAAATCTTAATGAAGGCTAACATTCCATTGAATAAGTTTGTCAGTGTGGCAACAGACGGAGCGCCCGCTATGGTGGGAAGAAATGCAGGATTAATTGCACTTATAAAAAATGATTCTAGCTACCCAGATTTTCTTCCTATTCACTGCATTATTCACCGTGAAAATCTGATCTCAAGATATTTTAAATATGAAGATATCATGAAAACTGTGCTTGAAATTTTTAATTTTATATGCAAACATAGCAAAACTCATTGACAATTTAGAAATTTTATTGAAGAACTGGAGCTCGAAGATAAACCCAGTGATGTCTCGTTCTACTGCATAGTAAGGTGGTTATCCACTAGCAACGTTTTGCGCAGATTTGTCGAACTTTTAGACCCAATTATTGCCTTTCTTAAAGAAATTAAAAAGCCTTATCCTCAACTGGAAAATGATGACTGGATCCAAGATCTGATGTTTTTTACCGACATAATGCAGCATTTGAACACTTTGAATTTGGCACTCCAAGGTAAGGACAAGCTTCTTTCAGATCTTTCTCAAACAGTTTTTGGTTTTCAAAATAAAATCAGAATTTTCCAAAACGATTTATTGTCAAAAAAATTCGGTCACTTTCCTAACCTCAGCAGAAGGATAAATACATTTCCTGACATTGAAATAAAAAACGAGAAACTAGAAGACTACAAAGACAAATTGCAAGGAATGCACGATCATTTCCAAGAAAGGTTTAACGATCTGCGAAAACTGAAGCCATGCTTTGCTTTTTTTGTGAACCCATTTGAGGTTGATGTTATCACCAGTGGATGTCCTATCCCTAAACCTTTGTCATCAGAAGCACCTGCCGTGGAACTTGAATTAATGGATCTACAGGAAGACCATGCCTTAAAAATGGCCCACAAAACTCTGAATACATTGGAGTTCTGGACACAAGTTCCAGCAGCAAAATATCCAGAACTGAAAAAAACTACTATCAGGCTAATTTCAATCTTCAGTACTACATACTGTTGTGAGTCGTTTTATTCTATTATGAAGTTAGTGAAGTCAAAGCATCGTGCGGCGCTAACAAACCAACATGTAAAAGAACTACTGCGAACAGCTTTGACATCATATGAACCTAATTTTAAAGAACTTAAAGCACAAATGGAGATTCATAATCTTTAACGACGTGTGTCAGTAAATTAAAGTTTGTACGATATCTGTGGAAATTTTGTAATTTTTTTGCATTGCGGCTCTTTAAACTTTTCGTTTTTTTGTATGCGGCTCTTGCGAGAGGCAGGTCTGGCCACCCCTGTTATATGCAATGCAACACACTTTCTTTGCACTGTGTTGTTGCAATATTATTAAGTTAAGCCATTTCGATTTCTGGTTTCAGGGTTTTTTGTCAAAATAGTGTTGATGGCACTTGTCAGAATTGAAACCCAAGTCTTTGAAAGGCATAAACATTTAGAAAATGGTGGTTTGAAAATGCATGAAAACATTATTAAAGTGAAGCACCTGGCATAAAGTAATTACAGAATGACAGTTCAAATGATATTGAATAAACTTGGCTTAAACAAAGAACTGCCAAATGACATGCTCCTCCACCATGATAATGCACCTTCACACAATATGTAATTCAATTTCATTCTTGAATTTAAAATCATGAAACTAACATTCTTGAATTTGAAATCACAAATATGTATTTCAAATTCAAGAATGTTAGAGATAATATATACCTTTATTTCAGAAAGATACAAAACTTTTTATGGTACCATTTGCTGCTTGCAATATGCAAATATCAGCTTTGCAAACATTTGTAAACTAAATCATGGAGAGCTAAGAACATCAGTTTTGAGTTTTATATTTTTTTGTATCTAATTTTCTAAAAAAAATTTTTAATTCAATTTTTTATTAATATTTTTGGACCTGCCCAAAGAACTATTGAATAGAAATAGAATGTAAAAAAGTTTTTAATCTTTTCAAACTAAAACAGCAGGTTTTTATCAGCATTAATAACTACAATAGATTATTATATGTGAGTTTTGAACAAAAAGTTTAAATATTATAAGCTATATAAAAAATATAATCTAGCCAAAAAACAACTTATACAAACCAATACCGTTTGTGTTTGAGTTTCACTGACTGTTCGAGTAGCAGACATTTTAATAATGTTTTCTTTTTAAAATTTAATGCACTTGACGTACTGGTACAATATAATATTTTTACAACTAAAAAAAAAACAGCTTTATATAAAAATTATCATATTATAATTTATCTTCTTAACCATGAAGAGAATTGGCAAGCCCTCAAACTGTTAACTTAGCAGAAGAAATCACAGGACATACTGTACTAGTGCCATTTTTCCATATAACAACATAAAAAATCCTTTAAGAAGAAACATGAAACAACTTATTAATATATTATCATATCAACTATTCAGCTACTAATCTATTGATGTTAAAAAACAACATTGGAGGCATGAAACTTATAGCAATTGCCAGGAGCAGGAACGCATAAATTATAACCAGTGGTGGGCAACTTACTTTGTAAAAATAACAAATTACAAGTTATAGTTATCATTTTGAAGAAAAAACTAGTTACAAGTTACTGTTACAGTTGAGACTTTTTTTGACTTCACTTTGATTTCATTTTCCTAATAATTAAATTTGTGTCCTCAAATTTACTTGAAAACAAAATAAAAAAATCACCACTTCTTTCCAGCCAGCATTAATTGTGTTAACAAGAAATATTAGTTCTTGTTTGCTATTTACCAAGTTTAATTGATCATCTTTTAAATTTAAAAATCTCCAAACTCTGTGAGGTCAGAAATAGTAACCAGTAAATAGGACTCCAAATATTTTTTAATTTCTTTAACTAAAAATTTTTGTCAAGGTCAAAAAAGTAATTGGATACAATTTTTGCAAAATTAATGAATATACCATTTTAAATTTTCACTTAATTTATGGCACCTTTCAGTCTTCAACTCATAACCTTTGTTCTTGTTACAAAACAGTTAAATCAATTGTCAAGCAATTAACCCAACCTGATTTATAGATACCAAGTAATAGCTATCCAATTGAAATTTGACACCTGTTGTTGTTTTGGAAGTTAGGTGGACTAATAATTAATAGCTAATAAACTTGACAGAGATGGTAACCTTACATATGTCATGAATGAACAAAACTTTTTTATTTTATCTTTATATTTATCCTCCTGACTTGCAGGAAAGCAACAAAATAGGAAAAGTGCAATGTAATTAATGCATAGGAAAAGTGCAATGTGGCAGTCAAGACATTGCCATATGACACTAAATTCACTGCCACCACCATGTGGCACAAATTTGTCACAACCCCTGTTGCATTGCACTGCAACATTATTACCAAAAGTTTATACCGCACTGCACTGCAACAACATATATTTAACCCTTATCGGCACTACTGTTAACATTTTGTCAACACAGGTCACATGTTGTATTGCTGTTCTTGAACAAATAATCCATAGGAGCTGCTTTTTGACTATGATGAAGATTTGTGCTTTACGGAAGAAAATGAAAAATTGAAAAATGACTTTTATTTTATATTTTTATTGATTGAAAAGAAATTTTATTGATATTTTATTGAAAAGACATATGTTGTTGCACTACTGTCCACAGTTTGTGGACAAAGAAATCTTGACTTGTAAATGTATCAAAACTAAAAACCGCTGGTCACCTATTCATTCCGTTGTATGTGTGCTTTGTTCTAAAATGCATTCATGTGAAAACTAGGCTAATCTCGCAATGGAAGACAGCTGGCAAGTGTTTCTCAAAATTTCCACAGGAATTTCAGACGCACCACATTGCTTGTGAAAAGCAGTAGCATAACATTACTGTCACGTCATAATATTACTTGATTTGCTAGCAGTAGAGATAGTGGATAAAAGTTTTTATAGTTATGTGTCTACTAAGGACGTGCGTGTTTAGCCTAAGCAGTATAAGCTCTACAGCACAGTAATTGTAATAACTCTTTTAGTTGCTCGACAGTAAGCTATATCATCAAAAAGTGAAAATTGTTTACCTTGAAACTCTGAAACAGATAGAATGAGTTTGTAAAATATCATCTCTAGTAGTTCTTACCAAAACAAACTGCAAGTAGTAGTATGGTACCAGGGACCAGTATAATATAGTCAAAGTGGCCAATGCGCAGCAAAAATGCCGAAAAAATTAACTTTTAATTCAATAACTTGCTTTTTGAATGTAATGAAGCCGTGAATTTAACTTATTTTATTTAACAATTTATTGAGGTGTTTAAAAACAATATTTTTTTTAAATTTAACTTCCGCTTCCGGAGCCGGCACGGCTTTTTACGAGATACGGGTAATGCACCAGCGATTGCGGTAATACGCAGGCGATCGCGGTTATTGCGCATTTTTTTTTATTTTGAAAGTTAAACAATCATAACTTGGGTGAAATGATTTGAAAATTTTTAAACATGGGAAGGACTATCTGAAGGGGGTGTTAAAGGGCCAAAATCCACCAGTTAAGCAAAATAAAAATAGCTTTAAAATTTTTTTTTTGCGTTTCAAAAATTTGTCTTAATTTCTTGCCGAGTTCTCCTTTCACATGTTGTTTCTGTTTCATCAACGCATTATGTAGAACTGGAAGGGAATAATTAAGTCCACTGATCACAGGACAGAATTCTCCGTTCCGGGTAACGTAACTACATCTCTAAACAATTATTGTATAGTACATTATTTTTAAATCTAATCGATTATTTATAGAAGGAAAGAGCCTAACCTGCTTTTTCCTGATGTTATTAGATTCAGATACGTTTTAGGCAGGCATAGAAATAGTTAGGCTCCGCATGGAACCACATAATGAATAAAAGATTTTTTGTAATTATAAAAAAAAGAAAAAAAAAGTTATTGGAATTCTAATAAGGTTTTGTTGTTTTAGGGAAGTGTTCGATCAGAGAAGAATAAGGCTATATTAGTTTTGAAGAACAAATTTGAATCGACAACGAAGATTAGAGTACACTTAGATTATTATAGATTACGATGATTTAGCCTCTTATTATTTGTAGTGGTCTGCTTTTTACAGATATCAATTTATTTCAGCATTTAGCGTATTTTATGTTGTCTCGTTGCGTGTTATTAAGTAAGCAGTAGTTCACGAAAGCTAATGCAATTAAATAAATTTTGATCAACTTCAGTGCATTCTTTTTTTGGTTCATTTCTGAAGAATTTTCATGCCAGTTGTTGTATAGGTCTATTGCTTAAAAATTTTTTTCTTGTCCACTGTTGATTTTCCCGAACTGCTTCCGGTGATACCAAGATATTGCTGTCCGGTTGAAATTTATTATTTAGATTTTTGTTTATTTATTTATTTCGATATAAATAATATGTAAATATGCTAAGTAAGAATTCCAAGCAGAAAAAAGTGTCGTAAAATTTCTTTTCCAAGGATAGGCTACAACAATTTGACCTGAGTACCTTTGAAATCGCAACCATGTTAATGCAAGCACCATCAAAATGGCGCTTTTAACCACTCGACCAGGCTATATAAGTTTTTTAATTCTTAAAAAATAATTGTCATATGCAAGGATAGGCTACTTAACCTTTTTGTACGTACAAAGGTTCTTTTTTAAAACGGCTTAGACCTTTTACTCAATTTTTTTGTTATTAATTAAACAACCAAAACACTTCATTGAAATTTTGTTTTTGAATCTAAAAACATCTAAATGCTCCAAATAGAAATACTTTAAATATAATTTCAGAAAAAAAATCATCAAACCCTAAAGAAATCTCTGGTCTTCCCTTGCCCTTGATCATAAACATCAAAACATTGCACTAAGTTTTGCTGTTTCTGACCAAAGATGCAAGTTGAAAGCGCGTTGTTGCTATCATGCACGGTCGGGTTTAATTCGAAAAAAAAAACGATTGAAGTGAAAGTTAATTTTAGATAGAAAAAGAGTTAGTTTTAGAGAGAAACTAGTTGGTTGAAAAAAACTAAGCTCTTCTCAAGTTTCTTAAAAATTAAAAAAAATTAAAAAAATTTTGGGCTTACGAATTCAATTTGCGCGGGTTTTTTCTTTGTTTATCTCTTAGAGCAACTAGTTTTGTTTCTTTTTTACTCTCACTCCAATTGGTTTTTCTTCAAATTACACTTGACCATTATTCGCATTAGACAAAACATTATGAAAAAAATATGGGTAAAGAACATCTTTTAATAAGAGATAGAGAAAATTTTTTTTTTCGCTGTTTTTTGTTCAGATATGTTCTTGACCATTAGTAGACCGGCTAGAAACTATAGATCATATTAAGCGCTCAGTATATTTCGCGATGTAAGTAAAGTTAGCACGTTGAAGGACAAAGTTAAAAGTTTAAAAAAATGTAGTGGTTTGAAAATCGTGTAGTTTGATTTCAAAAAACACTTGAATTCGCTTCATTTTGATACTGACACTTTTAAAAGGAATAAGCTAAATCCTGAAGTAATTTTTTTTTTTTCTTTTTTTTGTTTGTTTATTAAAAAGCTTCTGCGCATTAGGCGGTAAAAAATGGGTAGCTGCGCATTGGTCAGTTTGACTATACTTTGTATTTTATGTTGAAGCTTTCATAAGCGTTTATTAGGATAAACTTTTCTGTATATATCTGACTTTATTTATTTGTAAGCAGCTTGCATGCCAGGAAGTACAATAAATGTAGGCTAATCATGAGTAGGCAACTTACGTTATGTGAAGCATGCAGTCAACTTGGATTTGTAGACGAGCTGAGCATTATGATTATTATGATAATAATGAAGACACCAACAAGTTTATCCCAGTAGAAGATGGCGAGAATGATGAGGAAATTGCTGTTGATGATGCAGGAGATGTCGAAGTATTTGAAGAGATAGATGATAATGACACAGACTATGATGATGGAGCCTCAAGTGATGAAAATGCAAATGCTGATCAAAGTGATGAAGAGGACCGCCTTTTTGACTGCATACCGAGCAGAAGCAGCATTTCGTACACAACCCAAGAGATTCCAAATTGAAGACGATGTTGAAACACCCTTACACAAACACCCAGAGCTATTGCCACCCCACAAACTGAACACAAAAGCTTTGAATATATTATCACAGAAGAAATAATGTGAACTGTTCTCAGGTACACTAATAGAAAATGTAGGGAGGTTTGACGTACTCTATCTACTCCTCAAAATTACCACAACTTTTCAATGGAGGAATTCAAAGCTGCATTAGCAGTAATCTTGTGAGCAGGCAGTGATAGGGACAATTTCATGAAGTTGCAAAACTTATGGGACGTCAGAGACAGCAAACCTTTTTACAGGGCAATTATGTCTTTGAATCGCTTCAAATGCTTCCTAAGATGTGTAAGGTTTGATAATTGGCACACACAGGAGCAAAGAAAAATAAATGACAAGTTTGCTGCTATTTCAAAGTGGGGCTTATTTCTTGGAAGTATTCAACGTGTGTATGTTCCAGATGATTGCATAACCGTGGATGAACAGTTGGTGGGGTATAGAGGTCAAATACCAGGTATAACTTACATACCATCAAAATCAAGAAAGTATGGATTAAAAATTTTCTGGGCATGTGAATCCAGCACTAGATACACTCTGAACACAATTGCTTACAGTGGAAAGGAAGGAGATCAGGTACATCGAAATTTAGGTCAAGATATTATGCTTAGATTGCTGGAAGCCTATTATGGAACTGGAAGAGATGCTTGCACAGATAACTTTTTTACCAATTACCGTATATACTGGCTAATAAGCCGATTTTCTGGACCTAATTTTTAACCTAATTTTCTGGAGTCGGCTTATTGGGTGAATATAGCTTTAAACCAAAAATACTGGAGGTCAAAATTGGTCACAAAATAACACCTTCGATCTCACAATAGCACAATCTCAGTGCACGTCAATTCACAGCTAGAGTTAAATAAAGATGGTAAATTAAAGAACAAGTTTAAAGCCAGCATCATAGTGCATTCTTTTTTTTGCAGGAGCAGACATCTTTTCACACACAAAAATTAACAAATTAACCGTATCAAATTATTTAGTGATTGATTAAAAAAAAGCACTTCATCTGTTGCACGTGTACTATAAAGTGCGTTGGTGCATAAAAAGAAAAGCACAAATAGAATGATATTAGTTTAAAAGAACGTGCATTGGTGCATAAGGAATGTAACACATAACTGAAAAAAAAATGTTAGAAAAAGAGAAAAAGGGACAGTAGTTAACGCAATTTTTCTGGCTCAGCTTATTGGGCAGTAATATGTAAAAACCCTCATTTTCTGAGCCAAAAAATGACCTCGGCTTATTCACCGAGTTGGCTTATTAGCTGGTATATATAGTATAATCTTGCAAAGCTACTGCTGGAAGAGTTTAACTATATTCAGAACAATAAGAAATCATCGCAGAGAAATTCCATATTCCTTGAACAGCAGAATGGAGTTGTACTCATCCATGTTTCTATACAATCATGATGACAGTGTGTGCTTAGTTGCATACCAAGCTAAAAGAAACAAAAAGCCAGTTGTGCTGTTAAGCTCAACAAATACAAATAGTTTGGTTACAGCTGACGAATGCAAAAAGCCGCTTATGATTTTGGATTACAACCAAAGGAAAGGTGGCATTGATATGTTTGACAAAAATTTACAGGAGTTTTTGTGTCACAGAAAAACAGTTAGGTGGCCACTGTTGTTCTTTTACAACATGCTTGATGCTGCAGCTAACAATTTGTATATCTTGCTAAAAAAATCTGGGAGATATTCCAAATCAAAAAAAAGCATTTTTGAAACACTTTACATTTCAACTAGCAACACCTGCTGTTGAGGCTCGTCTGAGACTTCCAAATCAAAAGCACACTGTTAGAGATGCAGCTGCCCAGGTGAGCTTTTCTATACCATTTGAATCCAGCATTCATTCCAGTCCCACATCCAGCCATCAAACAAGATGCAGAGTTTGCAAGAAGCATACGAGATCACGTTGTGATAATTGTGAGAAAGGAGTGTGTCCGCAACATCGAAAAATTTCTAAATCTTGCAAATGTGGTTGTGTAAGTGAATATATAGGCAGCTATGTGTATGACTGGTTTTTTCGTTAGTCATTGATTCGATCAGCCAACTAAGCAAGATGTTTGTCTTTTTGTGTTCTTCATTCTAATATACTACTTGCAAACAAATGTTATGAGATTTCGCTAAGTATCATGCTTTAATAACAGATGTCCACAAAATGTGGACAGTGAAGCAACAAGCAGTGTGATTTCAGAAGTGCTGATAAGGGTTAAATAGAAAATTTTTAGATTTCTTTTTCTCCTCTTAAAATGGTGTTTCACTAAGCAATACTCACTGTTGTAGTCATCAAAGTACCGTATATCCCAGCATATAAGACGACCCTTAAGGTCAAAAAACATATTATACAACCAAACAAATCGTCTTATACAACCGATATAAAAGTCTTTATGGTATATAAAACCGATATAATTTTGTACCTCGTCTTATCTGACAGTCATTTTATACACCAAAATATGCCGAAAACTGATATAATTTTGTACCTTGTCTTATCTGACGGTCATCTTATACACCGGGATATACGGTAAGCCTTTTATATTTCAGATTTAGCAACTTAAAACCTATTGGTTGCATCATGGGAAGAACTTTAAGCACTTTACTCTGCTTAGCATCTTAGCAAGCAGCCTTAAATTTCAGTAATATTTCTAAAACTTAAAAACAAATAAAAAAATTTTAACCCAATAGCAATATCTTAACATCTTTGAAAGCAGGTAAAGATTATTGTAAGATAGTTGCTCTCAGTATAATGCCTCCCAATGTTTTCCTGCAAATTAAAAAAGATAAATGGAGATAAAAACATTATATTTTTTTTGACAAACACACATCTTGCTCACTATCATCTTTGTTTTTTAAAAAAAGTATGTCAAGAATTTAAAAAACTAACCACCAAAGCATGTTGGCATAAATTACTTAGTTTTTTTAACTACTAAATTTTTCCAAAACCCTTGGTATTTATTCATGGGCAATGCAATAGTTGTTGTCATGCTAAGCCAATTTGTACAGCTATAACAGACCATTAAATTCTTACAATTAACATTTATCAAACTATATTCAATAAGTACATTCAATTTAAGGCTTAGTCAACTACCATAAATACCAATTCTAAAACAAATAACAAAAATTTAGTACAAATAAATTAAACCAATTAATCAGTTCAGTTATCTTTATTCAATTTATTTGATTTTGAATAGTGCTGCCAAACTAGCGACTGCAGCTACAAAGACTTTTCAAAATTAAGTCTGATAATGTTTTGTTAAAATATATTGAATAATAGCTTAATATACAATTGCGATATGAAGAGAAATTGACAAATATAACTGAATGAAGTAATTTTAGTGCATTTACAAATCATTTTTTGCAAAACCTTAATTTTTTTACTTTCTTACACAAAAATAGGTTTTAAACTGTCATTACAAAATTACCAACTCATTTAATAACTCTTTTTTGCAGTTTGTAAACATAACATATTTCGGTAATCCTGTACTTTAGCGTGATAAATAAATTCATGAATGCTTTTCGTTCTAAGCAATAATAACCACAGGAGAGATCCAGATCCAGGTTAGTTTACCAGGGGCAGTAAAAAAAATGGGATTACCCAATTTTTGATAGTGAAACTAACCCGGACCCCTCCCTGTGGTTATTATTGCTTAGAACAAAAAGTATTCATGAATTTATTTACCGCGCTAAAGTACAAGATTACCCATATTTCATTTAGTCACTGCTTCCTTATTCACAATCTTTATTTCTACTTGCACTATAAGTAATTTTAAGTTCATTCTGAGTAAAAATTAAAAATAAAATAAAATCTACTCATTGGTCCTTTGGTTTTTACATTTTTTAAAGTGTTTTGCCAAATGCAACATGCCATTGCTGTGGTTTATTTATTTTAAACTATTTTAAATATTTCTCACATGTTACAAAAAGAATTTCTTTACTTCCATAAACACATTTTGTGTGAACCCAAATTTAAATTTGGCTTCTGTTAAATTAATTTAATGAAGTTTACCTGCTTCTAACTTTTTTTGTCATATAGTAAGATTGCATTACACTTTGTCATAACTATGCTAAGAATAAAAGTATCTTTAAGAAGTCACTGTAAGCAATTTTTAGGTGAAACTAACCTGGAATCCCCCTTTCAGAACCAGGATGAAATAAAAAAGAAACCAAGAGAAAAAGAATCTCTCAAAAAGTGATAGCAACTGCAGGGGGATCCGGGTTAGTTTCATGAACAAAAATCGCTAATAGTGACTTCTTGAAAAGACCTGAGAACAATACTATAGTATTATTTAATGCTTTACTAAAATGATAATTGATATAATAATTTAATGTAGCATTTAAAAGTTTAAAGATATTTAAGAATTTAAGGATATACAAAATAAAGACATATGAAAACTTTGAAAAGTTTAAAGATATTGAGACACCACCAGACAAAATTTTAAAAACTCCATTTAAAAAAATATTTGCAACAGAATATTTTTTAGCTAAACTTAAAAAAACACAAAAAAATTTAGCAATATCTAAAAGTTTCTAAAATTAATTATTTAAATTTAATTAACTATTAATGGTTGACAACTTCAATTTTACTTCAAAGGGTTTTCTAAAACTTATTCTACAGTATATTTGACTTTATACTGCTTCTTTTATTTTGTATAAATTAATATTTCCTACTTAAAAAGCAATAGCATTTAAAGTTTTAGTAGGCTAATTTGTAAAAAAAGTTTAATAGCCTGAGTAACAATAAATGGTTCTCATTCATTATTCGCCGATTTTGATTAAAAACCTTTAAAATTTTTGGGAAATCCACAAAGCCTGTGAGGTTAATAACGGCGAACAGTGAACGAAACCCCAATAAATCATAATAAAAATAGTAAAACATTGTTTTGCTATCTAATAATTAGCTAAAAGGAACAAAATAATGCAATACCAAGTTGATTAAAAAAATGCGGAAACTTTACCTAATTCAAGTTTATCTTTAAAAATCACATTGCTTATTTTCTCTTAATAACATTTCTTACAAGCCTTTTCTCTACTGTACAATCAGATGCTATTGTTTTCTTTCGCTTATGGATACGCTTTCTATTTTTTTAAATTTATCTTTATTGTTTACTTTTTTTAAATGAACTTCGCTACTTTGTTTTGAAGGTACTTGACGTTGCGCGTGTAATAACTTATGTATATCGTTTAGTCGCGGTTTCCTATTTCGCAATCATTTTGTCAATAACAACTTTGGACTTTGTTTGCAAATAATCTTGAATTGAATTTAGTTTCTCTCAAATTTCTTTTTTCTTTTGGGAAGCTTTACGCACTATTTACATTATTCAATATTAGAAAGGACTATTTAGGTTAGTAACTGATTATGCACCAGGGATTTGCTCTCTGTTACTGCATTTATAGCCGTAGCTGACGGGAGTCAATTTACCCCAAGTCTCGAAAATTTGGGCAAAATCATAATTTTTCAAGCAGCAATATGAAAAATTTGGGCAAATTCAGGTATTTTAGGGAAGTATAATTGCAAAATTTAGGTGAAAACCTTTTTTTAGAGAGCACCATGACTTTGGAACAAAAATTGAGAAATCTAAGACTGATTCCAAGAGAAAACTTTTTTTTTTATTTATTTATTTTTTTTTGGTCTTCATCCTAGAATCTCAGACAATTTTTTTTCCTATTCGTAAGGTACTAAAAAATTATGATTCAGGCAAATGTCACAAAAGTTGGGAAAACTTCATTACCCCCCAAATTTTTTTGGCTGGTGCGCCTATGATTGGATTGATGAAGGGGAAGTAACTAAGTCGGCTATCCAGACAATAGCAAGAGAGAGAGAGACAAAAATTTTTTATTTGGCATAACCATAGCACGACATATTAACAATTAATAAACTTTCTAATTAGAACAAAAATCAAATTTATTGAAAACTGTGCATGCAAGTTACACCTTGGAGGCATCGAAAGAACCATATGGTTACCACAGTCGAGGTGCCTCCATTTTTTCATGAAGTAACATGAGTTAATTTGAAAGGGCAAGAAATACTAGACATGAAATACTGGTGCTGATTATAAGAGAAAAAAACAAAAAACAAAACAAAATATAAACAAATAAAAGCAAAGAAAGAAAGCATACAATTGATGCAATAATTCTAAAGCAATATTCTAAAAATATGAAACTTTTTGTATATATTCCAATTAGATCGGGTTAAATTTTGGATCTTTTATCCATCATATAACACTTTAGTGCTCTATTAGTATTTCGATATTAGTTGTTTTTTATATTCTTTTTTGAAAAAAGTAAAAGAAAGAGATTTAATGGAATTAGGTATCATAGGTGGGCACGGTACTTCTTAAAAGTACCGCGGTACCGGTACTCGGTACTTTGCTAAAGTTGTACCGCGGTATCGGTACGGTACTAAAAAAATACCGCGGTACCGGTACTCGATACTTTTGAATAATACGAATTAATGGTAATAACGAAAACTCTGTCATACATTGGATTTCATTTGCCATTTAAAAATTGTATTTAACAAAGCGAAAACAATATCGTACGTATCCAACTGCTCACTTTCAAAAATCAATTATGCTTTGGATGTAAAAACATGCGTGAATATGTTTTTAACTGGATTTTTTGCATGAAATATGCCTCGGATATATGAAAAGCCTATAATGAATACGTTGTCTTCTGCTTTGTTTTTTATATTAAAAAAAGTTTGTCAAAAATCGTACTAATTTCCATATAACCTATTACAGTGGTTTAGTCAAAGTTATTCTCAAACTTTTTGGGTCACAAACCTCTATTTGCAAATCTTTTTTTATCATGGACCCCAATCTTATGTCACATCAATTTTCTGACCAACCAACGAGGAAAGATAAAACAAACCCAAAATTTATAACACGAAATCTGTTAAAAAATAAATGCTTATAAACAGGCATACCATATTTCCGTAGGGGCAAACTGGGACGTTCGTTTATAGACAAAAATTCGTCCCTAAAAAAAAGTGTTCTCTAAAAAAAGGTCTTCACTTTGAATCTGTCTCGGATTTCATGGTATGGATTACTTTACCAGGTGGCCTATATATGTTGACAAATTTTGTCATATTGTCGCGGACCTCTTGTGCGCACATCACAGACCTATTTTGGGGAAATTCTGGTTTTGGTAATTTAGTAAAATTACTCAACCTTCGCTGGCCGTTAACTGTTATGATAATTTTTTATATTTTTGCTTGCAAAGCAACAAAATTAAAATTTCATCAAGTCCCTTTTGCATTGGTATGAATATGAAATCTGGTGTTTAGTAGATATTGAAAATTTATGTAATCAAAATAAAGCTATTTTTGCGTCATTGTGTCTAATGTAAACAAGTTTATATTTACTCTTAGTAAACAACTGATTCGAATATGCATAGTTGGCAAAAAGCTTTACGCAGATTTTTCAGAAAAAGGCTTTTAACTTAGAAATACAACATTGCTTTTTTTTTATCAAACTTAACGAAATTAAATAGTTGGCGGAATAGCTCGGAGTGCTAACCTAGTCTCTAGTGCAAACAAGAGAGTTATAATGACTCATATCGGAACACGCGGCCACGCTACCAACGTAGTCTCAAGAAAGTCTTTCCTTTTGTAAACGGTACCAACAAGATGCTCTAAATTACAATAATAGGCTATTAATTAATCAATTAATCAATTTATTTATTTAGTGCATAAATAAACAACAAATGAAAAGAAACACGTATCAAATAATGTTGCACAAGGAGACGATGCATCACTTAATAAAAAATTTATATAATCGGACAGAAATATTTTGGCATCAGCGAAAGCAAATTGTGATAATTGCTTGATGGTTTACGCCTCTACCATTAATCTTTAGATATCTTATTTAACTACGGAGTTATATAGGATATCTATGGTTGCTATTGCTACTTTGTCTTAATCCTGCACAAAATAGTCAGACGCATCCTAATCTCTTCGAAAATAATACTATTGGTTACTGTAAGCGAACAGCTGATTATGTACAATGTACAACCAAAGACAGTTAGTTAGTTTTCACATAACATTATAACACAATCCTGATTGAATAAATTGATATGAGAGTTTTATCGAACGATATCAAATCGATAAAATCAAATTTCAATATAATTATTCTAAAGATTATACTTTTATTCTTAAGGATTCAATTTATGAATTACTATTACACTGCAAATAAAACTTTTTAATTCTTTTAGTTTGTATCCTCCTGTATCTGATATATTAAAACATGCAGCAAAATATTGAAATTTTAATTATATAGCTTCATGGAAAATTATAGGGTCTTTGGGAATGGATGTCAATATAGTGCTCTTACCTCTGATGAAAAAAATCATCTTAATGAAGAAAACCAAGTTCAAGATGAAAGTTTACCAATTACTTCAAAAATAGCTGAGCAACAAAAAAAAGCATTATTACCCTTAAAAGAAGATCTTGCTGATTGGCTTGCAGTACTTACAGGTAAGTTAATGAGCACGTTTATTCTTATTTGGAAAATTTTAATAAGTTATTAATGTTTGGTATGTAGCATTCATCTTAAATGAGGTTAGTCAGCAGTATGGTTTCATAGATAAGAGTACCATATTTGTGGTATACATACATATACATATATATACATGTTGATGGTATACATACATGTACATTATTATCAAGCACTTTAGAAGGACTGATTTTCCAACAGTGTATATATATATACACTTTATGGCACTTTCCTTTGTTTGGCAGTCTTGGCAAATGATATAAATTTTTGTCATATATATCTCTAAAGAAAACTAAATCAAAAACAATATCTTGGCATCTCCAAAAGTAGGCTAGGGTGATTGCTTTACAGTTTCTGTAAACTTATCACCTCCCAACATTTTTCATAAGTCAAGAGATAAATAGAGATGATAGATAGATGGATACCAGTAGGTACCAAAATTTTTGTTCTATTATTTGTACAACTGCTTTTTGAAAATGTTTATCAAAGTATGCAAGATTTGGGTCTTTTCAAAAAGTCATTATAGCCAAATTTTGTTTGTAGCCAAAACTATTCCTGAAATCTCCTTTACAACACTAAGATGGAATAAAAAAGAAACCAATAGGTAAGGATCTCATCAAAAACTGGTAGTAATAACATGGGGGATTTGGGTTAGTTTCATGAACAAAATTTGCTTGTGGTGACTTTTTAACCCTTTAAAGGACAGTGGTACATATATGTACCATGGTTGTGATTGTAATGTAACAAAAGCACTTTTGTGAAGGCATTATAATTCTAATTTTTAGGTATTTGTAACATCATTATTAAATCATTGTCAATTTATTTCACAATCAAATTCTTATATCCCTCAAAAGGTTAAAGAGACTCCAGGATTTAATAGTAAATGCAAGATGATTATTATTTACTATTTGTCGGTTTTTATTATACAAAAGAGTAATATTATGCAAGGCTAATTTTTTGTAAAACTTTGATCAATTGCCATGTAATTTAATTAACTATAACATTTTAACTACAAATTCTTTATTAAAATAATTACAAAAATAAATATTCAATTGTATGATTTGTAAGACATTCAAGTTTATTTATTATTATTTTTTAATGTTTAGGTAAAGGAATCACTGAGCAGAATCTGTTTGAAGTGCTTCAAACTGGTTCAGTTCTTTGTGAGGTGGCCCACATAATTTACAATTCTGCTAACAAAAATTTAAAACATAAAAACAGGCCAAAATCTGGCTACATAACATCAGCCAATCATCGTAATAATGGTGGACATGGCAATATGATTAATGGTCTTCATAAGAATAGTACTGGTAAGTAGTTTCTTTTTAATTATGAATGGATTGCATATTAAATTCATTTTCATTCTTTGGTTTAATTCATTGTAATCTTGATCAAATTTTTTTTTGATTTATGTTTTTACTTTGTTCTTTTGTACTTAAAATTTAATTACTTTTATGAACATAGGTAAATATAAATACTAAGACACTTGTTTCAACATAAATACTAGTATAAAAACTTGTATAATTCATATTTTTACTTTTAACAATTCATTGAATTTATTTTGCTATACCTTGTTTTCATAAGATGTTCTAAAGTGCTGCTTATTGCTGCATTTTTTAAAATAGTAATAAAATAAAAATTAATTAAGTCTTTTGTATTAATAACATAACTTTCATAGTTGTTAGAATTTTAGAAGTTGCTGTTTGCAATCAGTCTTAATATTTTTAATATCACAATTTTTAATTTTTAGTCATTAACAGAAAATTATATGTCTTGAATTATCATATTTATATTGTCTTGAATTATTATATTTTTGCTTGATATTTTATAGTATTTTATTGATGCCAGTTTTTAAAGTAATCACAAAATCAAATTTTTTCTTCCTTAGTTTTGGTTGATTTTATTTATTATTTTTGGTTGATTTTATTATGATTATATTAGTCAGCAGTGTGGTGGAGTGGTTAAAGCACCAGGATTGTGATTGACATGGTCTTGTTTCAAAACCTACTTATGTCATTCTGTTGTGCCTTGGGAAAGACACTTTACCACCCTTTCCCCTGCTTGGTAGTCTTGGCAAGCAGTTTTAAATTAAAGTCATATCTCTATTAAAATTTCAAGTGGACAGCAATATCTTGCCATCTCTGGAAGCAGGTCGGGTTAATTGCTTGCCCTATGTATAGCACCTCTGGCACTTTCCTGTGAGTCAGGAGGATAAATATAGAGATAAAAAAAAAATAAAAATTAAAAAAAATCCATAGCAGGGGTCACAAACCTTTTTGGGTAAGAGAGTCATAAAAGCTGCATATTTTAAATGCATTTCCATGAGAGCCAGTTTTTAGTGTTAAAGGCCACTTTCACATGAGGAAATTTATTGCGGGCCACAAGCATTTTTACCAAACTTAAATACCAATCAGATTCATTCACAATGTTTTATTGTACAATGTACATAATTTAGGTAAGAATTTACAAATTTACATAATACATAAAAAGCAAGTTTATTTACATAAAATCAATCAAGTCAATAATAACTCATTAATAAGCTACTTGACTTTGTTTTTCTCAAACTAAAAAATCTGTGTTGGGTTTTAGCAATGTAGCAGCCAAGCACATGCACTGCTCTGGATGACTATCAGTGAGAGAAGATCTAATCTTGTTTTTTATGTGTTTCATTCAAGAAAAAATCTGTTCACAAACATGTGTGCTACCAAATAGAGAAATTATTTGTGTTGCATTGTTTTTCAACTTGGGAAACTTTTCAGAAGGCACGTATTTGCAATAGAATTCATCTACTAAAATCTCATCAAACTTCTTGATAAATTTGTCACATTGCAAGTCAATTAATTCCAGTTGAAGCTCTGCTGATGCATCTTTAGCTTCAACAGAAAAAAGTTGTGTAGTAAAATTGATATTTTGCTCCTGTAAACAGAAGTTATGAAAGCACTCATTAAATGTGTTTTGTATTCAGAAATGCACTTTACAAAATTCGGTGCATACTTTATGCAATTTATGTGAGCCATTACTGGGAAATGACTCAGATCTTTCTTGCCCAGCTGCTGTTCAAGAAATTTCAGTTAAGCTTGAAATGCTCTCACATGATTTAAAAGAGCATTGATCAGTTGCCCTCTTTGTTGCAGTTTGAGGTTGACAATCACCAGGTGAAAAGATATATCAGTGAGAAATGCAAAATTTGCCATAAATTGCAGATCTTTAAATTCCAAAATTGGTTTATTTTTCAAGGTCATGAATTCTTGGATTGGATCTTTTAATTTAGCAATTCTTTTGAGCATGTTTGTACGACTCAACCAGCATACATCACAATAGTAAATCATGTCACCTTGATCTGCTGCCCATTTGGATGTTAAAAAGTTTTGAGACTGTGGTGGATCAAAGTCTTTGCCTGAATAAATTTTACAATATTATTAACTACCTTCATAATGGCATCAAATTGTAAAGTTTTTGCATGCAAATTTTCTTGATGAATAATGCAGTGATAATTGATAAATGCATTTCTATCAATTCCATCCTGATTTTTAAAAAGGCTACCTATCCAGTGTATTTACTGATCATGGAAGGAGCTCCATCTATAGCCATGCTTGCAAGATTTTCAAAATGCAAATTGCAGAACTCTATCACGTTCTTAAGTGCTTTAAACATATCTTTACCTGTACAACAATCTTTTAACAAAGCTATGCTCAAAAATTGTTCAAATATTCAAAATTGCTATTAACTCCTTGAACAAAAATAGCTAGTTGAGCAGTGTCAGTTTGATTAGTACTTTTGTCCAAGGCTAATGAATAAAACACACATGCACAATTTTTCCTTCAAAACGCTTTCAATGTTGCAAGAAAGTTCTACCCTTCTGGTGATTATGTTTCTTGAAAGACTGATTTTTTAAAAATCAACAACAGTTTTAGGAGAGATGCATTGCGCTGCATGTATAATGCAGTCTTTATAAAATCTTCATCGCTAAATGATTTCATATTTTAGCAATGTCTTGAGCAATAATATAACTTGCTTTGATGGAGTCATTATCCCCTCCAAGTCTTGTGATAGCAGTTTGTTGCCAATGCACCAATTTCGCCAACTGCTTACTTTTATCTTCATGTTCTTGGCCTCTGATGTTGTCATACTTGGCTTCATGAGGCTTTTATAATGGTGTTTGAGTTTATATTCCTTCACGACAGATATTGCTTCTTGACTAACCAGGCATAGGGGCTTTCCGTTACTTTTAATAAACAAAAATTGCATAGTCCATTGCTCATTAAAAACTCTGTTAATGTCACAGTATTTATGTTTTTGGCTTACAGGTGTGCTCATTTTTGCTTAATAACTTGTTAAATTTTGCAATTATTTGTATAGTACAGTACTATAAACTATACCTCACCTAGCTAAGACTAACAGTAACTGCAAGAAAAGTCTGATAACTTGAACATAAACAGTTAAGCTATTGTAACATAACAAATCCCTTGATTTTGATAAGTTTTATGCAATAACACAAGGTGATAATGAGTTGCTATAGTTGCATGCAATGTTGCCAGCTTGTATGGATATAAACCAAATCTAAAAAATTGACATATTTTTGAAGCATTTTTTATACAAGTTTTTGGGTGGTAGGCTCATAACAAAAACAACAGGTATAATTTTGGTGTGTTTTGATGGCAAATATACTTGAAGCCTATAAAAAAATTTTAAAAATTTTAAAAGTCTGCTTACAAACTTATTACATTGTGGACCATTTAAAACAACCTTGCAGGCCACATTTTTTTACATTGTTTAGGCATTGAATAGGTCTATAAAATCAGAAAACCAGAAACCTCAATAAAATGTTAACAATCAATAGCTGAAAAAAGTATAAGGCAAGTTAAATTCTTCAAAGTTTCTGTTAGTATCAAAAAATCAAATTTTTAAAAGGAATGGTGTGAGACTATTCTTCCACTGAATTTGACAATCATTAGAAAAGGCTAGGTGGGAAAAGATATGAATTTCTTAAAGCATCTCTTAGAAATTTGGAATTTTGATGAAAATAGATATAAAAAGATGCAACATAGCTGTTTTATTTAATTTTTGATACAGAAATAAAAACTTTTTTAACAAAATGCAATTATAATTGCAACAATAAATTGTTTCAAAATAAGCAATTTTTGTCAAAAAAAAATTTTAGGTGGTCTTTTTAAAAGTGAAATTACAAAACTAAAGAACCCAAATGAAGAAAAATTAGTTGTATATACAAAATCGATAAATTTCCTAACTTTTAAACCTATAAAACAATTTTTTGATAGAATAAAAGTTAGCTTTAAGAAATGTCACCATAGATTTACCTGCAAGCCAGGTACCATCATCAAAAGAGTTACATCTGGCTCACAAGCCATACATTCTTGAGCCCTGATCCATAGTATTTGTAGTGTTTTCACTCTTCATTACATTGTTTTTATTCATTGATGTTTAGTGATTATTATTGTTTAAAAACATTTAACTCTTTAAGGGATATAAGAATTTGATTGTAAAATAAAATGACAATGATTTAATAATGATGTCACAAATACCTAAAATTTAAAATTAGAATGCCTTCACAAAAGTGCTTTTGTTACATTACAATCACAATCATGGTACACAATATGTACCACTGTCCCTTAAAGGGTAAAACAATCTTTTTGTTTAGATATTTGGATAGTACTAAAGTTTAAATTAAATTGAATCCAATTTTTTTATTGATACTGCAATTTAGAATTTCAGTGCTTTCAATTTTTTGGAGAGGTTGTGTGGTTATTGGACTTAATTTATTTTTTTTGTTTAGTTATTATTTTCATTCTTGAGACAATTAAGATTTATAACTTCAATTCTTATTTGCAGTTGAAGAATATACTTGTCTGCCTGCTCCTCCAAAATATAAGCCTTTTGCTCAGCCATGTTCTTTTGTTGCTAGAGACAATGCTGCAAATTTTATTGCATGGTGTAGACATCTTGGAGTTGATGAATCTTGTATGTTTGAATCTGAATGCCTGGGTAAGTAAACTGTTTCTTGAGTTACTTCTTTAAATTTTACATGAGAGATTATTTTAATCTAAATATCACTTTGTTGTGTAACTTTTAAAAACTGCTGAATGTCATATACGAGGGGCATTCAAAAAATATGTGGAATTCTCCCATGACAACAGTGCCAGCAGGAAAAAACATATTTTAGCATGCTAGCCATAAAAAGCATGTTCTTTGTGATCGAATAATTGCTATCACTCATTTTGTGTTTGTAAACGAAGTTGTCAAGAGCTAGTTTATTTAAGGTAGTTTTTTAACCCATGGAGCATAAGGATTTCGAGGTAAGAACCAACATTGAATTTTTGGTAAAGCTTGGTTGGAAAGGAAGGAAGATCATTCAAGCTCTGCAGACCATTTATGATGCTCCGAAGAAAACTTGTGTTTACAAGTGGATTGAAAGATTTTGAGATGGTAGAGAAGCTGTTAAAGATGATGAGGGTTGTGGAAGACCAACAATCTCAAAAAACAATGAAAAAATTAATTTTGTTAGGAACCTAGTTAAAGAAGATGGACAATTGACAGTTTATCAGATAGTTGAACTGTGGGCATATCAGTTGGTTCAGCTCATTCGATTCTGCATGACAATTTATGCCTCAGCAAGCTTTTGGTGTGATTCGTGCCAAAAGCGTTGTGCTCAAATCAGCTCAATCTCAGAAATGAATTGTCAACGGCAATTTTGCTCAAAATTGAAGCAGATGAAGACCGCTTTTTTGATTGAATTATCACAGGAGATGAAACATGGGTCTACCAGTATGATCCTGAAACAAAACAGCAGTCCAAACAGTGGCTCCAACGTGGATCATCTGGCCCAATCAAATTCAAGTCTGAGAGGTCTGTCAAGAAGGTAATGGCAACTGTTTTCTGGGACTCTGAAGGAGTTGTGCTAGTAGATTTTTTAGAAGGTAAAAAAATTGTTACAGATGCGTATTACATAGAAGTTTTAAAGAAATTGAGAGCAAAATTAGCTGAAAAGTGTCTAGGAAAACTCCATTGTGGAATTCTTTTCCATCACAACAACACCCCAATACAATCTTCTCAGATTGTAAGAGATGTTTTGAGAGAATTTCGGTGGGAATTGCTGCCACATCCACCTTATAGCCCAGACCTTGCCCCATCTGACTTTTTTTTATTCCCAAAACTCAAAGAACACTTCAAAAGCGTTTATTTTAATGACACTAATGAGGCAAAGCAAGCAGCAAAAACATGGCTCACAAAATGGTCAGCAGATTTACTTCAAAAATGGGATAAAAGGATGGAAGCACCACCTGGAGAAGTGCATCGACCTTGATGGAGACTACATTCAAAAGTAGATTGATTGTATCAATAAATTATAAAAAATTATAAAATTCCGCATATTTTTTGAATGCCCCTCTTAGTTGACAGTCATTGTAAGTGTGCAATAAGTTATATCTATGTATAACTTTAAAAAGTTTAAAATAGATAGCTTTAGCACTATTTTTACAAAGTTTATTTTACAAATTTTAACAAAATATACAAAGTTTAAAATAGATTATATTAATTGCTTTCTTGCAAGTAAAGCAAAGATCTTTTTGCATAAAAAAAGCTACTCATACAAATAGCTTTGTATAAGTCCATATTTATAAAATTTTCAATCTTGTTGTAAAATTACCTTTTAAAAGTTTTTTAATTATTTGAAATAAAAAATAAAAAGCAAAACATCGTAATTTTACTACTTATGTAGTAACATGTTCATCTCTAAAATGCTTTTAATGTTATGTAAAGTAATAATTTTTTTAGTTCTGCAAAAACAACCTAGAAATGTTGTTCTCTGCTTACTGGATGTTGGTAGAATAGCTGCAAGGTATTTTATACAGCATTTGCTTTCATCTACAAAATAAAAATAATTTTGATCATTGTTTCTATGCTAGATATTTTTGCTGTTGAAATATGCTATAAAATGAAGCTATTTGGTACTTTTCATTGTTCCTTGCATGTATTGACAATTTTTTTTGTACAGTATTTCTTTTACATTTTTCTGTATAATTGCATGGCTGCACAATTACTTTATATAATTTTGGATTCAATAAAGTATTAATAAAGTATTTACTTTATATAATTTTGGATATTACTTTATATAAATTCTTTATATGCCAAAACAAAGATATGATTCACCATACTAAACTTTGTTTGCAAATGTGAAGAAATGTTTTTATTTCATCACTATCCTTGCCTGTGAATTCAAGTAATTCTGCTCCAGTATTCCAAAGCTTTAGCTTGCAGAATGTTGGATCAAGTTACTTGGCAGTTGATATCATAACTTATTGATGAACACTTACAAGATATTAGGGTTTTTACTTATCCAGCTTACCGTTTAAACATCAAAAAGTTTCAGGCAAGAAACAATGTCAAATATCACATTAATGTTGTGCTATCAATAGATGTACCAATATTTACTGCTATTGTTATGAACTTTAAAATCAGAAACTAGTCCAATTAAAATTCTATAAATTCACAAGTTTGAGCAAAATTATAAACAGTAAAGGAAATGGAGTTGTTAGTCAAAATTTCTCACCAAAACGGATCAAATTTTGATTTTGACCTCTTGCAAGAAAAAGTTGCTGACCCCTGCCATAAATTTTACGTTTTTGGTTTTTATTTAATTTGTTTAAACTTAATAGAATATTTTGTTGTTTTTTGCTAGGCATGGTGTAGTTGCCCCTGAACTTGTTCAGTTAGAGCAAGATATTGAACAAGAAGAAAAAAGATATGCATCTCTGACTGAAGTACAATCTAATGTTGGAACAACAAGACATTTGTATGGACCTTCTTTATCAACTAATTTAAAAACTAGAGCCAAGGTAAAATCGGAATAGTTAGTCTCAATTCTGTCTGCATTATTTTTTCCAGATATTTTGATTATTGTAATTCAACATCCTCTAGTTGTCACAAAATTAAAACTTAGCATGTATTTTATGCTGGTAGACAGCAGTTAGTGCTAGTTAGCACATTCTGCATTATATACAGTATAAGGTATATATGAAATTAATTTGATTTCAGACCACAAAATTTATTTTAACATTAATTAATTTTTAATAAATTATTACTTTTTAACAAAGAGAACAAATCTTCTGAAAGAGGACATATGGCAGGCTTAATTTTATGCATTCAAATTACCTTACTCTTAGTTTTTGCCTTTACCACTTTTTTGATCAACAAATAAAACAATTACAAAACATACTTATTTAACTACCAATAATCTTAAATTATACCCTGTAAAAAAATTTATTATTTTAATTTTAGTTTGTACCTAAAAATTGTTACTTATTTTTTCAACATACCGTATTTATTCGAGTATAAGTTGCATTTTTTTGTACCAAAACATCGTCCAGAAAGTGCGACTTATACACGAATACATGAAGTGCATCGTATGCAAAAATTTTCCGAGGTATTTCCTCGCTACCGCTTTCTAAGAGCATGCAGACTGGGACAGACTATTTGAGGACAGTAACAGCAGTGATTGTTATGTGATTGCAATGAATAAACGATGTTAAAAAAAATTTTGTACTGTTTTTACATGTCAAATATGGGTGTGCAACTTATACACGCATGCGACTTATACTCGAATAAATACGGTATATTTCTTTACTGTATTTTTCAATGCAGTCTATTTAATCAAAAATTTTAATGGAGACTTTAATTTATCCACTATTTTTAAACATTAGCTCAAACTATGTACGTACATAAACTACACTACATACTTATTAAACTAACAATAATCTTAAATTAAACCCTGCAAAAATTTTATTGCTTTAATTTTAATTCCTACCCTGATAATAATTCTTTTTAAACGCATTTTTAATACAGATTTTTTTAATTTATCAATTGTTTTCAAATGATAGAGCAAGCTACGTAAAAAATTTTGCCTTTGGCAATAAAATTCATTTATCGATTTATATTACAAGTTACAACCGTAGTTTCTCTTGCTGTTGTTTTACGTTTTTTCCCCGTCAGTAAATCGCTTTGTTTAAATTGTATTTTTATTCATTTGTTTTGTTTTTTCAGATTTTTAACCGCTCCCTGACGAGCCCAGACAGGCGAAACAGTCTGTTGAGGCAAATAAAATTAATATTAAAATAAATTTGGTGGTCTGAAATTTAATTTATTTATATACAGGTATATACAGGGTGTTTCAAAAAATTTGACATCATTTGACATGTAAATATTACAGAAACTATATAGTCGAATCAAATGAAATTCAACATGTTTAATGTTGACCAAAACAAGATTTATTCCTGTAAATTTGAATAAGAAATTCAAAGGCACCTGAATTTCATGAAAGGTTTTACAAATGTTCAATATGCGCACCGCCTGGGACGCGGCACACATGAAGTCTCTTTGTGTCAGTCAGTGCGGTGGTGTTTCTTTGTTAACTACCTGTCTTGCACGAGAGTAAATCCTGTTTTGGTCAATATTAAACCTGTTGAATTTCAATTGATTCGACTATGTAGTTTCTGTAATATTTACATGTCAAATGATGTCAAATTTTTTGAAACACCCTGTATATTGTTGCTTTATATAATAGCTTTTTTAACAAGTTTCGAAAATTTTTCTTACAAAGTAAACTTAATTTAGACCATTTTTTTGTTTTAGTCATTTTATCACAACTCCATTGTTACAATTTCTTCGTAAATTTAATTGTTTGTTAAAGGCTTTAAAGTTGGATGACGCTGTTCATCGTATTATTGATGGCCCACCGTTTGATGGACAAGTTCAAATCGAACGAGTTGGCGAAGGAAGATATCGAATTGAGGGAAAACTTATATTTGTTAGAGTACGATACTACTTTTGCAAATGAATTAATATTTTGTTGACTATGTATTGTGATATAAACTAATATTAAATCTTAATTTTATTAAATGTAAGATTTCACGTTTGAATTTGAATTTTCTACTTGATTTAGTTTTTGTCCTGATTGTTTTGATTTAGTTTAAGAGAAGCATTATTGGTTTATTCAGAAAAGAATTTTACAAAGACGATTATTTGTTCGATACTTTATTTTACAGCAACTTTCATTTAACACCAAATTGTTGTACAGACATAATAAGGAACTTATTTTAATAATTGTTTTGAACATTTTCTGTTGTTATCACTCGGGTGCAAACTGACCACTCGTCATGTTTATTCACAGATTAATCAATTCACAAAAACCTTTCTTCACCGATGTAGAATTTTTTTATGGTTAATCACAGACTGCTTTCACCAACCTAAAATAGCTGTGTATGCTATTCTTTCCACTAATGCCTTTTTGAGGCTTTGATTTACTTTAACACTTCGTTCTCATTTAAAAGTTTTATGTTGTTTGTCCGATATTTTTTTCTGACCCCTTGATTTGAGTTTGATTCTTAGACTCTTTCTGCTTATGACGTGTCTTTCTGCAGGAGTCTAAGATTTACCAAGTTTCTTATTTCGTTTGTGATATGGGCTCTACAAGGATCAGTAGTCATTTTTTGGTCAGTTTTTTCTTCAAAGTACATTTCTTAATCGTTTCTTTTGTCAGTGAATCCTCCCTTGCTGATGATAACATTGGTATATGGGACTCACAAGCAACTGATACTTTTCATCTACATTTAGTGACACTGTATTAAAGTCTTTTGAATAGCATGACACCCCTTAAGATTGTCTCTCAAATGTAAATTTTCTTTTTCCTCATCGACTCCTATCAACCGCGAGCCTCTACAATAGCATGGATTTCAGGGTCCAAAAATTTTTAATTGGAGGTCAACATGCAGAAAACTTTTTATGTAACCACACAAACCACCGGGTGCATTTAAAATGCTCCAAAACTACAGCAAAAGGGATTGCAACAACTCATGGTGCTGCACACTTTACAGAACTTTTAACCATAAAACACAATCAACTATACAAACAAACATAACATCCTTGAAGAACTTTCTCAAAATCCTACAACTCAATGCAAATGAAATCCACTACAAAACAGATGCAATACAACGACGTATTGGAAATACACAACATCATAACAATACAACAGTCAAAACTCAATCAATCCCACAAAACTTATAAAAGTCACCAGCACTAAATCAAAACAAAGGCTTAACATTCTGAAAGCACTCATTTCTATCAAATGGAATGAACAAAAAAAACTAATCATTTCTACATTTAAAGCTATCATTCGCCTATATTGGAATATGCAAACACCATATGAAACCCTGTCGTATCAAACACCAACATCAAGAAACTGCAAACCATTTAGAACACAGCTTCGCGCATTACTACTGGCTGCACACAAGACCCAAATACTCAAAACTCATATAACGAAACCAAGGTCCTACCAATGGACACCCATTTCAAACTTCATGCTACGCAACTTAAACAACTCACTCAAACACACCCTTTACATAATCTCAATGCATACTCAGATCCACCCAGAAACTAAAAGCCACAATCTTTCATAACAATAAGACACTAACATCATCATCTCAGAATCAGACATAACACCTGAGGAATGTAGAGAAAACCTCAAACATATTCACACTACCATCACCTCGCAATACCTCAATTCCCGAAAAGACAACAAAGTTACTAACACCACCCAATATGACATTTATTTATCAAAACAAACATTACCATATTAAATGCGTACAAAACTGGCTCAGCTCAGAGCCAACAAATCACCACTCTTGCAAAGTTACCTTGTTCATAAAATTTCAACTGATATTGTATTTCCTTGCTTCATATCTCGTAAAGATTAGTAAATCTGGGACTTTGGTTCTGCATTTCTGGACATTTTAAAAAATATGTTTTACTTCTTGTTCTATTATTTTTGCTTGATTATTTTCGGCAATTCTCTTGAGAGCTTTGACCCCGTGCGTGAGAAATCGCCCTACTATTGAAACTCCGCAGAATCAATCCATGCACCCAGTCTTAGAAACGAGTTGTATAAACCTATTACCACCCGTAGATTGAACTGCTGCTCATGTTCAAAGTAAAAATACTCGTGCACGCAATACCCTGCAATTAATGCAAAAGTTCTGTCAACATATTTCATTATCCATTATATTTTATTTGCAGATGCTTCGCGGGCATCACGTGATGGTGCGGGTCGGCGGAGGATGGGATACGTTAGAACATTATCTCATAAAGCATGATCTCAGTCATTTTATTCGAAAAATTGCGGCCAAAGAAATATGCGACTCGGTTTCACAAGACATTGTGGCGGCACGTAAGCAATCGGCTGTTTTTCGTACGCCAATTAAATCGGAAAGTTTGAAAGCTGCCACCGATATTTTAAAACATCACAGCAAAGGATATTTTGTTTCCGGGGCTCGTAGACCGGCTTCTTCATTAGATTGAAGTAATTATAAACAATCGTAAACACGTCAATCTGCATAGAACTTCGCGTCTGTCACAAGTTAAGAGAGCTATTTTCGCTTGATTGCTGGATTTATTTATTGTTTCTTAAATTTTCTATCGCTGTAGTCATTTTTTAAAGTTTCTTCATTTATTTTATAAGAATCCAATTTTTATTTGGTTGTTAAATACGGATGGTGCATGTTTTCTTTGTATTATGGGATTGTTTAAAGAAGTTTAACTGTGAAAACTTTTAAAGCAAAATAATGTTGTAATTGGTACTAAGGCAATTACTGATTTGGATTTTAATTGTTAAAAATAAGTTTTAGATAAAAATTATATCATTTTATTGTCGTTTTTAGAGTTTCTTCTATTGAGTTGTGTCTACGAGTAGGCTGTTTACAGGAAATTTTAAAAAGAAATATATAACTTGAACGTTAGATTAAAAGTTTGGTGCTAGACGTTGTGTTTCATGTTGAAAACATGTTTACTTTTAGATGTGCTAAAAATAAGTATTCATAGAGAATGGTTTTGGCAATTTTACTATTATTTTGTAAAAATAAAATACGTTCTGATGTAAAAGCTAATTGTCACATTAAACAGTACAGGATCAACGTTTTATTAATATTTATTTAAATTATTTAGTTTTCAATAACATCTGTTGAAAACGTACGTATTATAAGGTCATCACTTATGTTAAAAAAAAGATATCTTTTTTTTTTGTCTCCGTTTATTACTACAGCCTGAAGTAGTTTTTGAATTGTTTTTACATTTAAGTAATTAGCCATTCTTATTTGTTGGTCAGTTTGGATATTAAACCTAACTCGGCCCATAGGCTTTTTAAATTTTGAAAACGTTTTCCCGTTTGTGACATTTTAGAAAAGTGAAACGACACGTTTAAGAGTAGAAAAAAATTTTGAGTAAGATTGGGAAAGTAGACTACTTCAAGACCTACATTAACTTTTATTATTACAAAGGAGTTTCAAAATATTTTACTTGTTAGTATTTTTCCCCTTTTCTATATGCTTAGCTGGGCAATTACAGTACTTACCACTATATAACTTAGTGGTAGCCTTTTAAACATGCAAAATCCAGTAGTTTAGTATTCAAACGAGAGCATTGATGAAGGGTCGGGTGATGTTTTGCTAACGTCGGCTGTAAAAAATTATTACTAGAAAGTGTGTAAAAGGCAGAGCCCTTGTTAAATCTAAAACCTGTACCAAGCTAAAATCCTTTTAAAAATGAAGTTTCAAAGGAGTTTTCTCTTTTAGAAACTGAAGTGAAGTCTAAAAACGCCTTTATTCGAATCAAAACCTTAAAATAATAATTATATAGCAAAAGCTGCAAAACAAAATTATATTCAGAAAAATGAGTGGACGTTGTATACGACGGTTAACACGGTCCTGCCTCAGTTTAATTAGTCGCTACATTCACTTTCCGTTTTTACGTAGAATATTTTAGTGTAAAAAATTTTTTCAATAAAACTTGAGCGCTAGTAGACAGCAGAGTTTACAATCTTTGGGGTCCATTGCACTTTGGGATATTGTACATAAGATGTCTTAGGATACTATTTTATATGCTTGTCAGCTTTACTCGTTTCTGCTGCTCTTCGTTTGACGCCTTATAAGACGTGCTTATGAGAAGAGACGAAATATGAAAGCTATCTGTCCATAGGACGGGTCTATTCAGCTTAATTTTTATTTTATTTAAATTGTTTGCATCAGATACCAAGGTCCATAGACAAGCAATGACAAGGCAAAACAACACAAGGCACAAAAGCAGAACACCACGAAAAAAAAGGGAAGTGCAGTACACAAATGCTTAAATTGCAAAGTAATTGTGAATTTGAAAATAATTAAATTAAAAAGTCTATTCAGCTTAAATTTCAAAAACAAATAATTTATTTAGAAAGCAAATAGTTTATCAAAGTTAAAATAAATAAATTTAGAAAGCTGTTTTTGTCGCTTCCACTTCCATCAAAAAAAGCACCATTTTATTTCCAACGCTTCCGCTTTCACATCGCAGATTAATAAATTATGAATTCGGGCTTGAATTTTGATGAACTCGGATTTGGACTCTATTTGAGCAACTTCAGACGGGAATCGGACTCGACTTGAGTCATAGCGCCCGAAGGACTTTGAACTAAAGGTGATATGGTTGGTCGTCAAACTTGCAAATACCAATCGATCTAATTTTCATTAGCGTGCACCTTTGGTAGCGTCTTGATTGCTGCATGCTGCAGCGATTTTCCATTTTCTTTCTTTATGCAGTTGCAGAATGTTGCGTTGGTTTGTGTTTGTTTGATAATCGGTTAGCTAGAATTTTTATGCTACTAATTCTATTATGTTTCGGTGTGTCTCCATTTTAGTGTATTAAACCTTAATTTTAGGAAACGTTGCGTGTAATAGTTTCGTAACAGACACGGCTCGAGTTCTTCAAGTTTTGTCGCAACATTTAAATAAAAAAAATAGAAAAACAACAATCGTTTAGTATGAAATGGATTAAAAAATTAGTTTAGCCTCACATACATGGGTGATTCTAAAAAGGGCCAGAGGGGTCATGGTCCCCTCAGATTTTTGTTTGGCCCCCGGGTTGGCGCCCCAGTTTGAACGAGCTTGTTTACCCTATGATGTGTTAAACCAGGAATGGCCAAACGGCAGCTCTTCGAACCCTTTCCGGCGCCTCTTTAAACCATAAGAAAAATTGAAAAATTATGTGGGAAATCTGAGAATGAGTTGATGCGACGACCTTTTTTTTGTAGAGAACATCATGATTTTGGGACGAGAATAAGGAAATACGAGATCGATTCGAGGTGAAGACTTTTTTAGAGAACACTATAAATTTGAGACGAAAAGTGGGAAATCTGAAGATAATTCGAAGTGACGACTTTTTTTTATCAGTAGGCTAAATGAGTAAATAAATTCAAGTTTTAAGATTTTTGTGTTGCGACTCTTTAAAAGTTTGGATTCATGATATGCAACTCGAACATGGTATAGGTTTGGCCACCCCTGCGATATAGCCTACTTTCCTTAACCCGGTTGCAAAGCCCCTTTAAACTTACAATTTTTCCTCTCATATGCTTTTGTCACTCGCCCCCTTCTTAATATACCTTGGCCCCAACGTGATCCCCTCCCTTTCGGAGTTCTAGAATCGCCACTGCTCATATATCGTATATCTCCATGTATTAGACGCACGTCATTTTGAGCCCAATATATCAGCAGAATAGCATATAGTTCATAAGACGCGGCCATAACCTGTGTTTTCAATTGACTTTTTATAGGCATATACCGTAAACCGGGGTGAATACAAACAAATTTTTGGAATGAAATTGTTTTGCATATTTAGTTTTAGATTTATTGCAATTTATTACTTTTACATACTATTCTGTTTAGGTATATCATAGAGCGTTAACAAACATTAAGATTGTTTTTGTAACTGCTTTACTTAAGTTGATATTTGGGGTTGTTTGAAAAGCTTGCAAAAGGGCAATTTTACAAACTGGAACAAACTTCTGTATCCCAGAAGTGATCACGTGAGTTGGACATTCGACGCGTCACTAAAGACTTTCATTGTGGTAAGTAGTTTGCTTTTTTCTATTTTATTTTGATATGATTCATGGAGCGCGTAAAATGTTGTAGTCTGACGGCATTTTTTGAATTTTCTGGGGTGAATAGGAACACAATGCTCGGACATACAAACCAAATCCTCAAGGAAAGAAATATGCAAAACACACTCCAGAGGCTATTAATACAACCTCAGTTCCCACTTGTCCGTGGAAGTTATCAGAAAATGTGAACAAAACAACATGTTTTTTGTTTTTTTGCCAGCTAATTCAACACACATCTTACAACCCCTTGATGTTAGTTTTTTTCGTCCGCCTAAAAGATCCTGGAGAAAAATTTCAGAAGACAAAAAAGAAGTTGTCTTGGAAAACTCTGCAGTCTAGCAAAAGACTCATTTTCGCTTCTCCTAAACCGCTTGTACAAAGATGTGTGCTCCAACGCTGTAGCCAACTTAAAATCAGGTTTTGAAAAATGTGGTTTGTTTGCTTTAAATGTGGAGAAGCCCCTTGTAGTGCTCCCTTATGTTTCTATAGGAGACGATAATGTTGCAAGTGATTCCACTTCTGCAATGTATGATGGCTTTAATTGCAGTTTTGCAAGAAATGCGTAATGGTGATGCAACAAAAGTTAAAGCGTCGAGACGGGAAAAACTGCAAATAGAGCCAGGAAAGAGTGTTGGGTCGCCTGACCTTCCGTCCACATCTGCTGATAAGAATCTTGAAGACAGGATGACCAAGACAAAGAAGATCAAGGTGCTGAAAAAGAAGACGATGATTTCAGTTATTTCGAGGAAAACTTTATGAAATTTGTTTGCGAAGGAGAATATTTTCGGGAAAGATCATATCCATAAACAACGATGGCTGCATGATAAAGTCTAGAGCCAGAAGTGGTTTCAACTGGAAGTGGCCCCAACACGAGGACATTATGCTTTATCCGTTTTCTGATATTATAAAGAAAATTGCTCCTCCAGCGTCAAAGAAACGGGGAGCTTTTTCTGTTCCAGAACTGGATGAGATCTGGGGACTTTCAAAATGATTAAAATAATTTTGACATTTGATCTCTGTATTTTAATTTGATTGGTTTCTGGGCTGATTGGCTTAATCATTAAAATTTCGTTTCGTTATTAATTTGTTTGCTACTCAAGAACGTCCCAATAGTCTATTCATACATTGATGGGGTAGACTGGAGATAACCATTTGATTAACCCGTTAACTGCGGAATTAAATTTTCACAAATCGTTCCGAATTACTTTGCGGCTTTAAAAACAAAGCAATACGGAAAACTTTCAAATTCTGTCTGATAAGCTGTTAAAGTGCTTTTTAAATAGAATAGAATAGAAAAACTTGCGCCATTAAAAAATGCGACTGCAAAAAGAAAATTCTCATTTTCCGCAGGGAGGTAGCAATTGCCGAAGACGAGAATTCTCGTCTTCCGCAGGGAACGGGTTAAATGTTATCTTCAGCCTATTGTTATTATATTATAATAGCTGTTCCTATTGACCCTAAAATCAGGGGTGAATAGAAACACAACATTTTTCTAAATAACTCTAACGGTGAAACAGAAAAAAAACTTTTTTTTATCTACATCTCTACAGAGTAGGATTACAAACAATATGACACATAAACTGCATTGCTATAGTCAATACAGAAAAAATGACATAAAAAATATGTAAAAACTGTTCCTATTCACCCCGTTTTACGGTATTTCTAGAATTTAGCATAATTACCACAATGAAGAAAGATAGGATTGTTTAGAAATTTATAGTAAATTTGACTACGTCTAATAAAAATTACCCATAATTATTTTTAGTATACATTACAAGATGAACTTTATTTAATAAACCCCCCATCTGAATCTAAATCAGACACAGTCAAAAGTTTTGCTGCCTGTTCACTCGTCATTATAAATTAAAGTGTATCAAAACCGCTATATTAAAAAGATTGTTTGATCTTTATTAAAGTTTTAAAACTTGGAATGAATAAAAGTCGTCAAAACTTCTTAACTCTTTATGGAAAAACAATACTTATTACGATAAACAATGTTCGCCTGCACAAAATAAATCCTTTTAATATTTTAGAAAAATTATTACGTCATTTATTGGTTTGACGACACAAACGGTTAATTTGAATTGAAAACAATTGCAATATTTAACAAAAAGTTTTGCAGCTGCTGATTATCTTCTGTTGTAGGCCTAGCGATTGAAATTATGAAAATATAGCAATGTATATAATGGGTTATATCTTATTTTAAACCTTTTTTTAAATTAAATTTTTTTGGTTATGTTAAATTATATAAATAAATTAGAAATAAATAAATTATTTTTTAGAAATAATTTTAAATGCCGCATTTCATTCAGCATTTAATAAAATTAACTAAAACAACCTTTACATCACCAATTACAAAATTAAAGTTTTGTACTAAGAGATATGAAATATACAAATATTTTGGATCCAAAATAGTCTTTTATGGACAGTTACATCATAAAACATGTTCATAATTCAGTTTTATCTTGATTTTCTCAACCATTTGTCGTTCATCAATGTTTTTTTCAGGATTTTTATACAACTTGAGTCCATTCTTCTTTCTTTCCTACAAATACAGATATATAAAATGTTATATTATGTTGCTCAGTGATTGTTAGATCAAGAAACGTTGGTTAAAGCAAACTTATTTTAGACATAGTTTTTATTTGAAAATACAACACCATGATGCTAGGTACACACACAAACACACTAATAGGTGAGGAAAAAGAAAAAAAAAAACGCAAAAGAATTAACAAACAAAGTGTAACACTCAGTAGACAAGTGATGTAATGCTGTGGAGGTCAAATTTTTTAACACGGATTTTAAAACTAGAAAGGCTTGGAGCACTAGAAAGGCTTGGAGCAGATACAATATCTTGCGGGAGTTTATTCCAAACATCTGGTATATGGTTAGTGAAGAAGTTTTTGAACTGATTGTGTTTAGGATGAGTGAGAGATTAAATGGTCCAGTCATGTTGACGCAGATTATAACCAGAATTGTGATACAAGAAATAATTATAAAAATTTAAATCTGGCAAATTGTGACATATTTTGTACATCAAAAAAAGGTCATATTCAACTCTACGATATTCTAAAGATTTTATGTTAAGCTTTTTTAGGCGGTTATAGTAAAAACAAAAAGAAATGTTACAAAAAGTATAAATTTGACAAGTAAAATGGCGCTGAACAGATTCAATGATAATAATATCTTTTTTAAGTATGGAGACCAAACAGGTGTATTCAAGTATTGTATTCAAGTTTAGGTCTAAACTAAGTAAAATAAGCTCTTAAAAAGGTCCAAACATTTTTGGAAGAAAAGCTGTGTAACACATGGTATGCACAGAGTGAAGCTGTATGCTGAATGCGAAAAATGTGGTGATACCATTTTAAATTGTGCAAAATATTAATACCAAGGTCAATCACAGTGTCAGCGCAAGAAACTGCCTCAATACCTATAAAAAACTTACTTGGTGCACTATACAAATTTTTAGTTATAGCCAGATGTTGACATTTAGAAGGTGATAAAGAAAGTTGACAATGACGTAGCCATGTTCTAAACTGTCGAGATCACATTGCAACTGAGCTGCATTGTGACTAAACAGCTTTGCATCATCAGCATATAAAAACACATCACTAGCATTAGCAGAACTAGACTTACGTACAAGGTTAACAATGTCATCAATATGTACAACAAACAACAGTGGGCCAAGGACACTTCCTTGGGGAACACCATTAATAACTGGCAAGGTATTAGAGAAACTACTGTTTAGACACACTTTTTGAACATGATTATTAAGAAAAGATCTAATCCAATTGAGCACATTGCACTGAATGCCATATGAGCTTAGCACTGATATCAACTTAGAATGTAAAACACTGTCAAAAGCTTTAGCAATGTCAGTATACACAATGTCAGTCATAATGTTAGAATCATAATTACAGAACCAGTTATTCAACGCAGTGAGCAGTTGAGAGCAGGTGGATCTACTGGGAAAAAAGCCAAATTGATTCGAAGAAAGAAGATTGAAAGAGTGAAGATGAGAACGTAATTTTTCAGCAATACTGTACTCCAGAGCACAGCACAAACACAAGTCAAAGAAATAGGATGGTAGTTACAAGGAAGATTTCAAGAACCTTTCTTGTGTATGGGAACAATGATGGCAGAATGCCATTGCAAAGGTATAACACCCAAATTTAAACTAAGATTAAATAAGTGTAAAAGTATGTCAAGGATAAAAGAGGCCACCTTTTTTAGAAAATAAGCAGGTATACTGTCTGGTGATTGTGATAACTTATCAGGAATCATTTTGAATAGCCTTAGCAACATCATAAACATAAACTGTCACATCATTTATACATTGTTGGGGAAGAACTTTGCAAGAGAGGTTGAGATCATTGCCATCATCCATTTTGTACACATGATGAAACTTGGAGTTTAAAGCATTGGCTTTTCCAGTATCAGTAACAGTTAGTTGATGAATTTGTTTTTAGCGTAGCTGTAGAATTTTGAGGGATTTGGATTTTCACACAAGGAGTTTTTAAAGTTTTCATACCATTGCAAGACAGCCTTGTTATAGTAATTGGAGATTTTATTGTATTCTGGTTTAGCAGTAGAATCACTTCTGCATAGCTGATAAAGTTTTTTTAGCAATTTACGAATATTAGCTGGTCTTTTGGGTTTACTCGCAAAAGACTTAGGTGGTATATGTAGACTGATCAAGAACTGCAGTTGTTGGCATAGGGTGTCATACAGGAGTTGTACATTGTTGCCACAAGAACTAATAATACTTTGCCAGTTAACCAGTAAAAGTTCCTCTTGTATTTTGTTATAATCAGCTCATTTAAAGTCAGGTGATAAGGTGGTGTGAGAAGGAACACTGGAACTGGTATAACAGCTAATGGTGAAAATAATGCCAGAGTGATCACAAGTATCACTAAAAGGTGAACATATTTCAAAAGATTCAATATTTAAAGAGCCTTGTAAAGTGCAAAGCAAAAGATCTAGTGTGCTTCCACTTTGTGAGTAGATTGAGACACATGTTGAATGAGATGAGCAGTATTACAAAACTCGACAAAATAATCATGACAAGGGTTACCAATGCTAATAGGAATTGACCAATCAATATGAGGTAGATTAAAATCACCAACAATATAGGCACAGTGCTTGACAGAAATGCACATCTTGAGGCAGTTACATACACTATACAGATCAGTGAAGGAATTGGCAGTCACAGGGGGCATGTAAAGGCAACAAAAATGAATAATGCATTTACCGGTATGGACATGTAAAGGCAACAAAAATGAATAATGCATTTACTGGTATGGACATCAACACATATATAATCAAAACATTCATTGGCTATAACAGGCTTGAATTGCACTACCTGCAAATTGCCCTTGTACAACAAGATAAAGCCACCACCTCTACCAACAGCTCTCATTGCAAACAATACAATAACTATTGGGGCAAATCATGGAGTCAAGTATGGCAGTAGTTAACCAAGATTCAGTTATGAAAATTAAATCAATGGAGTCATTGTTGACTAGGAAGTTATGCAGTAGTGTAAGTTTGTTTACAATTGAGTAAGCATTGAAACAAATAACCTTCAAATGAACTTTGTTTAACGTACCTCTTTTTTTGACTGATTTGTTTTTTGATTTACTTCTGATGATGCTGATTCTTGCCAGTTTTATAACACCACTTCCAACATCTGATTCAGGCAGTGCAGCAGTCTGGGGGAGTAAAAGGATAAACCCTCGGCCCCAGTCCTGTTTGTGTGTGACCTGTAGTGGATACCCTTCAAATGACAACAATGAGGAACTTGCCAGTTTCAGTCCCGTTTCCATGAACCGTCATCTTTGACAAATTTCCATATGGCATAGTCCTCCTATTTTGTATTTATGTTTTGAATCTTGTCAATTTTATTTAATTTATGTTCTGAATGTTTTCTCCTTAGGATTTCATTAGTTCCATTTTATTTTTATGCCATTATTACTGGTATTTTAAATACAATATTGATAAATTTATTGAACTTCAATCTAAAGTTTTTGTTTAATGGTTTGTAGTATTCTTGTATTTCAAATAATTTACTTTTATAAATAATGTTTCTAAACAACTATTAAAAAGTTGTATTAACTCGCTGCCTGCATCAATTCTAATTTATTTAGTAGTCCTACAGTTTAGGTGCATAAACTAGCATAACCAACACATGCGATCTTCAGTCATAAACTAACATACTTTATGCACCAACATGTTAGTTTACACACTTAATTTACAAGATTACCATTTATTTGAGTTTGAAATATAAATCCAAATTACAGTTTTTAGAAGGTAGCAATTTGTTTTGCTTTTTTTTTGTTGTTGTTGCTTCTTTTCCAAGGAGCCATCCTCCAGCCCCTTAAAGAAGTCAATCTAGATTCTTACTATTGGATTACCTCTGCTCTTTCTAAAGATGTTTGCCACAGACTTGTTGCATGGTGTTGTGTTGGTACTTGGGTACTGTTAAAAAGATGATTTGTGTCATTTGTATTTTAGCATAGCAATATTTCAGTGTGCAAGTATCAGGATTCACTGTGTGAAGGTAACGTAGCAAGAGTGATAATTTGTCGGCTCTGAGCTGTGCCCATTTTGTATACATATATTGTGGTAATGTTTGCTTTGATAAAAAAATGTCATATTGTGTGGTGTTAATAACTTAATTATTTTTTTTGAATTGAGGTATTGTGGTGATGGTAGTGTGAATGTGCTTGACCTTCCTTAAATGCCTTAAATACTATGTCTGGTTTTGAGATGATGATACATTCCTTAAATGTTATGTCTGGTTTTGAGATGATGATGTTAGTTTGCTTATTGTTATGAAAGATTGTGACTTTCATGTTTCTAGTTGGATTTGAATGTGCATTAAGATGATGTAAAAGGTCTATTTGTGCTTGAGTCAGTTGTTTAAGTTGAGTAGCATAAAGCTTGAGATAGTTTGCAGTTTCCTGATATTGGTGTTTGATATAATAGGGCTTTATATGGTTTTTTGGTATTCTTATATGAAGTGAGTGATAGCTTTAAATGTAAAGATGATTAGTTATTTTTGCTTAATTTATTTGGTAGAAGTCAGTGCTTTTAAAATCTTTAGTATTTATTTTGCTTTGGTAATAGTAATGTTTATGTGTTGTGAAAATGGTAGTTTTAGGTCTAGAGCAGTGATTTTCAATCTTTTTCATATCGTGACCCACTTTTCAACCCAAAGTAAGTGAATGACCCAGTTCAGTCAACAAATATTAATTTCTGTTACAAAAGTCTGGTGATTCTAAAAATAAAAAAGTCTTCACTGTGAATTTGTCTGCAATTTCTCAATTTTTGCTCAAAAACATTAAAAAAAGGTCCTCACTTGGAATTTGTTTCTGATTTTTTGATCATAATGACTTTATTATACATATTGCTTTCATACTGATTTATTCTCTGTGGCCCACTGAAACCACCACTTTGGCCCACCAGTTGAAAACCCCTGGTCTAGAGTGACTCCAAGAATTTTTGGGTGTTTTATTTTGGGTAGTGTTCGATTGTTTAATTTAAGTGATAGAGTTGTGCAATATTCAGCTGGATCTGGCTTAAAAAAGGTGGTTGTAGTTTTGTGTTTATATAAAAATTCATAGATTTTGTGAAGATAAGGTTGAAAGAGTTGTTGGGCCTTACAATGTTTGGTGTGAGATGATGTGATAGTTATGTCATTGGCACATGTTGTGATTTATACATCTTTTGGGGGGAGTGGAATGTCAGAGGTGCTTTTTTTAGCATGATATTAAGTTTCTTACAGTTTGCTTAAACATGTAACTATAATTATGCAGTAATACTGTAATATACCATTTGCTCAAAGCAGTATGAAATATAAGCAGCAATAATTTAGAAGTTAACAAAATGTGTAGAAAGTTACCCAAAAATACAAGATCACTCAACAGATTAAATAAAACTATTTGTAAAATAATTAATTTCGAAAGAGGTTACTAAAGTACAGACTAAATTAATTTTATCTGCAGATTTTTCATTAGCCTTATGTGCTTTAAAATTAAATGTTTTTAAAATTTCTTTATTTGCAGAACTTACTTATAAATTATAGGTAGAAGAATGGCTAATGAAATCACTGGCTTAGAAGTAAATGGTTCATCGATTAATGTCAAAACACTAGAAGAAAATTTAAATGCTATCAATTTGAATGAGGTAGTGTATTTTAATTAAATTATTTTTGATTTATATAAATTTTCTATTATTTTGGTTTAAATTAAAATGGCTTTTTCTAATTGTTTTTTTTAGAATACATTTATTTGTGTACAAACAATATTGATATATTTTTTGAATTCTAACTTTTTAAAAACTTTTTATGCTCGACTCTTATTATTAGGTTCCTTGCTCTTCAAACCAAGCACACATATTTTCTCGATCAATGATACCTTCTCCTCAATTGATTCATCTTCCTAAATTAACTTGTCAAGAACGATATGATATTTGTTGTAAAGAAATGAAAATTGATGAATGCAGGCCTTCACAAGTAATGTTATTTTTGTCAACTTTTAATTTGAGTATGTAAAACTTAGGTTTCTTTTTAAAAGTTTCTATCAAATTATATAAAGAAGATTAACCAAATAAAAATTAATTGCAAAGCACATAAATTTGAGTGATAAGATGTAAGATATTTATGCCAATTGATTTATTTTGAAAATGTGTTTGATAATTTTAAATTGCTATTTTAGGTTCTTAACCGAGTTCATACTTATTTGGAAGAAAATTTGATGAACAAAAAATGGCTTGCTTTATGGAAAGGGCCGTATAATGGAAGTTTCAGACGAACTGTTGATATTTTAGTAGAGGTATTTCTTTGTAACTGTGACTGTTTAAGTGTTATTCATGAAATATAATTTTTTGATTTTTTAAAACTTTTTACATTTTTGAATAAGATCTTTATCAAAGATTCAGGTTTTAAACTGCAAATGCAAAGCAGCACCTAGCTAAAATATTACATGTACATACAAGATTTTTTATATTTGAAATTTATTTGTATTAATAACACCTTTAAATAAAGTGGCAAGCAAAAAAGTAAGATTTTTAAATGTTTTTAAATTTCTTCAAATTAACTTTGTCAAAATTCACTCTTATTTATCAAGTAATATATTACTAAAAAGAGCATGTTTTTTTGCATAGTTTATAAAAAATAAGTATTTTTTTTTACAGTATATTAATTTTGGTAAAAATTATTTTGTTTATAGAATTGAAAATATGTGCAGGCAAAAAAGTTAAACTTTTTGAAAAAAATTAACAAAGCATAAAATTATATAAAAAGTTTTTTGTCGGTACAAAACTTAAATAGCTTTTAAAAGCAAATAACTCATTTAAAGCTCTTTTGTTAATTGAATAGCCTTAAAAAAGGCTGTTTTGAAAACTCGAACGTTTTCGTCTAGCTCTCTTCAGGAGGTTTCGCTAGAATGTATTGCAGAGCTGAACGTAGTATTTCAAAAGTTTTGAGACTGATCCTGATTGGTTAAAAATTAAGGTTAGTAACAGTTATCATAATAATTAAAAGTATTTAATAAATAAAATTATGTTTTTTGTCAGCGTAAAAAAATTTTTTGGAAAAAAAAGGAACAAAATTATGCAAGTTTTGTGCTAAAATTTGGAACTAAAAGGAAAATTTTTTTACAATTATACTAACAATTTATGTTTGTAAACAAACTCTTTCTGTGTACACAAATTAGGTTTTCGAAGAGTGATGAAAATTGATTCTAAGACTGATAAATGGAAATTGGATCGTGCTTTAGAGTAGTGATGTACCAATATTTAAGTATCGGTATTGGTGGTATCGGCTAGTAGTATCGGTATCAGTAAATATAGCCAATACCTGCCGATACTTTTTAAGCACAAAATAAATATAAAAAAAAATTTTTTTTTTTTTTTATAGTATAAATATAAAAAATTTTTGTTTCCTCCTGGAACTAAATTGGATTTCTAACATAATTGATGATTTCTTTTACAGATTTGTAATAATATTGTAATGAATAACACAGGTCTACAAAATTTGATGGAGATCAGAAACAAGAATGAAAACTATGCTTTCTAGCTAATTTGAGGGTGCTGATTTCAAATCTGCCATCAATTTTGCCATAGCAAGTCAAATTTTTCTGAAAATACAATTTTAAATTTTAGTGCTGCACACTGAAAAGCATTAATTAATGGGAAGCTGTGAATACAAAAGCACATACTTTACAGAAAGGAGAAAATAAATGGATTGAATACAATTTCATTGCAAAAGTTTCCTTCTTTTAGATTGACGAGAGATGATCTTAGAAGTAATTCTCAATGCAAGAATCCAAACATTCATGTATCAAACCCCAACAATACTCTGCTATCATACTGACATTCCATTTTCCCTGATACCTTATTTCCATCACTTTTATATCTTGGTGAAATCTTTCACCCTATTCCTCACTGAATGCCCCTAAGTTTTGTGAAAAATACTTCAGATGGCTATGCAGGAAATGTACTTTAACACTCATGTTACAGCGTAAGTTATGAAAAGCCTGTAATAAGCTTTCAACAAGTTTGCTGAAATTTGGGAATTTTATATTCCCCTGGAAGTTTTTCACTACATTAGAAAATGCTTTCCATGCATTCAACTCTTCTTCATGGTAGAAATAAACATCTGGTCTTCTGCAAAAGCCGCATTTGGGGTCCATCGAAAATACCTGCTTTGATTTTTTCATATGAAAGCCGTGGAAACTAAACTTCTTAATTAACCCCAACTTGATGTGCAATGGTGGTAACAGTACTTTTTCTCTATTTACCAATGGAACATTCTTTATGTTCTTATCTCCAAGTACAAATACCTCTCTACTTGGCCATTCCCTTTTTATCTAGTGATCTTGCTTTGCTCTGCTATCCCACAGGCACAAAAAGCAAGGGTTTTTTTTGTGTTCCCACCTTGTTACTCAAGAAGCATGGATGATATGTTTAAGTCTCCTGCTATTATCCATTCATGTCCCACATATTTGATTCTGTCAAGAATAGTTTTTATATTTTCATATGTTTCCTTCATTTGTATTGAATGTCTAATCGGTATGAAAGCAAGTTTATTGCCATTGTGTAACAGAACACATTTCATGCTTCTTTTGGAACTATCTATGAATAGTCTCCATTCTAATGGAATGTAAGATGTTCCCATAATAGTTATCAGTCCTTCTATGTTGTCACGAAACAGCAAATTTTCCTCCATTTTGAAGAATTTTATTGGATCTTTTTTCCTGTAACGATAAAAGCTGACTTTGTTTTCAGAAGCCAACATGTTTTTTTCCTTCAGTTGTGGTCCTAGCAGTTCTGCAGAACATTTTGGAAGATCAAGTTTCCTCACTAAGTCATTCAACTCTGCTTGTGCAAAAAGTTGCAGCTCATCATTCTGATGGAAAATTACAAAATCTTCATATAGTTCACTCTTCTCACTTAAAGATATAGATTCACTTTCACTAAGCTGAAAACCATAGAATGTTGATATAGAAAGTTCAACACTATGAGGAACTGGTTGAATTGCTTATGGCAAACTGGGATATTCTACTGAAGACCTTGTTTTAGATGTTAAACCAGTAGTTTTGACAGCACAAAAGTAACAGTCACTAAGATGATTCTGTGGCTCTTGCCATACCATTGGAACTCCAAATGAGAAATGTTTTTTTCCTTTTATCTACAAGCTAAATGTTGACATACAGGTTATACATACTTTATGTGGGGCCCAAGACTTGTCTTGGTCTACCAGTTTTACATCAAAGTAAGCATAGTAAGCATTCTTTATTGATTGAATGATATTTTGTCTGTCTTTCTTTCTCATGAACTGACTCAGATGTAACAGAAACTGTCAGGATCATTTATACACCCTCTGCATCGTAATATTGACATGTTTAATTACTCAAATACTAGAATAAACTTTTTTAATAAATTTCTGCAAAAAATTTTATGGTATTAAATTCCGAAGTTCAGCTAGACTTTTTAACTAACTAACAAAACACTATCTCTAGATTCTTAAGTTTATAAATGCCCTAAAAAAACATGAAACTCGTCGCCTTGTGAGTTTCAAATAAATGCCTTGTGTTAACTGCATTAACACTTCCAATAGCAGTCAAACTCATCAAGTTATGTTTACCACCTCAGCTTCTATTAAACCAATGCAAACCAAGAAATTTCAGAAAGGATCTCCTTATCACAGCTGCAAGTCTATAGAAGGGAGAATATTTGTAGCAAAACAATGTAATATTCAGTTGGGAAAGAGTGATAAAAGCAACAAGAGAAAGGAAGAAATACAGTACAGTAATAAGGTGAAAAGTGTCACATCATGGAAATGCCAAACAGAGCAAAACACAGGAGGATGCAGCACATAGGTAAGTAAAATGTTGGCGGATTCAGGAACATGTGCAGAAATCTATTCGGAACAGAACCAGTCAAGAACGCCCAGGAAAACTAGCGAATTCAATACCGCACTGTGACGCAGCGATTGGAAACCATCTGTTACATAACCAAAAATGTGCATCTCGCTATAAGGACAATCAATTTTTTATTCTCTCTAAAGCACGATCCGATTTCCATTTATCAGTCTTAGAATCAATTTTCATCACTCTTCGAAAACCTAATTTGTGTACACAGAAAGAGTTTGTTTACAAACATAAATTGTTAGTATAATTGTAAAAAAATTTTCCTTTTAGTTCCAAATTTTAGCACAAAACTTGCATAATTTTGTTCCTTTTTTTTCCAAAAAATTTTTTTACGCTGACAAAAAACATAATTTTATTTATTAAATACTTTTAATTATTATGATAACTGTTACTAACCTTAATTTTTAACCAATCAGGATCAGTCTCAAAACTTTTGAAATACTACGTTCAGCTCTGCAATTCATTCTAGCGAAACCTCCTGAAGAGAGCTAGACGAAAACGTTCGAGTTTTCAAAACAGCCTTTTTTAAGGCTACTCAATTAACAAAAGAGCTTTAAATGAATCATTTGCTCATATAATTATATTTTGATTTTGATTTTAATCCTTAATTTATTGCATCCTTTATTTTTAATGATTTTTCAAGTCGATTTGGCATAGAATGGATTTGTTTCAAGCAGAGATCATTTGAATACTATGCCAAGTTTCAAAAATTTTTCATTTCAGATCTTCCAAGTTTTTTTCCAAATTCTGGTATTGATGATACCCCAAAGGTTTTTAATTGGGCATTATTCTGTTGCAACACCCATTCTGGTGCCTAATTTTTGAGATAAGCAAAAATGTTCCCTAATCAGATTTATACATATAAATTTTGATTTAATGTTTCTTTAATTTGTTTTCTTTATTTAACAGTCACTGTCACACATTTTTTGTGAAGGATTCATGGTCTTTTCTTTTGACATAAATTCTACCATCAAAATTTATCAAAGTAAATAAAATTTATAAAGTAAATTTTGATTCTCACTAAAAAAAAATTTTTCAATTTTTAGGTGTTTAATTTATATATTTTTTTGCAAAGTTAAGATGGCATTTTCTGTTTTTAATGAAACCAATAGAACTCGCTCAGGAACTTGCATTTCTTCAGCACCAGATTCTCTCAATCTTCGTCTGACAGTGTGAACAGATATTTCTTGACCTTCAAATTTCCTTAATTCAGTTGTTATTTTTACACCAGTTTTTATGCTATCATTTTCTGATGATCTACAAATTGATCTATTTAGTCTGGTGCTTGAAATTCTTGGCCTACCTGATTTTGGAGATGAATTAAAATTGCCATATTTTTTCCAATGATAAAAAGCATACTTGCATACTTTGCAGTTTCACTGGCATTGACTTGATTGGCAAACTTCTTGGAACTTAATTTTTTATATTATAAAATTGCTAATGAAAGCAGCCATATTGGATTAAACATTTTTTTTAATTGGTTTATTTACATTATTAAAGAGAAAACAAAAAACAAAGAATTAAACAAACGTTTTTGGCTAACTTCACCCCTCATCAAGTTTCGTATTTAATATAGTCTTTCCTGACTTTACTTCGATTTAAATAGAGGATCAATTATTTGTAAACGCTTAATTTTTTGATTTGGCATTTCTACAATTCTTACTCTTTGTTGGACTTAAATCTGGATTTTTACCCATTACCAAGCTAATTTTTAAAAAGTATTTATTTTTAGAAAAGATAAAGTCTTATTTTTTTTGCAGTAGATTTTGTGTGACCAACATGATTAAATATTATTTATGATAGTTTGCATTTTAAAGAAGCAAATTAATATCGCATTTGATATCGTTTTTACAGTTCTTTTTTTACGATATTTTACTTGATAAATAGAATTAAATTTTTAACATGTTGGCATAATTTTAAAAAATTAAAAAGTCTTACTTTTTCACTCGCCACTGTATATTTACTCATCTCGTGTATGAACAAGGCTTTATTATTTTATAAAGTTCATAAAAAAACCTGCTAATTGCTTGCTGTGTAAACAAATACACTGATTTCAAATGTAGAACGCAGGGCCACTTTTTTGGTCTTGATAAAATAATTATTTATAGTTTAAAAAAACTTGGTTTAGTCTTGAGCGAACAAGAATATAAATTAACTGTTATGTTTTGTACGATTTTTCAATTTTTAAAACTGAACTTTGATATAGGTTTTTTAATTATCAAGGAATGCAAAAGTGGTTTTGTATTTTTGAAATTTGTAATTGGTTACACACTATCTCATTTTTACTATTGTAATCAATTTTTAAAAAAACGTTCACATTTCTGGTCAGGTCACCGATGTATGCGCAGAACAAGCTCACGTGACACTTGTCGAGCCTCTGGTTTGCAGCGAGCCATCGATTCCCCGTGAAGTCGTTGAAGCGCAGCTTGATGAACTTGATTATACCCTGGATATAATAGAGCTCTATCCGGTTACTATCATTGATGATCCAGACAGCAGCAGTGATGATGACAACGATAATGAAGAACGACAAGTTGCAAAGTTGGAAAATAAAATGCACGAGGAAGTGAAGCAGCGCGCAATAGCCCTCGTCGTCGATAATGCGCGGTGTGTTGGTTAAAAATTAGAAATTGAAATTAAACTGCTGAATTGAGTGGATCATCTGTTCGTTAGTGTTTATAAGATTCATATTCTTGTTCAAAAATCAGCGCTAGTCGACCGCTGGTTTTTTTTACTAAATAAACGGTAGCTAATGTAATTTTATAACTGGTTAAATCGGAGACATAATGTAATATAAGAATAACTGTATCGTTTTATTTATTTTATTTTTTTGTATTTAAATAATAGTCCTTATAGTCCTTTATAATTTTTATCTGATGTGTGTATCAATTATCTTCTTTTCGCTTTCCTTTTCTTATTAACATCACATCGCTTTGTTCAAAGGTACGGCGACCATGCACAGCGTCAGTTATGCATGTAATAACGTACTTCGTTTAGTCGCTGCTTCCTTATTCACAATCTTTATTTCTACATGCACTATGATTAATTTCAAGTTGATTTTGAGTAAAAATGAAATAAAAATAAAATAAAATCTGTATCTTACGTACCCGTTCATTAAAAAGTGAAGAATCGCTGGTGTAGACAGCAGCCTTGAAATTTACTGAGCCTTGTTTTATAGTGCTCATTGTTGTAGATATTCTAAATTGTTGTTCAGATTCTTTTTCGAGCATATTCGTCGCGATTGGGATGACGAGGACGAGGGAGATCACGCTTTTGATGCTTATTTACGCGCGCGTCTTCGACTGTATTATGATGTTATTAGCGGTTTAGTTCCTGCTCCTCTTGTTGCCAGGTAATCTAAAAATTAATTTGTGAAGTTAATTCTAGTTTAACGTGGAGCTAATTTATTATTCAATACCAAGTTAAATGTTATTTTTATTTTTGCTTGTTTTGTGAAATATTTAATCTTTTGTTCATGATTACACTAGTCAACAATTTTCAATCAAACAATCAAATTTTCACCTAGTTTTTTAATCAGAAATGCAAGTAAACTTTTCCGGATGAATTTTTTGCGCTGATTTCGAATCTGCTTTCGTTTTTTTTCTAGCACATCAGATTTTTAAAATATTTGCAATTTAATATTTTACGTGTTTGATTATATGTTCTTTTAATTAAACCCAATTTTGTTTCGAACTAGTTTGTTCAAACTGTCCTTTAAATCCTTATTTTGTAGTAAAATTGAACTTATCCTTCTCGCGAGAAAACGTCAGAGGCGTTATACTTGAGGAAACCGTCAAGTGATTACTCCCAACTGCTTTTGAAAATGCCAAGATGTTACTGTCTACTTTTCTATTTTTTAAGTTCAATTTTAAGCGTATTTTTGTAAGTTGTATTGTATTAAAACCTTTTAAACTGTTTTAGATACAATCGCACCATGGCGAAATATTTTGTCAGAAGAAGGGAACTTCTCGATTATCAAGTCAGTGTAATTATGCGTCTTCATTCAACCTCTATACTAATATTTCCTATTATTAGGCTCGCATACAAAGCGAAGGCGAGCCTACTAACACTGAAGCCGTCGAGTGCTGGAGAAAATATTACGAAGTGTTGATGCTGAGTGGCCTGTTGCAAATCTGGGAAACTTTGCAGCTGCGGTTAGTCGAGAATTATGTAGATGTGATGTAGATATGTTTGCGTTAGGGACAGTTAAAAATAATCTTTGGAGAAAATACGCTATACGTTGTAATAATTGAAAGTCTAGTTGCGTTATTTAGACTATTTTTTCTTTGTTTTAACAGAGCTGAAGGACCTTGCTTTCCTCGTGTGCTGAGAAGAACAAAAGGCAAACGCCAGGACAAAAGTGTCGTCACACATATAGTAGCCGAAAAACTGACTCCTGCCATGCTTCGTAGTTATCCAGATGAAACTGTCATGCAGTGAGTTGTTTTTGTGTATTGCATTTAGCCTAATTTAAAAATATTCGGTAATAAAATTTGTTTATACCTTATTTGCTACAAATTCAAAATGTGTCACCGAGAAGCACTTTGCAACACTTTCCACTATTTGTTGGTCCTTGAAAGCAACTATTTATTATTCTCCTGTCACTATGTTAAAGCGAAAAGTCAAACAAAAATTCTTCAACCGAACAGCATTACCTTGTCATCTCCGAAGCAGGTCGCGGTAGTTGCTTGACGCTTGCCCTGAGCTTTAACGCCTTTGATGTTCTGCGGGTTAGGAGAATAATTAGTTGATAAAATACGACTATTTATTTGAAATTCGGGTACTCTTGCAACCAAATAAAAATATCTGAGAAGAATGGCAAATCGACAAAAAGTTGTCCCAACAAATAAAAACAACTTTTTAATTGTTAATTTATTGCTATTGTTTAGTCATCTCCCAACCGTTTAAGCCAACAAATAAAAAACAAATTTTAGGTTCGCCTGATTAAAAATCAAATCTTAAGCGTCAAATTAATGTCGCCGAATTCTCGCAGACCGCGCGTGTCTGCTTTCAGAAGAGGTGACTGAGAGTTCAAACCTCGGTCGAGTCATACCAAAAACTTTTCTGTGATGATGATCGTACTTTAATCATTGTAAAAGTCTTACACGCTTCTTATTTGACTAAGCGCATCGATACTTTTGTTGTAGACAACATAATTCTCCGCAATCAGCACTGCAACACTGCTACGAGGGCGACATAGTTGTCGTGTACCCTGGAATTTACAATGGCGATGGCTTTCATGAACTTACCGAATCAATCACTATACGAGGTACAACGACCAATGTCTTAATAACTTATCGTGCTCCTCTAACAACTAAGATATTGACTAATGATTTTATAACATAAATGTAAATTAGCTTTTCTTTTATTTCGTCATATCAAAAAACAAATTGGGACGTTTTGTTTGTGACATCAGGCATCAGGAATATAATACCAGACATAAAACAACACTATGAATTACATAATTAAAAAAAAACAAACTCGCGTGAAAATGAACAGTTGAAATTTTCTCTTCACACTATAATTTCTTTAAAACACAGTGAATCAAACAATCATAATACAGTGTTTCCTCAATTATCCGTACTTCGTTTATCCGGTATTCAATTATTTGGCCGCCATATTTTGTACTGCATTAATTCAAAATTACAAAGCTTTATGGGTCATTAAGTACACTGTTAAAGAATTCGTTGCAAAATCAAAGAAATTTTTTCAAATTGAATTTTCACCCTGAAGCGACAGTTGCGAACACTTCTATGTTATTACGGCTTCGCGAGTTAGCTGCTAAGAAACGTGGGTAGGGAATTATGTGGCGAAGCCGTTTTAGCGCGGCCTATTTGAAACTAGCAGGAAGGTTTGAATAAAACAGTATAATCAATCACCCTAACCCTAACCTAACCCCTAAACCCTAAAATTTTCAAGATTTTACGAATAAGAAAACGACACTCTGCCACAATGGCTGGTGCCAAAACGGCTTAGGCAAATAGTCCCATCCCGGAGAAACGTAAATCTACTTACAAACAATCCAAAATTGATATATTTTTTTAGTACGGTGTAGATCTAAACAATAAACATATGCGACACTGTATACTTTTGTAGGTTTGACTGTATAAAATACTTAGATCAATTAACCAGTTTTTTGCTTATCCGTTTATCTTATTAAAATTAACGACCCAACTAGACCGGATGATCGAGGAAGCACTGTAGTAGGATATGGTGCTTTGAAACCCATTAAATGCGCTAAGAGTTTTTTCAGTTATCTTTTTCAGACAATTTACTATAGTTTTAAAATTCCTTTTATGTAATCATCAGCATTTTTTGTACGTTGTAACGCTAAAATCAATTTTTTATACCATCAAGAAACAATGTTAAACAGTGAAATTTTTTGTTAATTCAGTTTTCTCAACAGATTTTCAACTTCGTTTATCTGTTCAACTTACATGCATATAAAAGTAATCAATAACACCCTGAGGATAAATCAAATAAATAGTATCCAGGAAGAGCAAGAATAATTTAGCAATTACTGGATTTTGTAGAAAACAGCTATAAAAACTTTTCACTATTTGAATGTTTTATTCAAATAATTTTTAGCCAGCGTAGCACGCCCCTCTGGGAAAACGTTGTAAATTTTAAAGGAGGGTGCGACTATTAAAATAGATAGTTCTAGCAACTTCAACTAACTCTTTACCAAGTTTAAATTATTTTTTGTCTCGAATTAATAGTGAAATTTGTGATCGAAAATAGTCTTTTTTAATTTTTAAAACGATAACATTTTAGACTCTGGATTTAAAGTGAATTGTTTTTTTCTAGTCTTTGCTTTAGTTTTGAGAATCAAAAAGTATTTTCCCGTTATTATTAAAAAAGCCGACGCCATCTCCTGTTTTTGAGTCGCAGTGATCTCCCTGAATAGCCTAAATAAGAAGTGGTCGAAAAAAGGTCAAACTGCTGTCTCATATGATATTTTTGTATTTAAATAAGAACTGATGATGCTAATAGTTTATTGTGAAAAGTTTTTATGATCTTTTCTAATATTTTCGCTTCTATTAGATTGAAAACCAGTAAATTTTATGGCAATTTGCATCGATTTTTAATCTGAAAATATATGTTTCATTAAAAAGAGTTTGTAAAAATTTTTTAACTGTTAAGGTTTTAAATATTTTTGTAAAAATGTCCTTTTTGCCGACTTTAATACTAACTCAGTTTTAGTTCATTTTCATAGTATGCAAAGCTGCGTGTTGTTTTCACTACTAAACTAGAATAGTTTTAGTATTTACTGTTCCTGACTCGTAATTCTTGACTCGTTCAAAGCCTAGTGTTTTACGACTTCGTCATAAAGGTTTCAAGCATTAAATTTTATATTTTCCTAGCTATACAGTATGATGTCATTTTGATAAAAGTTTTGAATTTTCTTTGCAATCTTTTTCCTTGAAATATCTTTCCCGTTTTATTTGAGCAATATTTTTGTAGACTGTAGTATTAAGGACAACCTAAAAAAAATATTTTATTGTGGATTAATATTCTGTTGATGACTTTTATTTCAAACGATTATGTTTGCATTTTTAGGAGAAGGAGAACGAGAAAAAATTACAATTGAAGCTGTTCCTTACGATGATTTGTTCGTTAATGTTTCAGCGGCTGACGTCACCCTAGAAAACCTCACTTTTGTTCAGGTTTGTTTCTCTGATTTACTGGATTGACAATAGTCAGTTAATCTGTTTCTGTAATGAAATTTTTAGACCCAGTATCTTTTGCCAAAAAGATTTAAATTGTAAAACGGTTGCAATCGAAATCATTTTTGATAAAAAGCCTAAAATGTATTGTCGATAATTTGCACAAGATTATTAGAACTAAGATATTGGTAAACAAAGCCGTTAAAATGTTATTTAATTTAAGTAAGAACATCACTATCTATTTAAATATTACCGATAATGCTGCAAGTTTACCCTACTGTATGTATTAGCTTGCCTAGGTTACCCTATGCTTATCCTTGCATTAGCACCTCTGTTGCTTTCCTGCGAGTCAGGAGGATAAATATAGAGATAAAACAAAATAAATAAGTTTAGAGCGAAATGTTTTTATGTTTGTGCTTTTCAATATCTTAACTCTTATATTCGTATTAAAAGTATTTAAAAAAATCCTTGTCGTTTACTTTCAAGGATATTTGCCGATACCGTTATATACTAGTTTTTAAATTATTAATAATGTGCTAAGCTATCAGAAATATAAAATTGTTATCTCTTATTATCGAATTGTATTGATAATGCGATGGTGATAGTAAGTGATTGAATGTATAATGTAGTAAGTTATCGACAATGAAGTTTCTGTTTTGCTTAGCTTTGATTCTGAAGCATTCAAATGCTCCCCGCAAAAATGCATTTCGATTTCGATTTTTACGACTTCACGATATGTATTTCACTCAGAGCGACACCGCGTTTTACTTTCAATTTTCAAACAAAACGTGTTGCCATCAACGAATTGTTTAAAAGCAGAACTAAGCAACTGATCGCGCTCATTTCAGGCGGACAACACCGAAGGAATTCTCCGGGTAGAAAGCGGACACGCCCGCATTGTTAACTGCTCCTTCAAGTGTGACGGCACCGGCATCACTGTGAGAGAGGGGGCCCGACTTACCGCGCTAGACTGCAGCATATCTGGGGCCAAGGTTTGTTCAGCGTCGTTCGTTGACCTTCGCTTAATGCTTGAACGTAAATCGCCGCTTCAGGGTCCCGCCGTTGAGTTGATGGCCGGAAGTTCTGCCGTCCTCGAGAACAACCAGATTTATTGTTACTCCGACGAACAAGATGGCGATGTCGATGAGCCGCGAGAGGTCGTCGGAAAAGGGGGAGTTCACTTGCATGTAAGTAACTCCTTAGCGGTTGTGTCGTCCAGATCATTCAATTTCTTTCTTTGTCTGCCAAGGACAGACTTCAACTAGGGTCAATCTTCGCAAACTCATTGTAGCATCTCTTTTAAGCTTTTGTATCTGCCAACTTCATTCTACTCGATTCAAATTCGAGCGAGAACTGACCTTTTACAAAAGCATGTGTGTGATACAACATTCTTATAATGCTCAGCTTAAAACAAAAACACACAGAACAAGCGGTTACTGACCTCTAAGAACGAAAATAAAAGTTAATTTATTAATAATTTCACGCTATTAATTAACTGGTTATTTGTTCTATTCTTTTATGGTCGATTTTTTTTGTTAAGGTTGTTGATCCTCCCAAAGTTCGTCTTGTCGGCAATCGCATTTCCTGTGAAGGAGGATATGGAATCACTGTAGGGCGCAAGAGACCGTCACGCTTTGCAAGCATAGACAGTTCGGCGACAAAAGTTGGTGACACAATTGAGCAAAGCGTGGTCGGTGATGCCCCTGTTATGAGAAGCCTGAATGAAAAAGGTACTAGTTGGAATTGCTCTAGATCAGTGATTCCCAACATGGGGCGTACGCGGCACAGGGGGACGATTTGATTTTTAGGTGTTTTGCTCTGTTCTTGTGATCTATTAGCCATAACATTCCAATAAATAAAATGTTAGCAATGTCACATATATTTCAATCATCATTCTGTCTTTAATTAAAAGTATTTTTATTTATTTCAGTTAATATATTTATGCAAAAAATTAGTAGTGCTTGCAAGAAGAAAGTTTGTCAGTATTCAGAAGAATATCTGAAATTTGGTTTCATACCTGCTGTTCATGATAAACGGTCACCTTTCTATCTCTTATGCCAACAATGCTTGACCAACGAATCAATGAAACGAGGTCGTCTTGAGGCGTATGTAAATTCAGATTAAAATTAATTCAAATATTTAAAGGATACGTTTGAAAAAAAGTCAACAATGAAGTCTCTCTTCACTACGCAAACTGCTACTGTCAGTCGCACTCTTGATGCTACTTAGGAAATATCTTTACTCATTGCTAAATCAGGAAAAAATCATGCTATAGGGGAGGATTTAAATAAACCATCAATATCAACATTTGTTAAAACAGTTCTGGAGAAAGATGACAAAGATGTTAAAGCCATGCCACTCAGTAACAACACTGTTAGGAGAAGAATCGATGAAATGAGTCAAGATAACTTGTTGAAAAGTTGAAATCAAGAAAATTCTCAATACAAATGGATGAATCAACTATGAGCGACAGTGAGGCCTTATTGTTAGCCTATGTAAGATAGATAGAATAAGATGGAATAAAGGCGAATTTGCTGAAGAAATGTTATTCTGGGAATCGTTAGAGACCACAACTACTGCCACTGATATATACATGGGGTGCAAAAGTAGGTATACAGTAATGTCACATCAGTGAAATTAGTGACATATTACATTGAAGTGAAAGCGACATATTTACTTTTAATCATTTCGTTTTATTCTTTCTATTAAATTGGAAATTTAACCATGGCAGGTAATTTATCACTGTATACCTACTTTCGCACCCCCTGTATAATAAACTAAAACACTACTTAGATGTTAAAAATATACCAATGAAAAACACAACATCTTGTGCAGCTGATGGTGCTCCTGTTATAGAGGCAAGAAAAATGGGCGCTTAAAATTGATGAAAGAGAGAATCCGGATATGCTTCTTGTGCACTGTGTTATTCACAGAGAAAACTTAGTAGAAAAAATATTTCTCCTGAACTTAATACCGTACTGAAGTCAGTTATGAAATGTATCGATGCTATCAAAGCTAATGCCAAATGTGAGCGTCTTTCTAAGCAATTTTGTAAAGATAACAATGCAGACCACGTAACACTTTTACTTCACACTGAGGTACGGTGGTTTTCTGAGGGGAATTGTTTGAAAAGATATATGAAACTGTTTAATAAGCTTGGTGACTTCGTAAGTGACAAGCCTAAAATGAAACACCTGCTAACCACTGATGGAAAACATTTTTGAGTTATTCAACAGATATTTTTGAAAAACTGAATGTGTTGAATAAACAATTTCAAGGACAAATAAAACTCTTGTTGATGCAAAGGAAAATATATTTGGCTTTATTTCATTTATCGAATTATGCCAAAAACACATTTTTGAAAAAAGTTTTGACCAGTTTTATTGGTTGAAGAAATGTGAGATGACTGATGCTGCTGTACTTGTCATTGTGGATCATCTAAAAAGTCTGGCCTGCGATTTGAAAGATAGATTTGCTGATTTAAAGCAGATTGATTTTCTCACATGGGTAATGCAGCCAATGGTAGTGGATCTGTCTGATGTTTCAATGCAGTACCAAGAAAAACTCTCCGAACTACAAAATGATGAGTTAGTGAAAACTTTATTCAGCATAAAAGGAGTTATGGCATGGCTTTGTGATGACACACAAACAAAATTTCCCAATTCAACAAGCTTTGCAAGGATACTGTTATTACCATTTCCATCTTTATATCTAGCTGAATGTGGCTTGGTACTGTAACTGATTTACTTTTGAAGAAAAGAAACCGACTGGATATTACTAAACGAGGAGATCTGAGACTGAAGCTGACTAAATTAGTTCCTAATATAAAATTTTTTTGCAGCAGACATGAAGCACAAAGGTCTCACTAACTGACTAACTTTATTGTACGTACTTATCTGAAATGAGCTGAATGATATTTTGCATTTGATATCTTTACTTTACTGTACAATGTACAATTTAATTAAAAGTACTGATCAAAGTATTATACAATAAAAAGCTTCCTTTGAAATTAGTTTTTGTTTATAACTTTAAATATTTCAATTCTTTATTGCATGCCTTAAAACTTTATTTGATTGTTTCTTATAAACATAAGAATAATATTAAGACAATTCATAATATTTTATTTTTTGGTAATTTCTTGCTCAGAACTTTAATTGTCTTTTATTTATTTTTTGTTTTTCATGAATGCCATGTTGTTTTGAAGTTTGTTTAAGCCACTTTATTTCTTGAAGGCAGTTTAAGCCTTAAACAAACTTTAAATTTTAAGTTTAAAATAGAAGCTTAAATCAAAGTATATGTGTTTTAAGCATCGCCTAAAACGAAGTTCACTTTTTACATAAGAATTATATTTCAACATATGGGAGGGGGACATCAGGATTTTAGAGGTGATTTGGTGGTGCATGGCCAAAAAAAGTTTGGGAAACACTGCTCTAGATAGAAAAAAATGCGAAGAGACGGAAAATAAATTTTTTGTAAAAAATTTTGCATGACTGAAGCCTATTGACACGTGAGCTTCAATTCGTGTTGATATGATTTAGCTAAATCAACAGTATTTGAAAAAATAATGTCTCGGTTGAATGATTGTATGATGGCTGAGCAACCACGCAGAGTAGGTTAATGCAAAAATCTAATGGAATTTTTCTTGCTGATACTTGAATGTGTAGTGTTACATTTTCAATAACAAACACGATCAACTTAGTTCCACGTTTATTTTTTAAAACTTTTTATGCAAGTTATATCTTTAGTTAATAATTTTGTTTATCAAATAACGACCGATTGTTTCAATACCCATCTAAACGTACCACTTCTAGCTAAACTGCTTAAAGCATACACCCCATCCCGAAAAAGCTTCTGACGCTCGTTCCTACTACTAACTGCCGCGAGTTAACTTACACGGATTGGGAAAGTACATGTAGATCAAGTGAAAAAGATTAAGCCAATAGCAAGCTAGTATTGCCAGGTCTGTTTTGTCGAAGTTAGGATCAATCAGGACACTATAGTTTGATGTTGACTCCAACTAAGGAAGGTGCAAATTTAAACAGCGTTTGCAACTTTAAATTTTCGGTTCTTTTGCCGCAATCATTTACAAATCTAAACAAACGCCTGGTGGAAGTATACAATACAAACAGAGCACTTTCAGCTTAACTGCTTAAAACCGTTTGATTGTGCGCCGTTATTTCAGTTTTAGTATGATAAAAAATTTAATACAGGGTGCCTCGGCGTCCAATCCATTTATCGGGAAACAGCTAATTTAAGTAATCTCTGACTTGCCTAGCGTAAATTTACGATAAATTGTATAAATTGTTCGTTGTGTAGGAGCTGGTTAATTTTAAATTCCGTTATAAAGAGGCGCTGAGTTTGCCTTATCGATCCATTCGCTTCTTTCCAAACGGCAATTTTGCACCTAATTTCTTGAGTTAATCTTCCTGTCATTACATGAGTTGGTGGAAAGTGCAAACTATACCTAAAATTTAGTAGTTATTCACGATATGTTCTCTGAAAAAAAGAGTGGTCTATGATCAGTACCTGAAAAGAAAATCAAATTTGAAAGTGTATACTTACTTTTGAAAAACTCTCTTTAACGATTAAACTTAAGCTTTTCTCTGAATTGCGAAAATTTATTATCGTACCTATAAAAAATTGACCTTGATATTTATTGGAAAATAGGGTATTTACCACCAATAAGGTTTGACAAAGATCAAGTGGATCAAACAAACTTGTTTGTTGTACTTTAAACGTCTAGGGATCGGAGCTTCTTTCATCCCAAAACAGAGTACAAGAAGCTCATGTTTGTTAGTTGGTACATTACCAGTTTTCAGTTTATTTTTTCGCGAAAAAATTACAAATAGACACAAACACATCAATACAAAATAAAATTCAGATAATTAACGACAGGGAGGCGTTGAGATCATCGAATCTACTCTTAGGATTAGGAATTTTGTTTTGAGAACTAACCCTTGCATACTATAATGAAACTTATATCAAATAGAATTTATCGAATTTATTAATCATTTATAATAAAACCACGTCTCTGTCCCAGAGTAGCGCTATCACACTATACATAATTTTGTTGCCTGTCTACAGGGTGGTACAGCCGCGTCACTACCATATGTAGTGAACATTACCGAATGTACAAATTACCGACCGTAACACAGAAACGCCGTCGCACAAAATTTCGTATGATAAACACTGGGAAGCAGCAGCACGATTGACAAAGTAAAAGCATAAGCCGAGCATGCTGCAACCAAGCATTCGGCATACACGAATCACGACACTACCGCTACAACTCATCGATTTCACATTTAACACGTACACCCCAAAATAGCCTAGATACAGACACGTAAGCCGGCCGCCAAAGCTAACCAAGATCATACGGGGAAATATCACTGACATGGAATAATCTGAAAAATCAATGTTCGTTTTTATCTTTGTAAGAACTAAAATTGAAACAATTGAAGGACCATTCACCACTACGAGCGAGATCCATCGTTGGTAGAAGTTACTTGATATATTTTGTCGAATGCATCACTCGGTGATGAAATAATAGTGACATTGGTTCTCTATTATAATATCAATATTTAAGAATCAGGGCAACATAATTATATATTTTTTCGCAAGAATTAATTCCCTTTTATCTTAAAAGTGTTGGATTTGTAACGAGTTTAGTCGTTATTTGAGCTTAAATAAAGTTTCAACCAAACTGGCTCATCCTTGACTTCTAAACACTCTGTCATTGTTCTTTGTTTCTGCAGTCGACGAGTCTTTGAAGAAGTTTATCAATGTGGAGATGATCAATAATACGATTGAAGAGGTTTGATTGGCTGCGAGAAGAAAAGCGTCACGTGATTTTCAATTTTTTTCCTTACTGGGGTTTTCAATCCACGGTGTTTTTCTGTACGTAGTCGTTTTTTATGAGTGTAGTTGTTAGGCGTATTATAGAAGTTTTGTAAGCACTGTAAAATTTAGTTTTATTTGTTCTTAGCCGTCTCATAGAGATGTTAAAAATCGTAGATTTTCATTCAGAAAATGAACGACTCAAGTTTCTTTTCAATGCATTTGACTAAATTTTAAACAATAAAGTGATTCTCTGTTGTCGATAACAGCTCTTAATGGCCAATGAAGTTTTCTCAAAATGTACTTAAGAAGTTTTCCGCTTCGTTTGTGTGCCACAATTTTAAAAATACTGTATTCAGTTTTTGCTATTCATTGTTGTTTATTTTATGTCAACTGTGATTTTTTTTAGTTTAAAGTTTTTCTTTTTCGACCAGTTAATTTGCCATCATATTTTTAGTAGTTCTTTCATTCGTTTTAGCGTTTTTAGAGTTTTTCATTTAGTTTTTTACTGTTGCTGCTGTCGACATAAAAAAAAGAAATACATTTTTATTGAAAAGATATTTTTGGTGTTCCAAACTTCAAATTTAAGCAATCAAGTAGTACTTAAATCCTTAAACATTAAAGTTTCATGAAAACTTAAGTTTTAAGAGATAATTATCTGGTGGCATGACCGAATGATCTACTTTTGTCCGAGTTCATTTTATTTTAACATTTGTTGTCGATATCCTTTTGCTGTCTCCGTACACGAAACAAAAAGAAAAAAACTTGCACGATGCGGGTCAAAAGTTTTAACACAAACTGAAAGAGCTTAACATATCGTGTTTGTGACATTCCTGCTCAGTAGCAGCAATGCGTCATTATCTAAAACATAAACATGGCTGGGCAAACTTGTTAGCTTGAGAGCCGCATTCAGAAGCTGATTTTGTTTGATGGCCACACTATAGTGATCTCTAAAAAAATGGTCCTCATTTTAAATTTGCCCCGATTTTTTTTGTTTTTTTGCCAAATATAAAGTGATCTCTAAAAAAAGATCATCACTTCGAATTTTATACATTGATTGAAAGTGATGATGTTTTTTTAGAGATCACCACGATTCAAAGTGAAGATAGAGTAAAGTTATTTGCTTGAGGCTTTCGCGGGGCACACAGAAGTTCGTGACGGACCGCATGCGGCCCGTGGGTTTAGTTTATCCACTCATCAGTTCTAAAGAGAAAATGAGTTTAGTTTTGATTATAAGCAGAAAGTCAAACATTTATTAAGCAAATGGCTGTTATTGATGGCCAACCTGATTGATACAGTGGCGGTTCCAAACTTGCATTATTTTGTAGTGTCTTGGAAAAAACGCTTTTAGGCGCTTTCCACAACTTGGTGGTCTCTTCTGGCTGAAAAACATGGAATAGAATCATTCCACGCTTATTTTGGTGGCAGAAGTATTTTATCCTGCTTTAAAAGAAGGCCAAAAATGTATAAGGAGAAAACTTTTTTTCTTGATCTTCAAAAATTTATTTTGGCAAAACCAATATATTTGCATATTCATTTTTTTGTCTCTGCTGCATTTAGAACAAAAAAACAAAGTCTTGACATTAAAATTTTGTTATATTTGGGCTTCTCTTTGGAATGATATAAAATCATGATTCCGGCAATCGATGCGTAAAATTTGGGAAAAATTGTTTTGCTCCCCCCCAAAAAAATGTTTTGGTAAGGCCTATGAAAGAAAGTCATGTAAAATGTTTTTCAAGGTAGCAACAACATGACGAAAGTTAAACCAGGACCCTATCAATCCATGTCGCAATCGAAGTGACACTCATACCAATCAGCCACGTGCTAACTACTTTGCTCATGCGCCCCACAACTTTCTACAAATCCCCGTCGGTAACGACTGGTTAAAACAAAAAAGTGGTTTTAGCCTCATTGTTGTCAAAGATAACAGTTCATAATTTTGCCTTGTAACCAAAACCTTTTTTAAGGCCTGCGATTAGAAAATTGTGGCCTCCCGAACAACATGCTGAGTTCTAAAATATTAAAAAATTGAAAATAACCTTTAAAAATGGCCGAGACCTTAGATATTGATGATAGGCTACCCATTATCGGCGATGTAAACTTTGAATAAATCGTTCGTTTTAAACATGTCGTGAATGGCGAACTATTAAAAGTACACCGTGGCCACACCTTCAAATTCAATGACTCGTCTGTCTTTCCCGAATTTTTCAGATTTCAATGGTACACACACTTGTCTTTTATCATTTGCAAAACAGCCTACTTTCTACTGCACATCATGGTTGGCCTTCAGAAAATTTGTGTCGGAAGTGATTTTGAACAAAGGTGATGACGGAAAAAAAGTACTGGTTTACACTTTTTAAAAAATTCATTCAGTTTATGACTCATTTAAACATAGCCGTACGAGCCGGAGGTCAGGGACTGGGGACAAATTTTTTTTAGTCTAGTGGGAGAATTGCTCCTCCAAGACTCGAAAAATTCGCAAAATCAGAAGTTTTCTGGCAGCGACGAGAAAGAATTATTTGAGGAAAATCAGATTTACATCTCCATAAAATGCCACAAGAACATGATTCGGGCAATCGTCGATAAAATTTGGGCAAAGCAATATTGCCCCTTAAAATTTTTTCGGCTAATTCGGCTATGCACTTAAATTTTACTTTTGAATGAAATATAATTTTTTGACTGGTTCTATGTAAAAGATTTGCCCGTTCTTCAAGCCACCTGATCGAAATTTCGATGTTGCAAAAATAATTTGTTATTTTTGAACGGCAACGAATTGTGTCATTATTCTGTCTGGAAAAGTCACCTTATCTCAGCAAATCATTTCTCGAAGTTCCAAAATTCGTGGCATTATTATGACCTTTAAAATCATCTGGTATGGTAATGGTATGGTAGAGCAAAACTTTGTGTTTGTTTCTATCTTTATCAAAAAAACAGTGAAAATTTTTTGGATTCTTAACACTTTTTCGAATACAATCAAACATTCTTACGCCTGTGTCAAAAAAATATTTTAAACTTCTGTAAAATTTTTGAGCAAATAACATTCAACTAAATAAAAATAATGAAATTGTAGATCGTGGACCACATGTATTTAATAAAGTTTTGATCAAGTTTTGCTTAAATTGAATTAGTAAATAACTGAGTATAAAGTCCCTTGTGAGTTGGTTTTCTATGTAAAAAAAATAGTAATGTTCTTTTTGGTCCGATGAATTAAAGTGTCCAGAAAAGGTAGAATATTATTTTTTCCAATTCTTTGGTGAGGACAATATTGTTGGTGAAGCCACTTTAGAAGTTGGTGAAACCACTTTAATTGTTGGTGAAGCCACTTTCCAATTCTTTGGTGAAGACAATATTGTTGATGAAGCCACTTTTCAAGGCAATAATGTTGATGAAGCTATTTGTTAAAGTCACTTTATTTTGTATACGCCCGAATTGCTAATGTATCAATTTAATTTTCAAGTTACACGCAGATAACTCCGTTTTATTTAATACACACAATATATTTTTGGCAATATTTTATTTTGTTACGTCATAAATTGTCTAAATTTGAATAATCAAATTTATAATTAATGAATAATGATTAAAAGACAAAGCTTCGCGTTATCAAAGCTTATTTAGTAGCGTGACAAATTACGTAACATAAATGAAAAGGGATCTCGTGCTTCGTATCACAAGTATACAAAATTATTTGGTTTAACACGGATCTAAATGCCTTATTGGTGAAGGCACCTAATCAATGAAACATAATATTCACAATTTCTCATAGTTCATTAATATTCTCGTCGATTTCTTTGGCTTTTCATCAAATTTTACTGCAATGAATTATTTCGACATGTTATCAGTTACAAATTTACAGCGAATTTTCTACTTGTAATCGTAATTATATATACCTGATGAGATCAAACAAGATCGAAACAGGCGCTTGTCGTATATTATTATTACAATGTTGAATATAAATTGAAATTGTGAATATTATGTTTCATTGATTAGGTGCCTTCACCAATAAGGCATTTAGATCCGTGTTAAACCAAATAATTTTATAATTAATGAATTAGTTTAACGCAGTGGTGATGAAATGAGTTACTATTCCGAAACGTTCTCGATAAACTATGTTTCGAAATATATTGGCTTCACTTTTTATTCTGAAGTTAGAGAAGAGTTTAAGGTGTTTTGATGCATAAAAAAATATAGATATTTGGAAATTTCGCAGTTATAAAGTTTTTTTAGAGGCAAGATCTGATATTCTGTAAACGTTAGGATTTGCTTTTTATTTATTCTTGCTTTTTACCAGAATAGGCGAAAGGAAGAATTAAAAAATATTTCTAGGATCTTAATAAAAAGCCCATTCACTCCTAGCGTCCTACATACAGTACACCTATTTTAATGCGATTTAAATTTTTTGGATCAACAAATCAATTTCTTTCAATCTGATATAAAATTTAGAGAAAATTTATGACAAGGTTTATGCATCTTTTAAACTTTTTTTGTATGTTACCGCAGATTTATAACGATTTGAATATGACCAATTTTTCTTATTTCACATTTTGCTAAGGGTGCTTTCAAAGAACGACCAGTAATTGTTCGTTAAAGTAGCTATATTTCCATGGCTATAATTTTATGGCAATCACTATGCATCTAAACCTTTCATAAAAAAATTTCCAACAGCTGTAATTTCAAGGGCTTCGGCAATTTTGTTTGAAGTTTTGGCGCCCTACCTTCAGGACGCCTGGCACAAACGTTAGCAAAATAGTAGAAAATGGTGTTGCTGTTGGCTTATTTAATTGTTTTAGCTACTCTTCGAGTGGGATAAAGTTTTATATATATAAAAACGGCCTGCATTGTGACTTTACTAACCGTAACAGTGTAATTGTAGTGCAACATAAAAGTTGATTTTTGCCTTTTGCTTGTTTCAAGACAGATTTTGTAAGTTTATAATAAATACGTTCGTAGGTATTGCGTCTTCATTATCACAATCAGTGTCATGATTATATAGCCTAATAATCGCTGTCGTATAGGCAAAGAAATATTCGTTTTAAAAATAGAAAGAATCATCAGACAGAGATTTAGTTGAAGAAATTATTGAGATTTCTACATTGTGTTGATGTAATGCAGCGTGGTCCAACTACAGGCCCGCGAAACAATTTTGTGCGGCCCGCGGAACAATTTTGCACAATTCAAGTCTTGTCGATCATAAGTAGCGGCAATCTTCTATAACAGCGTGGTCCAACTACGGGCTCGCGAGCCGCATGCCGCATATCAATTTTGCACAAGTCTTGTCGATCAGAAGCAGCAGCCGTAATTTTTTTTTGGAGAACGCTATGATTTTGCGCCAAAATAGGAATTTTGGAGACCGATTCCAAGTGAAGACCTTTTTTTTTTTTTTTAGAGAACACCTGATTTTGGAACGAAAATAGGAATTTTTAGCCGACTGAGGCCCGCAAACTCGAATAATTTTGAAAAGTGGCCCACAAGAGTGCAGAAGTTGGACCACCCTGATGTAATGCTTTGAATATTTTTAGAAAAAATGAAAGCTTTTAAATGAAAACTACGTAAATAAAAATAAGAATACAAACTTTATGATTTTGAACGGATTTTGGCTGAGAACCATACTTTGTCACATACAGATGAAAACAATTAAATTAAAATTCCCATACTTTCTTCTATGGTTGCTGCTGGCAACGTCACAGACGAAGATTCTGGCAATAAAAACAGCTCAGAACGTTCTAACAAATAATTTAGCGGAAAGTATGCTGCTAACTTTTGTTGAGCTTGATAATAAAAAAAGCATAATCACAGAAGATGATGACAAACCTGCAAAAATAAAACCGAAAAAAAAAGCAAAAAACCAAAGCGAAATTACACCAACTTGGCTTGGCTAGTGATCAAACTTCCTCCAGACTTGCTAATGCTCAGACGGACGAATTGGTACTTATTCTTGATTTGGTGTGTGTTAGACGTGTAGCAATAAACAACGCTTGGCATTAGTACAAAAAATACATTCTAATTAAGAGGATTTTGAGGAAAACCTAATGGCTTTGTTGCAATAGATACAGTATATACCGAGGACGTACTTGACCTTGTGTGGTTCTATCTCATCAAGACTTACAAGGTCAAATTTGTACGACATACACTTCGACTTTCTTGAGCACTAGGTTGTTTTGCAAGAGAAGCAACCTCACTCTGCACCTTGCCGTGCAAAAACAACGAAAAGGTTTGAAATATGTACCGATATACTGGCCTTTATGTCAAGTATTTCAAACAGTGTCAAAATGCACACGCATTGCATACAACTATATACTGTAGATCAGAAAAATATATCGCTAGCAATGAATGGAGAAAAGCACGCCAAGTGAAAGACCAAAGTTACGTTATAAACGCTATCAGTTGTTCCTGGCGTCACAAATGTAGGACGGTTTATATTTTTAAAACAAAAAAGCAAAAATTGAAAAAATGTTGTTAATGTGTTGCTTGGACCTAAATAGCATCAATTTATAAAGGGTCTACGACAACTGGCCGTAGAGTCAATAATTTCTTTTATATATTTTGATATTTGGAATATGCTAGTGGCAAGGTAGCTGCGGCGAGTTGTGCTTTTTTATGACTGTATGGCTATTCAGGCTGCGGCCAATTGTTTCATTTTCATTTAAAATATGCTGAAAAAAATTTCAAAATTCGCAACCTAGACATAAATGGTTAAAAATGAAGTTCATCTCCATTATTTTTTTGAAAAAGTTTAAAATAGAAATAGGCACTGTCTACGCAACAATAGAAAGAGGCTGCGTTTTCAACCAACCAAGCGTAAAAAAGTTACAAACACAAACTGTACTTATCTAAAGCCTGACGCCACCTTCACAAATATCGCAAAAGTCTTAATACTGCGCAATGCTCAACGATAAGCTAAATAACTTAAAATAAGTGAAAAAACAAAAGGTTCTGTCACCATTAAACTGAAAGTACGGAAGTCAAAGTCTATGAACGTGATTGCTGTATGTGACAAAAAAAGTTAATCGTCAAAGCGTGATTAAAATCAATGTTGTCGAACGAAAAAACAGAAAAATTGTTTGTATGAACGGTATAAAACAAGATTAAGTAAATAGCAGGGAAACAAAAAAAACTATTTCTTGTTATGATACCAGAGAACAACCAAGTGTGCCAGTCAAAAAATTTTTTAAATGTGGTGAAAAATAGCCTCTGTGGTGTCCTTCGTGATTAAGTTGGATCTTTTGTAGAAAGCCCCCGCCATCTATTGTGAGTAATTTTTTTTTGGTGAAACTAACCCGGAATCCTCCCTACAAGTTTCTTTTTTATTTCATCCTAGTGTTGTAGGGAGATACCGGGTTAGTTTCACCAAAAAAAAATTATTTGCTATAGATGGTGGGGCGATAAAAATTACTCGCAATGGATGGCGGGGGCTTTCTACAAAAGATCCGTTAAGTTAGGGTAGAAGACAAGAATTTCTTATTATAATCAATTTAGCTTTTTCGTTTTCAATTGTTATAAATTGCTTAGTAAGGAGTTATTATAGGTGCAGCTTACCTTAAAAAGTGTTTCGGTCAAATAATGTAAGCATAAAAAGATCAAGCAATAATGGCCCTTGCCGTAAATTTCAAAAAAAACTAGCAAATGAATTTTAAACAAAGCTTATAAAATGTAAACAAAGCTTATAAAAAAAAAGCAGAAGTTTTCTCAACACGGGGTTCTCAACGACAGTCAAAGTGGTTCTTAACGGGAGTTTCTAAGTGATGACTTTTTTTAGTCTTTTCCATGTAGTCTTTTGGGACAATATTCTAAGCAGTGCCCAAGAATGTTGAGTGTCTCTGGAAAAAAGCCATGAGCCATGAAAAATTGAGAACCACTAATTTTATGGAAAAAAAACAAACATTTTGAATATTGAAGAGGGACAATAAAATTTTAACTTAAATTTGCCATAATTTTTACGATTAGGGAGTTCTTTCTAATATTGGAAGAGGTTCTAAAATTTGTTTTTTTATCTATTTTTGACAAAAAAAATTTTATGAGTTACTCTACTTTACCAAAACAAATTTAAAGTGTTTAAAAGATGCAATGCATAAAAAAATTAAAAATTAGAATACATGTTTCAATTGGATAATAACTAAATAACAATTCAATAATAAAAGGGAACCATGCAAAGCATGATTTGGTCTCTTTATCAACAATTAAGTAAGGTATTAAGAAAATCCAACAGCAAAAAAGAATAAACGGCTTTATCGAAAAGGAAGAAGGAAGAAGCAAAAAAAAGGCGAAGCAGAGATATGTAAAACCAAGGGCACCGGAAAATTTTTTGGCGGAGGGAAAAAAATTCAAAAAAAGGCATTTTTTACAGATTTGCCACTTAGTATCGCGACCGCTTTCAGCGTAAAAATCTAGTAATGACTAAAAAAAATCATCAATTTCAATCAGTGTCCTAAATCTCTAATTTCGTCTCTCTAAATTCAAGGTGAAAACTAAGAGCAAATCTAACCTAATGCTTCTGTATCTATTGTAGTCTTCCTTTTTGAAAAGGGCATTATCCTCCCTCGCTTTTGGCGCCCCTGTGTAAAACAATAAGAATTATTAACAAACAATGACTTATTCAACAAAGGTTGGTTGGTGCACGTATAATTACGTTGAATGAAGATAGAACTTGCCAAATTTCTGCATTGATAAAGTGAAAGGAAAGAATAGTCAAATTTATTTAAAGTTGACAGCCAGTTATTGAATAAAGTATAGAAGATAAAATTAAAACTAAAATTAAAACAAAAATAGAAGTTCCTGTTTACGCTCTTTCCTGTGACTTTATATCAGAGTTTGTGTAAATGCTTTACTCAAGAGAAAAGACTTGTTAAGAGCAGATTTGCGGTTTATTTTTACTGTTAACATTTTTGCTTTATTTAATTAGTTAAACAATTTAAAACCAATCTTTATCAATTTCTAATCGGGATCCTGTGGTGGTTAGGAGCGTTACATTTAATTTTACTTGTTGAAGTTCAACTCAGAAAGTTAACCACTGACATGATGCGATTTGATCGATTAATCAAGTAGAACTAAAACAAAACATTACAATATTACCGACAACTTATTTTAGCATGATTGAAACAGAAGTTTAAGGTTAACTAATAGATGTTTGCCGAAGAGAATGCCTATATATTACGTTTTGTGGCGAAGCCACATCGCCGTATGAAAGTAGGTGTAATATCACGTGATCAAGCAATATGGAACGACAGGATGTGGAATCTGAAAATGTATACGTAGATATAAAGCATGAGAAAGATAAATTCTACGTTTGAAACAAAACTTTATAACTAATACAATGACTACAGTTGTATTTCATGCGAAATCATGAAATTATAATTTTAGCTATGTGCTTAATCGCTACACACACCCCCCGGCGGATAAGAAAAAAGCAATTTCTCAATATAGCAGAAATTAAAAAAAAATAATTTGCAACATAACGACATGGCGGTGAAGATCAAGTCTAATTCAATGAAAAATCGATTGGAGTGAGAGTTAGTTTTAAAAAAAAACAGAGTTAGTTTTAGAGAGAAACTATATAGTTGGTTGAAAAGAAACTAAGTTCTTCTCAAGCATCTCAACAAATTTTTAAAAAAATTTAATTTAAGCCTGCTTCGGGCCCGTTGGTACAATTTGCGCGGCGTTTTTTTCTCGTTTTATCTCGTACAGCAACTAGTTTTGTTTCTTTTTTACTCTCACTCCAATCGGTTTTTCTTCGAATTAGACTCGACCGACGGTGAAAAAGAACAAGACAAGCAAGTATAGAAATAGAGAAATATAGCGCGACTTAATTCAGAAAACAATATTAATTTTTACAATTCGTTGACTATTAAAAAGCTGTTTCGATGCTTTCCAATAGAATCGCTGAGATGACAAAATATAGCAGCAAAAATTCATAGAGTTGGTTCTACTTCTCGTGTAGAGAAAGTAATCAGAAATTTGTTGTGTTGCGCGATTACGTCATTGGGTTATCGAAACTACTGCATCGTTAAAAAAGAATTAACAATAGCGTAGGCGGATCTAAGGGGGGAAGGGAGCCCGCCGCCCTAAAACTATTTAAACGATTTATGACTTGATCTACTTGATTATATTATTACTATCATTATCAACTCCATAGTATCCCCTTGACTAGCAGGAAAACGTCGGAAGGGCTATGCTTGGAGCAGTCAAGCCAAGATATTTAGAGATGGCACTGAAATTTAAAGCTGCTTGCTGAGACCGCAAGCAGAAAAAGTGCCGCGAAGTATTTTTCTCAAGGACACCACAACAAAACAAGAAAGTTCATTTTGAGCCGCGACTGCATCGTTTACTTTCACTATCATACGGCGCTCTTTAGGGTACGCTGCCAACTCAGTAAATTTTTGACTGTAGGTTATTACTGTGGAGTTTACTTTTAACCAAATCAACCAGCTTCGAAATCAAAATTAAGTTTTTGATAGGCTCTTCTACTAACCAAAAAGATGTTAGATGTTGCGTAAACCTGTCAGATCTGTCAAATTTGTTGTCGGCAGCGTAATCGAGTGATTAAGAGCGCCGTGATTGTGACCAACATAGCCTTGGTTTAAAACCTATTTGCGCTACTCTGTTGTGTCCGTGAGAAAGACACTCTACGGCACTTTTTCCTGTTTGGCGGTCTTGGCTAGCAGTTCTAAATTTTATTCATATTTGTAGAAAAACTAAAAAACAAATAAAAAATTTCAACCGGACAGCAATATCTTGGCATCTCCGGAAGCAGATCAGGGTAATTGCTTGCCCGATGCATAGTGCCTCCGTCGCTTTCCTGCGAGCAGGAGGATAGAGATATAGAGATAAAATATAAAAAATAAATGATGAAATTAAAAATTATACTGTATGAATAGAATGAAATTATACTGTCTATAGATTATAGAATGAAGTTATACTGTCTGTAAAAGATACTGGCATAATAATGGAAGGTTCGCTGGCTTTAGTCGTGCAAGTGATTTAAGTTCACAAGGACTGCTGCCATGTAAGTAAAATGAAAGGATGAGTGAATTTTACTCAAAATAAAAAAAAGATTTCCTGGTCGAAACAGGAAAAAATGTTAAATCAAAGTAAAACGAAAAAGACTTTTTAACTGATTAAAATAAACAAAAAGATTTCGTTTATTTTGATTATGCTTGACAAACCTGCACGATGGGTACAACGACATGATGTCATAATAGTTTTTATAAAAATAATCCCAGCTGTTTCCGAATTTCTTACGCTTCCGTTTCATTAGCGCGGCCGAGTGTATAGAAGCCCCTTATTGATCGACGCCGTATCGGTACAAAGCCCAATCGCGCCACTTTGTTGTTTTCTTTGAAAAGATACTTTATGGCACGTTCTTTGCATGCAATCTTAGCTAGCAGCTCTAAATTTCAGTTATATCTCTGACGAAACAAAAAAAGTTCAATTGGACAGCAATATCTTGGCATTTTTCTTTCTTTATTTTATTTTTTTATATCTATATTTATCTTCTTGATTACAGAAGACAATCGTCAAGCAAATACCCCGACCTGCTTCCGGAGATGCCATGATATTGCTACAAGGTTGTAATTTTTTATTTTGGTCTTTTAGTTTTTGTTAGCGGTATGACTGAAATTTAAAACTTCTTGAAGACTACCAAGAAGGCAAAGTGTCGTAAAGTGTCTTTCCCAAGGACATAACAGAATCGTATCTTTAAATGCAGGACAGGATAAGTGCTTGACAATCGCTCTAAATGTAACGCTTTCTGCCACTCAGGAGTTAAAATAGAGAAAATAATAATAAAATTGTGGATTGTTTTAAAATTTCCTCGTAGCTGTTTGTCTAATGTTTTCGCACTATTTGTTATCGTCCATGCTATCGCTTTGACATGCATGATGCAATGGAAAAAGTTTTTTGTAACCTAAACTGGAAAGAAATGTTTGCAAAATACCGCATAAGAAGCTTATGAAATATTGGACAAAATAATGCAGCTCTTAACCCCGAGATCTTACTTTTGCTTCATTTTTTTCTTATTTGATTGTTCGATTGATATAAAAATTTAGGGCCCCTTCCCTAAAAAAAATTTAAATCCACCCCTGATCAATAGTATATGTTTAAAAAAATTTACAGCACATTATAGTGTAAATATTTTCAAACATTAAATATAGCCAAAAAAAACTTTTTCTTTGTTTTCTGGTATCAAAATTATCTGGTATTCGAGTTATTATTATTTAAGTCCGTTTTTCATAGTAAAAATTTAAGAGTTTTTTATCAAAATTAGCATTAAAGTTAATTCTATAACGGAATGAATTGAAATTAAATTTTTAATCTTATAAAAAAATTTTTACCTCTATACCAGTGTTTCTCAAAATGAGCCACTTGGCTCCCTAAGGACTAATTTGAAATCTCCAAGGAGGAAAAATCAGTAGGGGAGGAATCAGGGAGGAATTTGAAAATTTTACTACAATGTAAGTGAGGCAAAAAAATTGGTACTTCAAAGTGAAAAGTTTTTTTGGAATTACGACTTTTTAGGGATGAAAATATCAGCAGTGTGGTCGAGCGGTTAGAGCACTGTGATTGTGATCAACATGGTCTCAGTTCAAAACTTACTCGCACCATTCCGTTGTGTTTTTAGAAAAGACACTTTACAGCACTTTCCTTTTTTTAGTCATATCTCTGTATAACTAAAAATTTTATTCCAAATTTTAGTCATATCTCTGTATAACTAAAAAAACAAAATAAAAAATTTCAACCAGACAGCAATATCTAGGCATTTCCAGAAGCAGGTTGGGTTAATTGCTTGCCCTATCTATGGTGTTGTGATGCTTTCTGCGAGTCAGGAATATACATATAGAGATGAAATAAAATAAAAAAAAATTGAGAAGTCTGAGAAAGATTCAAAATTGAATGTTAATTTTTGAACTTTCTGGGATAACTGAAATTTGGGTCACAAATTTGGATGAAGACAAAAAAATTCTTCAATTTGATCATCGAGGTATTCTTTTTTAGAAGGGCGAAATGATGGTACCCAAGTCCTAAAAGGAAGGAATGTAGCAAAAACTTTTGAGAATCACTGCTCTATACGTTTGGAGTAAAAATTTGCAACTGTGTTTTTCTGGTGTGGATTTTCTTCAAGTGATAACTAGTTATTTTACCTATAATGCATTCGCATTTTTATTTTGTTCTCGTATTTATGTTGCTGTGTTTAAAAGACTGATTTTAGAGTTACAATTCTTCAATTAATCCTTAAGGCCCGTTTCCACTACGAGCGTGGAAAAGAGCATTCTTTGTCTCTTTTATTGATCTTTAATTGAAGCGAGCGCAAAAAAAATCAATAAAACAAACAAAGAATACTTTTTTCCACGCTCGTAGTGGAAACGGGCCTTTATTCACCTTTCTATATTTACAATCAACATGGTTCGCGCATGAACGCACAAGATAAAAATGTCACAAGCTGAAGCTTTTAATCGACGTTGTTTTTTCTGGCGTTTAACGCTAACTGGCGGTACAGCTTTACATTAATCCTAAAAATCACAACAACTGCTCACTAATGTTCGCTGTTTATTTCGTTTAGTAATCGTGGTATAAACGTCATATCCTTCAATTGAAATTTTAGTCAGGATGATAGCTTTCTTTGAAGTTGTTCATTAATGTTGACGAAGCGTTTTGTCGGAGGAAAAACAACTTTGATTTTGTATACTCGAGAGAATTTTGAAAAATATAAAAAGAACACTTCTATAAAAGTTCTTAAAAATTATTGTTAATGATAAAATAAATAATAAAATCTAAAAACTTTAAATTAATTCAAATTTCGAGATTTACTAGCTGTATTTATTCTGAAAAATTAGTAAAATTGTACTTGTTTAATTTAGCTTTTGTATCACCCGTAGAAAACGGAGAAAAAAATTTAAATTAAGACCAATTTTTGTTTGCATTTTTAAAAATCAATTTTATTATCTAAAAAAATTGCTATTAGTTGATATAATGTAAACACAACGCAGTTTTCTCTAACCGTGATGAATTGGTTTTTGTTTGACATACATGCTTTACTCCAGGCTCGTAGTGGAAACGGCCAAAAGCTCGTTTCCACTACGAGCCTGGAGTAAAGCATTCTTTGTTTGTTTTATGGATTTTTTTATAATACTTCGCTTAGTGCTCGTTTAGATTTTAAGCGCGAAAAGATCAATAAAAGAAATAAACAATGCTCTATTCTACTCTCGTGGAAGAAACGAGATTTGTAGGCCTAATTATTTGATTATAAGCAAAAGGCTTTCGGTTTTAAACTAGTAACGAATTGAAACTAAAAAAATCAGCAGTATCGTCAGCTAATTTGTTTTTTTTAGTTGATACAGATTTGAAAAATTTTTAAATAATTTGAACTCAGAAGCATCTAACATCAACTGCTTTTCAAGATGATGTTTTTAGTAAGTTTTTTGTTATACAGTATTTTTGACAATTCATCTTTGCAAAATTTTTCGTTATTTTTTTTGTGAGAATTGCAATCGGTTACGAAGATTTAGTAAAATTAAAATTTACCGCAAAAAGGCCTCGACTAATTTTTTTGGGGACACAGCTTAAAAATGCAACATTTTGAATGTAACAAACACTTTTTTAATGACGAATGTTGTCTGATTGCACAAATTAACAATTACATAGCTTTTTCTATGCCCAAGAGAAAGTCTTAAACGTAAAACGTCCCGCACAACATCATAATAAATAATTATAGTGGTATGAGTTAGGGGGCTGGGGAAAATTGCCCCACATCTCAAAAACTTGGCAAACACCTAAATTTTTTGGGCCACGACAAAAAATTATTTGAAGAAATCAGAACTTGTCGGGCAGCAACAAAAATTATTTGGGCAAAATAAACTTTTCTAGGCACCGATTATTAACTACTTGCGCAGGGCAAAGTTCTCCAATCAAGAAAATGATTAAGATTTGAGGCGATGCTTTTTTAAATCTTCACCAGAATTTTTGGACGAAAATGTGTGACATTTTATCAGACCTTTTGCAAAGCTATATGACATTGATTCGGGAAAACGTCAATTAAATTTAGGCATAACTTTATTGTCCTCCAGTAATTTTTCAGCTGCTACGGCTATGTCATTAATAGTGATCTGCCTGCTTTTTTTAGTTCTTTTGGTTTTCGATTAATTTTCTTAACGCAATTGTGATTAGTTGGTACTTATGGCTCTCCATTTAGTGCTTTGATCAAAATTCATATCTTGCTTTAAATCGCAGTCTTAAACAAATATGTTTCTTGAGTGCAATTTATCATCTGCTATTAATAGTCGTGAATATGTCATATGTTGGAATTCTTGACTTTGATGACAACTAATTACGTCACTGCTAGCAACAATGTTACAGTTATTTTTTACTTTACTAATACTTGCGTTTTTAAGAACCAGTAAACAGCAATCCAAAAACAAAAAAAATTTTTTAAAGGGCAACTTAAATTGCTCCATCAATGTAGGCTACTTTTCATTCTCTTTCGGCTCCCATAATTGTACTTTTCATTTCCAAAATAAATAATTTAGGTAGGATTGCCGTTACAGTTACGGTTTAGTAAGATTAATGACCCATATCGGTTTGAACTAGTACATGATGAAACGCGATGCTTTGCTGTGGTGGTTTTAAACAACTGCTCAAATTTAATTTTTTATGGGTTTGAACGCAACTGAAATTCGATTTGCATTTGATAGTGAACGAGCTTTCAATTATTATATTTACAGTCAGCATGATATTTCTGCGCTGAATTGACAAACCCCGTTTTTTTGGCTTGTTTCGATTTTGATCATAACAAAATCTATTTAAAACTTGAATTAATGTTGCGCGTTTTATACGAAGTTCAAAAATTTTCGGTGAATCGCACTGCTGATTTTTTTGTTTCATTTTTGTTAAAGAGTTATCTGAAAATGCAGTAGACTTTAACTTTGTTGTTATGATTATAGTCTAAAACCTGGCTTATTATAGTTTGTTGTAAATTTATAAAGATAAAATTATTGAATTTTTAGGTTAACCGTCTTATCAAAAAAAAACAAAAAACAAATAGGCCTAAAAATGGTTTAGCCCAGGGTTTCTTTAAGTAAGCCGGTTAGCCTTCTAAGGAGGAATTTAAAATTTCAAAGGAGAAAAAATCACAAAGGGGGAATCGGGGAGCAATTTGAGAATCTTGTACAATTTAAGTTGCCCCAAAAATCGGTACGTCCTTCGTAATCGTAGCCGTACCAACCCGGAGGAGGGGCGAAGGGACAAAGTATAAACTTTTTTTATAAGATCAATACTTCTTGGAGACGAAAATCGAGAATTCCGAGACAGATTCGAATTTGAATGTTAGTTTTTGAATTTCTCCGGATAACCTGGATTCGGATCACAAATTTAAATGAAGACAAGAAAACCCAAAAAGTCCTCACTTTAATTATTGAGGTATTTTTTTGGTGAGGGAATGATGCACCTGAATCTTAAAAGGGAAGAATGCGGCAAAAGCTTTGAGAACCACTGGTTTAGCTTATTTGTTCCAAGCATTTTGTTTTTTCTACATTTACAAACTAATAACTTGCGTGTAAGTAAATGAAATTGAAGTTTCTTGCTATTTTAATTCCAAAGAATACAATTACTTTTAAAATATTTACAGGGTTACTCAGATCGCACAAATTTTGAGAAAAGTTATTTTTTTAAAAGTCTTAAACTTTGAAAAATTTAATATACCAAATTATTAACCAGAAAAAAGATCACCATATTTTGTGTTAAATCTTGTATCAAAATTGTTTGATTGTTTGCTTCAAAGCTAATGAAAATTTTTTTTTTAATTTATCAACCATGCATAAAGAGTCCCCTAGTTAGAGTCACATGCTATATTTTGTTTTGTGAATTGCATTAAACTTATTTTATCTGATTTTAATCTTTGTTTTAAATTTTGTAGATTTTTTAATTTTTACTCGTTTTAATATAAATTACAGATATGGCATATCACAAAGTTTTTGAAAATGACCTTTTTCTCTTTGTCAATAACTATTTTGTAAAATGCAATACATATTATACAAAAACAAGCTAATAGAATTTAAAAAATCTACGATTTCTTAACTTTGCTCAAGCTCAACTTGGTGGTATTGCAACAGAGCAAATAAACTTTTTTGCTTACATATTAAATTCAATTAATGAAAAAATTCTATCAGCTTCTTTTAAGCAAGACTTCATAAATACACCTGTATCGCGTTTTACAAAACAGTTATTGACAAAGACAAAAAAGTTATTTTCGGAAACTTTGTAAAGTGTCATATATATTAAACGAGATTTAAAATGCGCAATATTTTGTAAGCTCCTTTGGCTGTTTTATTGTTGCGCAAATTTTTTTTCAAAGCATATGTAAAAAACTAAAGAAAAATTTGGTTATTTAAACTTTAAAAAATCTTCTGCAGTATTGTAAAATTTACTAAACCATAAATGTAGTAGGCTATATAGTACCGTAAAATGCATTAGGCCTAAAGTGGCCTAATTCATCCAAAAAATTTTTGGCATAAAGTTCGATAAATACTTTGCACAAAAGCGCAAAGTACGATAATGCGACAAATTATCATGTTTTGAGTTTTTCCATTTGTTTTGATATATTTTTTAAACAGGTGGAAAACTTGATTGGATTCTTGGCTTATTGCACTTTGTTGCCTTTATACCTCATCATTTATGCTTTTGGATGGGCAACTATTCAGAAAAATCTGCTTCTTTTGAGGCTGAAAATGTATCTCGGAAATGGAAGCCAAGCAAAACTTGGATTAGTCAGTCGTCGTAACAGGGTAAGATTCATATAGCACGCTGTTAAAATACTTTGGTCAGCCTTTTGAGTTGGTCATTGCTTTCTTATGGTGAGTCGTGATCGGCGATCGTAGCAATTAACGAACGCTGGTATTGTGAAAATGTAAAGTCGTCTCGTTTAAAACATAAAAAGATTTATTTTTATATTTTGAAATTATCGGAAAAGTTTTAAAACAAAAATAAGTCATATTTTATTGGGGTACGTTGAATATAATCCTTAAACCTTTTGTAACTGATTTGATTGCAAGTTTGTTTGGAAAGTCTTTAATATAGTTTCGCGGCATCGGGGCAAATCAAATTACGCTTGTGAGGTTAAATTTCCGAATTACCGAACTTCGCAGCTAATAAACAAAAATAGAAAGTATTAAGTAATAGGCGCCAAACGAAAACATTTTTATTGTTAAATTAACTTTATAATACAATTTAATAATTTTTATCTTTTTGAAGTGAAGATTTTTCTTTTGGAATTTAGTTATTTTTTAGAAATAGTGATGCGTAGAATTACAAAATCCGGCCAATGTTATCCGCTATTTGCTCTGCTCTTTATGATAAAAGTTGTTGACATCTGTATAATATATCGATTGGCCAAGTAACTATAGTTTATAATAGTTTCTGACGTCATTCTTTGTTCGATATTAGCTTTTAAAATTTTTCCCTTAATTCAAAAATATTTTTAAGAGAAATATGCAATTTTTAAAGCGCCGTGACAACAACGAAAATCGAATAAGATTAGTGAAAGTTATTTGTGTTATTGACTTTTCAAGCGTGTTTATTCCTGTTATTTGAAAACAATCGCCCCTCAAAAAAATCGCAAAAAAATCCCCCCTCAAGCATTAAACACATAATGATCAAATTCTCTGTAAAAAGAGAAAAAAGTTATTTTTTAGAGAGCAACAAATTCTACTTGTCAATTTCTAACAATAAGCTTGTTCTAACATTAAGATGTTCGAAAAAAATTTATTTCAAAACAAAATGGTAAAGGTTAAATTTAAAAAATAACAACAAATTTTGAAATCAATCAAATATTATTATTATTTTTTTTAATCTAATTAAAAGCTGTATAAGATGCCTGTGTCTTCATTTTCATATTGTAACAAAATAAAGCTTGAATCAAAAACAATGAATTTAACAAGCGTGGCCCTTAAGTCCTTTATTAAAAATTAATTATAAAAGCTTAGGATTAGATGATGTAAGTTTTGTTTCAACAGCAGCCGGGTCACACAGAAAAGCAATAAATTACAAATTATTATCTTTCTGCGTGGCTTTGAACTTATAACTAATGTGATTTTATGATATAAAGTATTTCATCCCTTCACTACTATTTCAGAGTAATTTAAAATCGTGTTATCGTGCAAAAATACCGTAGCTCGAAACAAGTAGTCAGGTCATGTCTTTCTCTTAAGATAAAATTTCTATAACTTGCACCGTATTTAAATTGCTATGAACATTTAAGAAACTTCACTTACAGATAAAAGGATCACAAATGAACTACAAGGAAGTCAATAATTTTTAAGATATTGATTGAAATAACAGAAACGGTTCAAAGGCAAAACTTCTTTAATTTAAATAACTATTTATAGGTTGTTTGTAATAAGTTGCTCTTCATTGCTTCTTCCAAACCTTTTGTTTGCTGTCAGCAACTAAATTAATTATGTTTCGGTTGCAGCGCGGAACGCTTGCGTCGAAATCAATCATAGCAATAAAATCAAGTAGTCTCAAGTATTTTCATGCTACGTTGCTAAAATTAGAAAATATTTGATGAAAAACTGAAAAGCATTTTAAATTTATACACTCATAACATACTGATACAGTCTATTTTTTTGGTTTTAACCCATTGTCCTAATCACTCAAACAAAACTTATAAACCAAATTGTCCTAATCATTCAAATAAAACTTATAAACCAAACCCGACCATTAAAATTGAACTATATAAATACGTAAAGTCAAAAGGATTTCGCATGATTTTGATAGTAATAATTACATCATTTTTACTTGTGGTTCGAGTCTCGCTCAGGACAAATCTGATGCATTGCATTGTTACCAACGGGTCGTCACTGCTCTAACACTATCAGATGTGCTGCCCAAAACAAGTGATGGCTTTACAAAAGAGGGCTAGTGCAAGAAAAAAAATTGATTTGCAATATCAAAAATTAAGTGAAGACCTTTTTTGGTCTTCGCTTTTTTTGCATCCCCTAATTCATTATTGAGTGGTTTGTGCACTTTTTATTCGACATTGATTTAATAATTAAATAGAATTCAATGCAACTAAAAACTAAAAAGGTCTTCACTTTATTTTAACAATTCTTTTAAACTTTGGAGGTGTTGCTTTGAAGAGAGGCCAGTTTTTGCTTAGGTGGACCAATTTTACGACATTTTTAAGGGGGATGCTGGTGAGATTATCCGTTTGCTCTGCAGTATATCAAAGTAATCACCGTCAAGAGTAGACCCAATATTAAGTAATAGGCACCACACCTTACACTGTGTCTAAGCACGTTATCTTTTAAACGAGCGCAATGTCATCTGCTCGTCAAATTCACCTCTGTATCAAACTATTTGCCGTAAACCTAGAAGTAATAAAAAATTATAGCAAATAAAACAATGCTGTGTATGAAAACAAACCGATATACTGAAAGGAGCAACGGATCGAAGCATGCTATCAAAAATTTTTACCAATACTTTTAATGTTTTGATTTTGTTTTACTATTTTCCAGGTCACTGATGTTATCCAAGTTTCAACCAAAGAAGAAATTGATTTTCAAGCAAATAGAAGTCTGGCATATGTTCACAGAATGACAATTTGGACACCTACCGAGATTATCAAGATGCTGCAAGGGTTAGTTTTCCCCGAAATTGCAATAGAAGTTTTTTGTTTAAACAATCATAAATGTTTAAAGTATGAATGTACGTATAATTTATATAATTAGTTATGCGCCGCGTCCAACAATCAGGCAAAAATGCTCAGTTGCAAATTTTTTGTGTTTTTTGCTAAGGCTTGTCCTCAATCTAAAATAAGTCAAATTTTTGTGCATGTCGTCAACTTATTGGTTAAACACAAAACTTTACACTGCAACAAAGTTGATAAAAACTAAATGAACAAATGAAAACATTCAAAATTCTACAAGTTACCTATTTATGAAGCTAATTATTAAATGACTTATGGATTTTGTCTTCGTTTGAATGTTTACTCATTCTACGACAGTCTTCTTCATCTTCGTGTGGCCGTGTTGGTCTTATTGCTGCTTTTTGTTTTAACGGAGTCACCTTCACCATTGTGTGTAAGTACCAGTGATGTCGGGACCACATGCTTCGAGATTAAGATTGAGACCGAAATCCAATAACTTTTTGAAGACCAAGACTAAGATCGAGACCGCAATTTTGAAATAAAATTAGGTGCACTTTCAATAATTACAAAGCAATACCTTCATAGTTTTCTAAAAATATCAGGTGAGATTTAAAATAAACAAGTATGTGGACATGTTTGCAGATAGCTTTTCTGTGTGTGAGGGCATCATAAAACAATTGCGCTAAAAATCTACTTAATTTGAGCAGAAGAAATCCAAAACGCTCTGGACATGCTGGTTAACAAAGTTGAAAAGAAGAAGTTATTGAATACAAAGTAAAACCACCAGCACCAGCACAAGTTCGAGACCGAGACCACAAAAAATTGGTCTCGAAATCTTCATTGCTGGTAAGCAGGGGTTGTAAAAAATTAATTGATAAAAAATTAATTGCAATTAATTGATACAATTAAATAATTGCAGTAACGTGCAGCAGTATTATCAATTAAATAATTGATTGCTACAATATCAATTAATTGCAATTAATTGATATTGTTGGTCAGTGGTTCAGGTGTTGGTCCTTTAATTGAAGTCAAAGAAAGTATGAATCAAAATAGCTATATAGATCTGCTCAGAAACCATTTTTTGCTTTTCTCAGCTGAAAATTTGGCATCAGGATGGGTGCTACAACGGGACAACGCCCCATGCCACAAAAGCAAAAAAGTATTGCAATTGTTTGAAGCTAATAAAATTGATCTAATTGATTGGCCGGCCCAAACGCTGCATCTGATTCCGATAGAGAACATTTGGGGAATTATCAAAGCCAAAATTCGAAAAGAAAAACCTAAAAATTTGAAAGATCTGAAGTGCAAAATTGTGGAAACTTGTAGTAAAATTCCAAATGATCTGTGCTTAAAGTTGATACACTCAATGCCAAATAGACTTGCTGAAGACATTAAAAATAAGGGTTATGCGATTAATTATTAATTAAAATAAAAATAAATATGTAATTTTCATACTTTATAAATTTTTTTAAAAGGTATTACTTTTTTGCTCGCACATATTTTACACTCTTTAGACAAAACAATTTTTTTGTATTTTAAATATACTAAAAAATTATTTTTTAAAGAAAATATATACTAAAAATGTGCTCTTTTCAATAATATATTACATGAGTAATACAATTCAATTTTAACTAAATTATTTTGAAAAAATCTAATAAAATAAAAATTACTATTAATTGCAATTATTGATTGGTTAATGCATTAATTAAAATTAATTGATTGATAGAATAATAATTGTGAACGCTCCAATTATTTTTTTACAAACCCTGCTGGTAAGCGTCACGGCCAAATTTAGGAATTAGTTATTATGTGTCTTTCCCAAGTAAATGAAGAAATTTATCAGATAGGTTTAAGCATCGAACGCACATCCTTCTACTAGCAAGCAAGAGTGTGAGCTATCCATCAGACATTATGTGGTTGAAAATTGGGATAAGACCAAAATTTCACCTTTTTCCTAACTCAGCTTTCGCCGTTTTCCGATCAAATACTGTGGTGATGGAAATGGCTCAGAATTGAAAGTTCTCAGCAAGAGCCAGAAACAACGAGTTTCTTTCTCAGAATAAAATAACATTGTTTGGCGTTGATTCAAAACTACAACTCTCGCAAATCAACCAAGCAAGAAGATTAATCTAATAAATTGATAAATTTTGCTGTTGTTGATAGCAGGTATATTATTAAAATTTTTGTTCATGATCTTCAGGTAATTTACCAGAAGATCATGAACAAAGATTTTACTAATTAATTGATGTTTTATTTCCATGATAATTTAAATCAAATAATTTGGCTAATAAGTTCACTGGTTTTCATTTGCTATTTGACAGCTTCAAATTTAAAAGTTTCTAAACTAATCCTTTTCATAATAGAGGTCTAATCCATTCTTTAAGTTAAATTTTACACAATTTAATATTGTTATAATTCTGAAAGTAATTTAGACGTTTTAAGGCTGAAGACTGTGACGTTTGTTTTTGAAAGTCTACGTAAATACTGTACAAAGAAAAAATTTACTGTGTCTTTTCAGACGACAAAAAATTGACTTGATTTCGGACGAGCAGCTTGCCTACGTAATTCTCTCGACTGTTTTCGCCCACTCAGTAAGCTGGGACGAGGAATACAATATGTATCGGCTCAAGATGGAAGGATTTGAAGATCTTTATTTATTTGAGGTACTTTTTTAAAGAATGAATTTTTGCCTCTTTGTTATTCGATATATGATATTGATATTCTTCGACAAGATTTTGAAAATGTGGTATCAAGTCGTGATATGAAAATAAAGTCTGACAAATATTTAACGTTCTGCATCGCGCTATTACTTAAAAATTTAAAGGATTCTAACATCAAGCTTCTCATATAGTAAATAATAGGCTTTTTCTTAAAACCATGGTCAGAATAACTGACACTTCGCATGTGAAGTTCCACAAGAAAAAACTTTTAAATATCGTCGGCATCAGCATTTTTAAAAACGACGACAAGTTTCAAAAGAATTTAAAAAGCGTTTTTTTACTTTTTGCTAAATTTTAAAAGTAAAAGCCACGACACGATGAAGTAAATAGGTAAAAAATCGGAAAAGAAAAAAATTTGCAAAAAAACTGATGAATTTTTTTAAAAGGTTTTTGTAATCTTGCAGGGTTTTTATTGGGATGCAAGGCACGTTCTCGTTAGCCCGGATGCAAAAAAAATTATCATCCAAATGATCGATGATCAGGAATGTCACTCTGATGCCACCGATCCAATTGAAAAAGCAAATTATAACCTCGCAAAGTTGCATGTTCAAGTTAGTTGTGACTTAATGCGTACTATAGAAGATATAACAGAGTGATAAAAAATATTTTTCTTGTTTTATCCATGCAATTTAAAAAGATTAATAAGGTTTCGTTTATTTTTTATTTAAAATAGGAAAAATAAAATGGAAAAATTAATATAAAATTGTTAAATAAAAGTTTAAACAATTTTAAGTTCTAAAAAAATTAGAAACAAATAATGGATTTGCGCCTCCTAACAATGAAAATAAAACTTTTAATTTTTTTAGATATGTTTGTCGTACTTTGCCCCGGGGCTATCTCACAACCACGTTCACTTTGTCTTTCCGAGCTCGATATGCTTGAATAGCAAACAAACACTAAAACAAGATGGTATCCTTTATAAATTGCTTTCCCCGCATTTTCGTTTTACAGAAAGAATAAATTACCAGGTAAAAATTGTTTCTTAATACATTTTGTTTTTAAATGTAAATTAAATCTTCAGATTTTTCTCGTGTGCGGTAAAGCTTTGGTCAATATTTAGTCTTTTCCCTAGAAACAATTTAAAAGTTGAAGAAAATTCTATACATATTTGAGAAAGTATAATAGATTAAGAATAGCGATCAATGATTTCTTGGTCTTTATTTTAAAAATACTTGAAACTTTTATAAATTTCGTGCAAAAAATTAACTCCAGTAAGACTTTAAAATAATCTGCAATCAAAGGTGGACATATTTTATTACTTTAAAAAAGCGCAGCGCAACTTGCGCAATACGTTTTTTGAAACATCTAAAGCGCAGCGCAATAAGCGCAATGTGATTTTGAAATTCATGTAAAGGGCAATGTAGACTATTTTAAACAATTTTTAGCACGACGCATCGTGATTTTTAAATCAATTAAAACGTAATGTACTTTTTCAAATCATAAGCGCAGCCCAATCGGTTTTCCAATTGCCTACAGTGAAAACAACCAAAATAGAAGGCGCTTTTATACAATAAGACTATATAAAGCGCAACGCAACAAAGCGCAATTGATTTGTATAATCTTTGATGCGCGGAGCAATCGTTAAAACTTTTATGTTTTCATCAATCTAACGGTTTAATTTCAAATATTGCCTGATGTTTTAAAACCCGAATACTCAGTGGAAAACGTTGATAAACAAAAAAAACGTTTAATTTCTTTCTTTCTTTAAAAAAAACTTTTTGAATCAAATTGTCCAAAACAACTTGATTGACGGCAAACTAGCAACTGACACCACGCCGTGTCATGCGTGTCTTGCAAAAGATTTTTGTTTCTTTGTTTTTATGTTCCTGCTGATCGCATAAAGAAGTGATTGCACACACGAGAGCACAGAAAGCTGTAAATTGGTTTGATATTTGATGTTTGAATATAAAGAATCATACATGTAAACATTTAAAGAATAAAAAAACAAACAAAGAAAAGGATAATGTAGGTCAAAAGTATTTTTTGTATACCTGTACATTTTGGTGCAATAAATCAGATGAAAATCAAAAAAAAGGTTTTTCGTTGAATTTCGTTTTGACAAATAAATGAGAATCACACTTTTGGTTTAATTCCACAAAAGAGCAGGTTTAAGAGGAACCGCACCTGATTGAAGGAATAAGGGCATTCGACTCTAAGAACCGTATTTTCGAACGTAAAAATAGTACGTAACTGTACATAAAATACTCATTATCTGAAAATTCTTCAAGCATTACAAGAAGAGAATTAAGACAAAGCACCCTAAAGCGATTCTGTCGTGTCATCTTCGCTAACAAATGAAAAAAATCTGCTGTTAAATCTATGAAAAGTTTAGCAAAATTTAAAGTTGATTTTTGATGGTGAGATGTTATTTGAGATTTCTCAAGCAAGCGCCGACATTCTTCAATTTCCATTACCTTTAACAAACGAGTTTCATTATTTTGTTTTTATCAAACTTTTGCTTATTTCCTAGAACTGATGAAAAGAATCTTAAGTTTTAAGGTTGAATGAATCACGAGCTTCTTCATGTTAGTCTGGAAAAATCCAATCTTAAAAGCGTGCAAGTAATCTGCGTGATGAAGTTTTTCGAAAGAAAAATGATTGATGGTCAACTAAATTTGTTTTGTTTAAAGTGACATTTTACTTCAACATAAAATGTTGCTTTTTTGCTCCTGCTTTCTTTGACGCTCGCATAAAAAAATTTAATCTCATGAATCTTGAATAACTAATGACGAGGTCAGATAAAAGTGCTGCTTAAATCATCAGCAATGGTCAAGATTTTCGTTTTCAAACGATCAAATGACAATTTAAAAATTCCGTAATATGTATTTGAAAAGGTAACCGGCGAATTTGTCGCTGCCATTTCGGCGCACAATAAATTTGTTGGAGGTTTATTCGGCGCGGCAATTTCTCGTTAATTTCTTCGGATAGAGTTTACTGTTTCGCTGACTTTTAATATCGTTGGTTAATATGCACGTTCGGCAAATCGAGGAAAAGTAACGTTTGATTGCTTTCACCTGGGACTTCTTAAACCAGAGAACGCTCCTGATGTTTATTCTAGCCGTAAAGCAATTGTACCTAAATTGATCATCGCTTGTTTTTTGCACATCTATTGGTAAAAAAAGGTCTTTACCATTAATAATCATACATTTGAATGATTGTCACTTTAGTTAAGTGTCTGTAATTGAGTTAAGGGTCGATAGAAAGTTTTTGATTTGAATCGGTGTTGATGTATAGAAAGTTTCAGAACTACGGTCTTAATTTTCAATCTTAATAATTAATCTTCAACGAGTGAAGACAAGAAAGCTGTCTAGCCACAATGAAGTAATAGTTTGTACCAACAAATAAGTAATAGTTCGTACCAACAAATAATGGTGTTGGTCGATTCCATTCGTCCATGCACAAATGTGGTCTCGCTCCTTCACCGAATTGCGAGTGTGGCGCCTCTGAGCAAACCGCAGACCATGTACTAACAGCGTGCCCTATACATCGGGCACCACATGGAGCACGAGGTCTGACGGTTTTGGATGACAAAACTCGATGCTGGCTTAATGACATCACTGCCAGCATCTGATCCAGGCAGTGCAGCAGTCTGGGGTAGTAAAAGGATAAACCCTCGGTCCCAGTCCTGTTTGTGTCTGACCTGGAGTGGATACCCTTCAAACGACGACGACGTACCAACAAATTTTAAGTATTTTGCACCAATTTCTTCGTAATATAGCAATCATCACCATCATGATATGTACTATTGATCTTCCTGACTTACGAGAAAACAGCGCAAGTCTTTCTAAAAATGGCAAGCAATTATCTAGACCTGTAACTACTTGTTCGTTGTCCCGCTGAAAGTTTTTTTATTTCATTGTTTTATGAGGGATATAATTCTAATATAAAACTTGTTGTTGGAATCTCCAAGCCGAAGTATTTGGCATAAAATACCTTATTCCACAACATAAACACTTTGGAAAAGATGACACCAACTGCACTGTGGCGAAAGAGAAAAAGATTGAAAATAGAAAAAAAATTTACGCCATTGTCGACAACTATTTTAAGTAGTTTGTTTCTTTTATATCGTCGTTGTTTGCGTTCACCTGAATCTTAATTTTGTTTGTTTTTTAAAATAGTCTTACAAAGTCTATTCAGCTAGAAAAAAAAACGTGATTTTGCTCAGTTTTTATCTGCGTGTTTATGATAAAGTTTTTGTTTTAGTCAAACTATTCAACAAGTTAGATGAATTGTATTTATCTTCCTGACTTATTCGGTCAATGCAGTAAGTTACAGTAGTATAAAAAAAGGCAAACCTTTGACTCAATCCTGTTTGGGATTATTCGGTATGAATCTGTTAGAGAACAATGATGACCAGTGCTGACTGCAGTTAATAAAATATAAATAAGGGATGAAGAATGATAAATTCCTTGCCGGTTTTTTAAAACAAGCAGCAACTGTCAAGGATTTAAATTCGGTTTTAACGGCAAAAAAATGTGCATGTAAATTTTACGAAAAGATTAATGAACGCTAGATATCAAACATTAAACTTTCACGTTTCAACCATTGGTTATTTGCAAAAGTTGGTTTCATGACAAATGGTCTGATAATTATGTTTTTCAAGCTTACCGTATTTCAATAGTGTTGATAATCCATAAATAGCATTTACGGGAAAAGCGATTTACTTACTGCTAAGAAAGTCCAGAAACACTTTTGTAGTTAGGCCTGCTTTAAAGCCTACTTTTGGGCCTCGGAAGCCCTCATTTATCGATGAAGTAGTAAACACTAAAGCTTAAATTTATCAAGTTTTAATGTAAATAAACGTTTCATTGTCTTACGGTGGTCGTGTGATTAAACAACGTAACAAACTTAAAGGCCCGTTTCCACTACGAGCGTGTAAAAAAGCATTCTTTGTTTGTTTTATTGATTTTTTTTGCGCTCGCTTCAATTTTAACCGCTCGCTTCAATCAAAGATCAATAAAAGAGACAAAGAATGCTCTTTTCCACGCTCGTAGTGGAAACAGGCCTTAACAGTTTCAGTTTGTTTTTAGCTTAATTAAAATTTACGGTTGACTTTAGGCACCAATTTGTGTTGTTTTTCTCACCGACCATGCAGAAAACAAAGAAAAAAAACTATTCTTGAGCTAGAGCTAGTTCTCGTCAAATTCCCAAAGATTCTTTTACCTCGACAGAATCTTGTAATAAAAAAAACTGAAAAAATTATTTTGTTTGCTTAAAGAAGTTGAATTTTTTTAGATTTTTCCAAAAAAATTCTTGTTTTGTCGTTAACTGACAAAAAAACTTCAGTTTTTATCAAAAAACAGTATTTTGTTGACTTCATAGACAAATGGTTGACTTTTTTTTAGCTGCGTTAAGGCCCGTTTCCACTACGAGCGTGAAAAAGAGCATTCTTTTTCTCTTTTATTGATCTTTGATTGAAGCAAGCGGTTAAAATTGAAGTGAGCGCAAAAAAAAGCAATAAAACAAACAAAGAATGCTTTTTTCCACGCTCGTAGTGGAAACGGGCCTTTACCAAAAAAAATCTTAATTTTGATTCTTGCGTTTTTTCTTTAAATTTAGCGAAAAAACCCTTACCTGGCTGAAAATAATTGTATTCCGAGTTTTGTGCGTGCCAATTGAAAAGTTAAGAAGCACTGTAACAGTTGAGTTTAATTGAGCATCAGATTCAAAATTTGTTTGGACTGCCGGTAGACAGCCTCTCTGAAAGCACGAAAAAAAACGTTATATTGTTGACATTCTTAATTGGTTCAAAAAAAATTGCATTGATTTATGGGAAAAAAACAAATTTAAACGAAAAAAAGAGTCGGTTGTTTGCTTTTTAATGAAGGTTTCTTTAAAAGTCAAAACGTTTTTAACATCAGCAGGTTGACATTCAAAATTAATTAAAAATTTGTCATCATGATTACAAGACCGCACCACTCCGATAAATTTATGCTTACCGTAATTCTAAAAAAATTAATTCACTATATCTGTTCAAGAAAAGTGAATTGTAAAATTATTTGGTTAGATACCTAAAAAAATGCATAAACAAAATAGCTTTCGTGGTTTTTAAAACACTTTATTATTTTTTGTAGTAATTAATTGTCTTTCTTGATCAAAACTAAAATTAACTAATTTTCTTGTTATGTGCAGTCGTAGTATTTTTTTGAGTAGGCTTATACTTTTTGCTCAACAAGAAATATTTTCTGCTTGTTTTTTGGTTGTCATCAAAATAACAGAAAAGCTTTGTAATTGTAATATCTGAAAAATCTCGGATTTTATCATTTTTTTAGTGTAATTTAGCTTTTAAATTCTTTAAGCAAGATTTTGTTGCATTTTTAGGCACTCAAAGTTGGAAAGGCAACAAACAACAAAAGATCCCAGTTTGATCGCTACTTCTTTCTATGGCAACCGTTTCCAGTCACAAAAGAGCAGTTTATGGAAGGAGTTGCGAGGAAGTGCAAACTTCATTACATTGACCGGGGATCCCTATCTTGTGAAACAAAGGTAAAAATCGATCTCTCAAGACATCGAAATGCAACAACTATTTTTTTGCACCAAAGAGTTTCAGCCGAATAAGTTTAAAAGTGCCGCGGCAGTCACGCGTCGAAATGAAATTACCTTGTCGGGTTAAACAAGTATTGGAAACCTAAAGAGTGTCAATCGTTATCACTTAGCGTGGTCCGCTTAGCATGAGTTACTTGCAAATTGCAAAACGTCGTTTATAGCGGTTCTTCAGTAGTAAAAACCCACAAAGACGAGATGGACGTATAAATAAGTGAGTAAAGCGTGAGAGAAGAGTAAAAGAAAAGAGATGTAAAGAAACAAGTAATTTAACTCTCAACTGCCCATTGTGCCATATATGGCACACCAAATGAAACGATCATAAAATAACTTACATATGATACAAAGAGTAAAAATTTTTATGTGTTTGTTCTATTACGTTTTTTGTTCGTCTGAGCCAAATATTGTTTAGTTTGCTTATGGAGGCTGACGGTGAGTGCTTGCTTATTGTAGTGGGAGGACGTATTTTTATTTGCTAATGGAAACAATAAAAAATAATTTGGGCAATTAAGGGTTAAAACTTTTAACGCTTGCTTCACGCTGCTCGATCTTCGAGAGAATAATAGAATGCTCGCGAGTTTTTGATTTAATATTTGTAATTTGCACCTTATTGATTAAATAAACTTTTGCTTTTTCAATCCTTCACTAACGTTTTTGTTTATTGTAAAGGAATTTTCAAAAATAAATATTTATATGGATATAAACTGTACATTATATATGTATATATATAATGTACAGTTTATGTATATATAATGTATATATATATAGAAGTTTTTCAAGATTTTTGGTCGGCGTTCATCAGGAAAGTGCTCCATGACGTCGAGTCAGAGCGGGTAGATAATTAATTTTCAGACCACAAAATTTTTAAATTTAACATTAATTTTATTTTTATTTGCCCCAACAGACTGTTTCGCCTGCCTAAGCTCGTCAGGGGGCGGTTAGAAATCTTATTTAAATAAATCTTATTGAATTTGAATAAGATTTCTAACCGCCCTCTGACGAGCCCAGGCAGGCGAAACAGTCTGTTGGGGTAAATAAAATAAAATTAATGTTCAATTAAAAATTTTGTGGTCTGAAAAATAATTATATATATATATATATATATATATATATATATATATCTGTTTGCCTTACTTCGCTGGCACAGAGCTCAAAAACCAAAAAGGTAAGCAGAATTTATAACGAAAACACTAAAACAGAATAAAAATTTAAAATTTAAAAATCCACAACAGCCTGTTTCGCCAAAGACGGCTCATCAGTTGGATCCTTATTCAATATTCTATTTGAATTATATTCAAAATATTAGTATATATATTCATTACCTATTTAGAAAATTTAACTCATGTCAAACGTATCTTCGTATTAAAATATTGTATTTAACTTTGAATATAAAATTTATATTTTTAATGAATGTGAAATCATGTAAAACAATAAAGAAACTGGAAACTTATGACACAACTACGCCTAAATCAAACTTTTTATAGATCGACATAATTATAAATATTTATCCCAAAGTAAACAAACCATGTTTATGTTGATGCTTTAATAATTCAGCCTTGGGACCTATTTCTTTCGTGGCTTCCCTTAATCTGTGTAAATCTGCAAAATCAATCTGATTTTAGATAATTTGTTGAAATTTTCACCGCAAAAACAACAAAGTTGCTCGGCAATAAAACTTTTAGAGCGACTTCACTGGCCGTATTAAACTGTTTGCAAAAAAAATCAGAAAAATAAAAGCACGTTTTTCTAATCTGACATTCGATAAGCGTAAACCCCCACAATTAACATTGAGAAGTTTTTTTGCTTTTAAAACTGTTCTAGAAAAATGTATATATATAAACAAATCATTATTTCGAGGTCATTTTTATGCGATCTAATTTGCTTTTCAGGAAACACTCACCAATGGTTTTGCAGCCAATGGATTCGGACCAAATCACACAGAAGAAGAACCAGAAGTAATGAGCGGAGAACGATGTCATCAGCTGTTTCCACCTGATTATGTGACTGATCCTCAGCTGAAAAAAGTGAAAAATATTAACTCTTTCTTCCTTTTTATAGATGATTTGATAGGTTTAAACGATTACGGCTAAAAACTTTTTATTTGCGCGTTTTTGTTGGAAAAAAACTAATAATAGCTACGAGGTATATTCAAAGCGGGGATGGGAAACCGGGTCATATTACTGGTCAGATAGATTGGAGATTCCTGACTGGGCGGTCAGATCGGTTTGGATAATAACTCATCCAGTTTTTTACAATCTAAAATTTGCTTTGAATCCTAAAATTTTTTTAAACAAGGAGCAGTTTAATAAATGTTAGATGAAAAAATACTTTTACTTAGATAAAATTTTGGGATTCAGTATGCTTCATTAATCGAAATTTGATTTGTGACGATAACTACTGCATCGTGATCTGTTCGATAACTGAATGTTGTGATTGCTTAAGGCAAGAATGCGAATTGCCACGAGGCTTAAACAAACAATTAAAATCTTTTTAATAAGCTACATTTTTGCTTAGTTTTTTTCTTACGCAAATTACTTGAAAAAAATTACATACAACTATTTGGGCAAAGGTGAGGGTGCATTAGCGAGAAGGTTTGGTTAATTTGACAAAATCTCGCTTTTTTATTGTGTCGCTTTTACTGCAAAGAATTTTAGATAAATTTAATCTAAATTAAATTGGCAAAAAGAAGATTTAGAAACAATAGCAATGTTTCTAGAGTTTTACTTTAAAATTAGGTTCAGGTATTTATCAGAAATATTACAAAAACAGTGAAAAAGCAGTCTTAAAACAATCCGTCAACCTCCCAGTAAAAAGGAAACTTTTACGGCTAGGATCGAGTTACGAAAATCCCGACCGTTTCTATCCTTGATCTGAAGTCGCAATTTATGATCGTTTTGTTTATCCGATGATGATTAGCTGCTGTGTTATTTCTAGTAGCTATATTGTCTTCAACAATTGATAAACACGATACAAAATGTTTCTAACTTTAATCTTTTCTTTAAGAGATAACAAATAGATTCTGGCTTTTTTCCTTTGACAACGAAGATCGAAAGCAAGAGTTGTTTTCTTTTCATTTCCTTAAGCTGGAACTAAGGATAGTGAATAAGCAAGTCAACGTCAAGGGCAAAAAATCGACACCGTCGGCTGATTATAATAACCCTCTAAAACAGGGACGGAAAACCTGAGGCCCGCATGATTTTTCAATACGACCCGGATATGTTTGGGAAGCAAAGGCGGAATTAGTTTTTCTTGACGAGAATTGAGAAATCAAAGACAGATTCCAAGTAATACCCTTTTTTTTAGAGATCACTGTGTCTTTGGGACGAAAATCGAGAAATTAGAGTCAGAGTCTAAGTGATGACCTTATGCAGCCCGCACTAATTTTTTATTTTTTGGATAAGGTCCGCGAGTACAATAAGGTTCAACACCCCTGATCTAAAAAATTACGCAATCCTGCCACAAGATGCAAGTTTTTTTTAAAAAGTAGAAAACAGTAGTATAATACGAAAAAATATATATAAGTACTACAAGAAAGTTTGAACTGAAACTCTATTTCGTATTATTACAGATTCCATATTTGGCGTTTCTGCGCGAGTATTACTTGGTTGTAAGAAAATTCGTCAAAGATATGGAGCCTCTTATTGACAAGTAAGCAATTCCAAATTAAAATAGCAGTAAAAGCAACTATGAAAATATGATTTAAATTTAATCTACCACACCTTGTTATATAATATTGTGTTTTTAGCAACAATAATTACTTTCATTAAAAAACTAAAAAAATGTATTTATTAGTTTTTCTGCAAAATTGGGGTTTGAAATCAGCTAATATTAGCAACAGAGACAATTAATTAAAATAACAAAGTCCGTAAATAGTTCTTCTATTTTTAAATATTTCTAAATTTATTCCTATAAATTTTCTATATTTTGTAAACGACAAAAATGACAAATTTTATTTTTAATTTACGGGCTACTTAAAGAGTAAAAAAGAAAATAGCTATAAGGAAATAAAGACTGGTTGATTTACGCAGTAATTCAACGAAAATTCACTTGAATTTAGGGTTTGAAACGAGCTTTTCAAGCATTGTACAATACACCATAGGATGTACCAGAATTTTTAAAGTTTGCACGACCATGGCCACCTAGAAAACAATTAAGCCTGTCGCGCTTAATCCGATGAAGTCGTGACGTTGCAACATTTGGTCATAGCAAACAGCGAGTAGCCAGCGCGTTTAGTCGCTTGCATACTTACAAGCTGTTATTTTTTTGCTATTATCGTGCTGGTAAAACTAAAATAAGTTATGTTTTAGTGGATTAATCTGAATAACAACATGGCCTGCACCTGTCATAAAAATTCTGTAACATATATTAACTATTTCGATATAAGCTATACTGCTTTCTTGCAAAAAAAAGTATACTCAGAAATTTACCTTGACGAATTTAATGCAAGAATATTTTCAAAAACCGGGTCAAAATTATGAAAAGAAAACATAAGTTAGGCTGCAAAGTGAAATTGTAAAACGCCTGAACCTCACTTGCACTACTTAAGATCGAAAGCTTTCTTTTCTTTTGATTAAATAAACGATTGGTAGCTATTTTCTCAAAGATGCAAGTAAGCTGTTCACAAATGCGGTGGTAAAAAAATTGACATTATTATCAGTAATCATAAATTTATTATTATTATCAGTATTTTTATTTTTTATTTTTATCTTTATATTTATCTTCCTGACTTGCAGGAAAGCGACGGAGGCGCTATCCATAGGGTAAGCAATTACCCCGACCTGCTTCAAGAGATGCCAAGATATTGCTGTTCGCTAGTAATTTAGTAGAGGTATTACTGTAATTTAGAACTGCTTGCCAAGACCACTAAGCAGGGGAAAGTGCTGTCTTTCCCAAGAACACAACAGAATGGCGTAAGTGGGTTTTGAACCGAGACCATGTTGATCATCAGCCCTGTGTTTTAACCACTCGACCACGCTGCCGACTTAATCAGTGATCATAACTATAGCATTATTATCAGTAATAATAAAAATTCGTACGAAAGTCGACGCCCTCCAGTGATTTCCAGATGATAGCACAAACTATTGGCAGTCATCTTGCAAGAGAGGCACCACAAGAACGACATCTTTATAATTAGAAAACACACCAGTCATCGTAGACACAAAGATGTCGCAGCATTGGTAAAATCGTAACCAGGTTCCACAAACGTTTCGTTCTTGTAAAAAAAGGCGGATTATTCTATGTGCAATTTATTTATTTTTTATGTAAAACATAAATTATGATCCCTCAATTCAATTCGATTTTATTGGCAATCAAAGTGTGCGAATAGGAAAGAGCGGCTAAACGATATACGTACGTTATTATACACACAACGTCAATTGTGCGCGGTTTGTTTGATAGACTTAAGGAAGATAAAGTAACTTTATGAATCGTTAAGCAAAGTAAATTTACTTTTCCGCTGTTATGTAAGAAAATATATTCGTTAGGTACGACAAGTACGATAAATTTTAAAAAATTGTGGCGAATAGTAACAATTTACAAAAATATAAAAGTAAGCCTTAATAAATTAATTCGGGCTGTTCAATAATAAAACCAATAACAATAGCAAATTTAATTGAATTTCGCAATCGACAAGCAGCTATAAGGTGTAATGTTACATCAATTCTTTTGTCTGAAGTATTATATTCGATTTCCGGCATAGCTGCAATAGTGTCACACAGGGATTTGATGCAAACCTCACAGATTTGATCCAATGTCTTAAACGTTTTCCTAGCTGATTCTAATTCACCAATTGCATATAGGCTATAGTATAGTCTATGTAGATAACAGCATATCGTTGCTAATATGCAAGGAACAACCGAACAATCAATCAAGAGTTGGAAGCATTTAAATTCTTCACGTAACAAACAAACACTTCTTTCGTTCCTTTCATGTTTATCAAAAGCTACGGAGCATCAATTTTTATTTTTGCCTCAAATCGATAACTGAAGAAATGCAATATTTCGTTTGTTGCTTTTCACAGTTATTTCGGATGGGTTTATTTACTTTTTCCAGATGAATGTTTTCTTTAGCTTGCAATTTTTTGTCACGACTTGGTCTTTTTGCTGCACTTGATTGGGTAGTGCAAAAAACCAGCATTTGGGCTCAATTTAAGCGTTCCAATTAAGAAGCAGAAGCAGAACAATTAGGTGATTACAAAAGAATAGCATTTGGGGTCAATTTAGGCGGTTTCAATATGTAGAATAAAGTCTTGCCCGATTTTTCGTAGAAAACTCTTGAAATCCACGGTTTTTGGATTGGCAGAAAATGATGTTTGTACGTCTAAACATCGAAAAAAGTATATTATTATTTACCTGTATTCGTAATCAATTACGATTTTCTATTTTGCATGCAATTTATCATTAGCCCATATTATGAAACATTTTGGTTGTGATAAGTTATACCATCAAGCAAGGTAAAAAATATGCAGAATAAAGTAGATACTCACATGAAACCAGCCTTACATTGTACCAGGATTTGTCGATAATTTTATGCTGTTTACTGGTGTTTGTAATACATAAACATATAAGGACAATAAAAATTAACAACTAGTTATTCAATTAGCACATCTTTTGACTTACCTTGCTAATTAGACATAACTCAATATCTTTTCTTTTAATGGTATGGTGGCATCTTTAGGTAAGCCAAATGCGATGATTTTCGACGAACCTGAATAATTTCCATTAGCACAAGGTGCGCAGCAACGATGTGGCACTATGATACAAACTTGATTTTTTTATAGTTATAATTGCATATACAGTTTAGAAAAAAAGTAGCTAAGTGATACAGCGTATTGAAAAAACCTGTACAAAAAATATTGGTTTTCACTACGTTTAATTGCAGTACACAAAACAGAACAGCTGTATACAAATTATTTAAGTTATTCTCAGTCATAATCGTATCTGCCGGTTGGCCAGGGGGCAATTGGTCCACCAAGTTTCAAAGATTTGGGCAAAATCAGAATTTTTTGGAAGCAATGCGAAAAATACAAACTAAAACAACTATGCTGTTTTGAGTACTGGCAATCAACCATAGTGAAAACCAGTATCTTTTGTACAGGTTTTTTAGGGCGGTGACAGTGACAAAGATCAATAAGAGGTTTTTGTTCTTATTGCAAAAAAAGTTTACGAATAGGTGAAGATTTTTTTTAGAGATCACTATGTTTTTGGGACAAAAATTGAGAAATCAGAGACAGATTCTAAGTGAAGAACGCTTTTTTTTGGTTTCACCCTAAATTTTAGACAAATTTTTTTCTCACATCCGTAAAGTTTTAGAAAATCAAGATTTAGGCAAACGTTACAAAATTTGGGCAAAACTCTATTTGCCCCCCAAAATTTGGTACATTTATGTTTTTAGTACTGTACTGGATTGCGATCCAGTTCATTTTATTACAATTTGTTTTTTCAGCTTTAAATTGAATAAAAATTTTACTCAGCTGCTAGAACGTTCACAAAGGTTTTCTTTCATAACACACAACATGATTTAGTACATAACTTGAAGCACTTTTTAAATATTGCGCATATCAAAGTTTTTTTTTAAATGACTTGACTTCTTTAAATTAACTGATAACAATACTTACATGTATTTCTTAACAGCGGATGAATAGAAACTTTTGCTAATCACTCTTGCTTTATTTACCATCGTATATTGTCTTTAGTCATTGTCACAACTTTACTCAGGAATCCAAAAAGACCAGTTGAACTAGGTAACCTAAATACCTTCTCTGAAGTAAAACTGTCTTTGTTTTCATTTATGCCGGCTTCAGAAATAGTTTGCCGTAAGACTGAAGTTTTTTATGCTGCAAGTTCTGGCAAAGCACAATGAATTCACTAAAAAAACTTCTTTCTACAAATAGAAAGAATCATAGTTTTTAATTATAAAGAAAACATTCACAAAAAATTGAAGGAACTTGAAAAACTCTCGTAAAACCTAACTCACAACCTTCACAAAACTTCAAAGCAATCCGCTACACGAACAACTGCGAATAATCACTCAACAACTTCGTACTGACTAACTTTAAGAATAAATTAACATTCTGATGGTTAATATTAAACTTAATAATTCGTTCAAACAATTCTCTCTCACTATAAAATTCCAAGGCGTCAATCTGACCCTTAAGCAACTTAATTACGTCCACGAAACCGACAGTAACACAAACGATTCTAACTACTTTAACTGGAATTACTTAGCTGGAATGAATGAATAACAAACTACGAGCTATATACAGTATATATATATATATATATATATATATAAAATCCGAAATTGTAATATATATATATAAATCGTCCAATTTCACCGGATAAAAACTGAAGAAGCGAACGAACAAGAGTTCTTAAATTAATTATTATATAGGTTTAGCAATCGGACAAAGTAGTTTATTACATCACAATATACACCATACGATAAAGCACAAAACTGTTATGTATCTTATAAAATAAAATCAGCTTAATATTAGTAGAAACTACCAATCTTACTTAAACGATCTTGCAAAATTACGTCATCGCTGCCCAATGAACGTCCCAATGACTTAAAACTTTAGTCAATGTGTTTTGAATAAAACAGTAAAACGACTCATCATTTATAAGAACAACTTGCAGACAAAATAATTTCAGAGGGCTTGGTGCAACAATTGCGCAATCATACGTAACAATGGAAACGATGGCGTTCCAACGATCCCGTAGAGTCACCTGGGGAAACAGATCGGTACAATGTACCAACTGTTCTCTCTGGGTACACCTCTCCTGCTCTGGTCTTTCTCCCGCTGACTTTTGTAAAATTTCCCCGGGACACTCTTGGACTTGTCCAATGTGTCCATCCTCTTCTCAACTCCCCCCTCCCTCTTACATCCCAACCCTGAACCGTCATCCATAAACACTCCAAATCCCCCATCCTCACTCACAAACACCCACAAAACAATATCTTCAAAAAGGAACCCCCACCCCAAAACAACCACGAATAACCCCACCAACCTTCCCAATCACATCCAACTAATTTTTAATTATCCTCCCTCAGCGTCAACTATACCTCCTCTTCAAACCCAACATACCATCTCTCCTCTCACACAATCTTTCTATCCTTCCTCTCCCTCTTGAAACAATCTTCGAATCCTACAGTGGAACGCTAATGGGATTCGCCCCCGTCGTACTGAACTCACACACTTCTCTCTCAAAATCAGTACAATCTCATCTTTGTGCAAGAGTCGCACCTCTCCTCTGACTCCACCTTCCACATACCCGGCTACAAAACCCTCCAAAAGAACCGTTCTATGACAAGAAGAGGAACCACCATTTCTACGGGAAACCGAGGAGGTGGTGTACTCATACTTGTTAAAAATGGTCTAACCTACACTTCACTCTCGCCACAATCCCTCTCCTCCCTCGATCCCAGCTCCAATTATTTAGCTATCACAGTTAATATAAAAGGAGCCTCACCTATACATCTTTTCAATGTCTATGTCCCTCCTATCCGCTCTTCTTCCTCCGACTCTCGCTTCCTTTTACCATCATCCCCTACTACTTACATCTTTGGCGACTTTAATGGCCATCATTCATCCTGGGACTCCCACTCACCGGAAGACCAATCAGGCAAAGATCTGTTTGACTGGCTTCTTTATTCTGATCTTTTACCCATCAACAACCCCGAACATCATACTCTACTACACCGTGCCACCGGAAACCGCTCCTCCCCTGATCTTTCTCTAGTTCCTGCCCAAATAGCCTCTGAATGCACATGGCAGACTCTTCCAGACCTCGATTCAGATCATCTTTCTATCTCTATCACCATCCCTACCTCCCCTCTAATTAACTCTATCCATCGCCCCCCCTCATTTAACTACAATAAAGCTCGCTGGGACGATTACCTTACCTATATTGATACTTACTGCCCTCCCCTCTAATTTTACAACACTTTCTCTTTTTGAAGCCACCCACACCTTTATCAAACTCCTTAACGATGCTGCCACTTCTGCCATTCCTTTCGGCAGCATCAACCGCCCTGCTAAAGCCTGGTGGTCTCCTGAAGATGCCGTCGCGAAACGCCGAAAGGCATTTGCAAAGGCACACTGTTCCGAAGAAGACCGCCAGAACTATATCTCTATTGGTAGATATACCTCCACTGTGATATCTAATGCTAAAGCTAAGCCATGGCAGAAAACTTGCTCTAGCCTTTCTCCTAAAACCCGTCCCAGTGAAGTCTTCTCTCTACTTCGCTCCATCTCTGGCTCCCCCTCCCCAACTTCCCAAGTTGCCATACCGCTGTAGATTGTGCCAACCATATCTCGTCACATCTACAGTCCCATTTCTCTACTCAAACCCTAAAAATTTTTTGAAGCGCCGAGAAAGCTCAGATGAATCATATCAGAACTGCACACTGCAACACCCTGCACTCCACTTTCTGCTCACCATTCTCTTCCCTTGAACACTCCACAGTCATCTCCCATCTCTCAACCTCAACCTCTTCAGAATTACCTACCCTCTTCTAACCCACCTACCACAATCAGCATTACACTTTCTTTTATATATCTTTAACCTTTCTTGGTCAACTCAACCTTCCCATCCACCTGGAAACAATCAACAATCATCCCCATCCTCAAACCCGGAAAACCCTCTGACTCACCTTCCTCATATAGACCCATCTCTCTCACTTCCTGCACCTCCAAACTCTTCGAAAGAATGGTTTTAGGACGACTAACCTATTTTCTAGAACAACAAGGCACTCTCTCACCCGTGCAAAGCTGGTTTTAGACCTGGTAGATTGACTGCAGATCAGGCTCTCCTCCTCTCACAATCAATCGCAGATTCCTTCCATCAATCTAAACCAGGCGCACGTACAGTCCTCGCTACTGTGGATTTTGCGAAAGCTTTTGACTCAGTTTGGCACTCTGCCCTCCTCTCTAAACTCCTCTCATTAGATCTTCCTCTTTGCTTTGTCGAATGGATACGATCCTATCTCTCAGATCGTCGTTCGAAAGTCCGCATCTGTAATTCATACAGTCGTCCTTTCCGTCTCCAAAGAGGAGTTCCCCAAGTTTCAGTTCTTTTTGGACCAGTTCTCTTTTCCTTATATATCAATGACCTTCCTACTTTCCTCTCTACATCTGTTAAAACCTCTCTCTATGCAGATGACCTAGCCATCTGGGCCTCCTCCCCGAGTGTTGAGTGTGCAACTTCCACAGTACAAGCTGCCCTCAATAGACTGATGGAATGGTCCTCCAAGTGGAGCCTTCCTCTCAACCTCCTCAAATGTAAAACATCCTTCTTTAGCCTAGACCCCTACCAATCACGTATACAACCCTCTCTATACATTCTTAACACCCCTCTTAAATTTAACCCTTATCCAACCTTTCTCGGTGTAACCTTCGACCGCACTCTTTCTTTCAAACATCATGTCCTATCCTTACGGAAAAAGTTTCACAGCCGATTCCGTGCTTTCCGCTCTATCGCCTCTGCCTCCTGAAGCCCATCAAAAGAATCCTTATGTACCTTATATAAAGCCTTCATTCGCCCCATCCTTATATACGCTTTCCCAGGCTGGTTTCACTTCTCATCTCCTACCCACATCACCTCCGTGGAGAGGATGCATGCAACGATAGACAGCCTGTGATTACTTCCTGTAGAGTAATCACAGGCTGTCTATCGTCCACTCCTATCCCTCTACTTCATGTAGAAGCACTTCTTCCTCCACTATGCGTCACCCTCACCACCAATCCCTCTCCTTCTTTGAACGAGTCCTCCGACTACCCTCAACCTTTTCCCTAGCCTTTCTAGCAAATTTTAACCCCCACACACGTCTTAAGAAAGGCTCATGGAGATCCTTCTCCCGATCTCATAACCTTACCCCTAATTTACATCTTGCACGTTAACCTTTAATTCTCTGCCCTCCTAACCCCCCCTGGTCTTCCCCTCTACTTACACGATTTCACTTCACCTCTCATCCCCATGCTCTCGCAAAGACCCTCCTCCCTTCTTTCCTCTCTATCCCACAGCGATATCTCTTCCTCGACTGACGGTTCGGCACCTGACGGGCTGGAGCAGGGTGGTGCAGGGATACACATCAAGTGTTCAAAGTGCGTCACTGCTACCTCGCTCTCCTTCTCAACTGGTCTCTGGTCTACCAGTTACAGTGCTGAGACTATTGCTATCCTACATACTCTTGAGTGGTGTATCTCACACTCCAAGACATGTAACTTTGAATCTATCACCCTATTTTCTGATTCTTTGTCTGTTTTATCAACCCTCTCTGCCCCCTTACCATATTTAACCCCCAAATCCCTATTCGATACCCAATCCCTCCTCAATTCTCTATCTGAATCCAAGGTAGTCCATTTGCAATGGATACCTGGTCACTCTTCCCTCCCAATTAACTACTTTGCTGACTCTCTAGCTAAAACCGGTGCCTCCCTCGATCCCTCCAACATATCCGTGTCCCTTGCACCCCCTCATTTCCTCTAAAAAACAATCCCTCTACACCAGTTGGAGAAGCAGTGTCCAATTTGGTCTCTTTCTACACCAAATCCCTCCAGTATCCCCCGAGGAGCTTACTCTCCCTCGCTCCGCTCGCTGTGCTCTCTCCCGTTTACGCTGCAACGGGCACAGCACTATCCTTAACTCTTATCTCCACAGGGTTGGTCGAGCCGAGACTCCTTCATGCAGCAACTGTAATTCGAAATCACAGAACCTTTCTCATCTCGTGCTAGACTCCCCTGTACTGGACCATCTACGTCGGGCCATATTCGGCCATACCCTATCACTTTTGAACCTGTGGTCCCGTCCGTGGGGAGTCGCCCGATTACTGGGACTCCGCGGAGTTAATCCGCACCCCCATCCCTAAGAATGGGTCGGGTAAACCCACCACCACCACCACCACCATGGCGTTCCAATTAAAAGCTTAAGATATACTGCAAAAGACTGAAAATCATAGGTTTATAAAGTTTAGATTAGAATTATGAATGAAGTGTGACAGTCTTGCGGAGTCGGTTGGTCTGCATTTACTAATGTCAAAACAATGATTAACTGTCATAACGCGACAGACGTTATTCTCTAGGTGGCCGTGCCTCAACTCTGACGGGGTATACAGAGGCGTACCATATGTTGAGTAAAGACAAACAACTGTATTTTGTTGCTGCGAAAGGGGACGTTATTTTAATTTAACCAAAAAGAAATAATTAGGAAATCGAAAAAAACATATAACGACATTTTTCCCCAAAAAGTGACGTGAAAACTAAATATAAGATTGTTTTCACTTCAAACAAAATGTAGAAAGGACAGTATCTTTTTCGGCTCCTAAATTAAAAAAAATAAAGCATACCGCTAAAAAATAAGCTGAAAAATACTGGTTTGAAATTAAGCCATATAAAAAAGGATGTAGATAAAGCAAAGCTAAAAAAAAAATAAATAAATAACACTATTTATGCTCTTTAATTCCACTAAAAACTTGATATATTCATTGAAAAAATCTCACAATTTTTTGATATAAACATACACTATCGTTAGTTTTTATCCTGATGGCATGAACTAAAAGCCTACTAAGGGGAACTAATGATGAAGTACATTTACAAGAAAATATTTACGTGTTTTTTTTGGATATATTAAAAAAATTGGGTAAAAACCTAGTTTTTCTGCGTTAATCTTAAACTTTTAAAGTTTTTACGAAAGATAAACTAGTTATTCGTACTTATTTCTATAAAGATCGGAATGGAAAAAATTAGCTGAAAACGTCACCGAACATGTGCCTCGATTCGACGAAGTGGATATGATTGATGCGATTACGACTTTTATTCATCAGGTGGGTCAAACATTTGACATAAAAAAAAACACAAAAAATGATGTTTTCCTGACTCATTTCAGGCTAAGTGCAACAAACAGTGATTTCTATTGAAATTTTTGTGTAATTATGGGGCTTTTTTAAATTGAATCAAACAAAATTATCCGTTGTGTTTTTTATTTAATTTCTAAAACTAAAAATAAATATAGATTGAAAAACTGTAAAAATCGAACTCAAGAACAACAAACACATTATGAGTATATATTTATAGGTATTAATATTTCTAGCCATTGTTTTAAATACAAAAAAGGTGGTTTTTGATCTAATCAGAGTGACGCTGTTGCGTTTAAGAACACACAAACTAAAACAATGAAGCTATTGATCTAAATTTAATTATTCTATCTGATGAATAAAGGTATATTATATCCAAGTAAAAAATAAAAATTTAGAAGAAAATTTATTGTTAAAGCATGCTGTTATTTTATTTGGCCATATCATGACATCATAAAAAGTAGCAAAAAAGTAGGTGTAGATATCTACACTAAAAGCTTAAACTAATTTTTTGCAGCCTTTTTTGTAAAATTTAAAAAGTCATTTCTTCACACATATTTCAATGGATTTTCAAGTAGCCGATTGTGTTCCTTTTCAAAACTAGTCAAAACTACGTCACTAGAAAGTTTGGCAGGCATATGGTGTCAATTGAGTTTCTGATAAATTTCAAATAACTTCATAAACTGAACCGATCTTCCTAGAATAAAGTTTCTGGTACTCATTGTCATTAGTACAGGAAAATATTATTTCGTTTTTTGTTTTTGAAAACGAGGCTCTTTTTTGATTGCATACCAAAAAATTATGCAATTATAACGTTATGCTTAAGGAAAAGCCATTAAATTTTACAAAATATTTTTGCTCTTGTCCCAAAAAGTGCAATTTGTATTATGCTTGCCTGTAAAAAGTAATTAATAACAATCGTGCAACTTTTTGGTTTTACTTGACGTGCAATTTCGGGTATATTCATGCTACAATTTTGATTAATGAAACTCAACTTTAACAGGTTTATGAAAAATTCGTTTTTGTGATAACAAAGCTGAAAGTTTTAGTATTCGTTTTATAAGCTTATGCTCGGAGAATATGTGTAAAAATGACATGACATTTTTATACGAGCGTTAAAGCAAAAAAAATATTTTAACTAAATATTTCACAAATTTTTGGTTACTTGCACGGTGGTTCATAAACTAATGCCTCCATTTTTGCAATTCCGCCACAAGGGGTAGGAGCAGATTGTGTTTTTATAATGACTAAACCCTCATATAGTTAACCTGTACTTTTTATCGCTTTTTTGCTTTAGATAATAACGCAGTGATAAGTTCAAATTGTGCGTAAAATTTTGGCCGTAAAATAGTCTCACAAAGCAATTTCTTTCATAATGAATGTCTGTCAAAAACAGAGATGTGTCATTGAGTTTCTCAATGCAGAAAAAGTGCAGCCAATCGACATCCACAAACGCTTGGTGAATGTTTATGGCGGCAAGACAATCGATGTTAACACGGTAGAAGATGGGTTCGTTGCTTCCAAAGTGGTAACAGAGATGTGAGCGACAAACCTTGTTCTGGCTGCCCAAGCATAGCCACCAATAAAGAAAATGAAGCACGCCTTGATGAGCTTATCAAATCCAACCGGCGGATAACAGTGAATGAAGTGAACACAGAGCTGGGAGTGAGCGTGGGTATGGTGGGAAAGTTAATATTCTCTCTGAGGTACAGCAAAAGGCGTGCCAGATCGGTGCCACAAATGCTCGCTCCGGAGAAAAAAGACTACCAGGTGATTGTCAGTCAGGAGTTGTTGGAACGATATGAAGCTAAAGGCGATGTCTTCCTTGACCAAATTGTCACTTGTGACAAAACTTGGTGTCACTACTACGAACTAGAATCTTAGCGATGGTCAATGGAATGGCATCACTCACATTCTTTACCAACAAAAAAATTCAGGTTACAGCGCTAAGCAGGCAAAGTGACGTGTATCGTCTTCTGGAATGCTCAGAGCATTTATCCTCTTGGATTTCTTGGAACCAGGGGTAACTGTCAACTCTAAACGTTACATTAAAGCATTGATCAAACTAAAGGATAGAATTGCAGAGAAGAAGAAAACATTCTTCTTGCAACATGACAATGCCAGGCCACACGCGAGTCTCAAGACCACAGAATGAGTGACCAAGTTTGGCTTGACAGTGCTGCCTCATCTGCCATATAACCCTGACCTTGCACCATTAGATTTTTATCTGATTGGGCCTCTAAAAGAAGGATTGCGGGGACAGCATTTTGTTTATAACAATGCTGTCATAGACGCAGTCAAAAAAATGGACTGCCACAGCTGGAAGAAAGTTTTACCAGCGCGGCAAAGAGGCTCTCGTTCATCGTTGGAAAAATTCATTGAAAATGGTGGTGACTACATAGAAAAATAAAATTTTTAAACATAATGTGTGCTTGATTTAGTGATGTCGCTTCCGTTTTTTTATTATTTTAACTTTTTAAGTTAGAAGATAGGAGTCATTACTTTATGAGGTGCTTTCCAATATGCTAAGCCTATTTTTTAATGATTTTGAATTCTAGTATTTTTAAAACATTTGCCGATAAACATAAATTCAGCAAAATAGCACGACACTTCTAAATACATATTAAATATAGTCATGGCCTATTTAGTAGGCCATGATACAGTATGAGGAAAATTTCTTTTAAGTAAAAAAATCTGCTAAATCCAAGGTTTTGCTTTTTATTATTTTTATTTTTATCAACTTACTTTACGAAAAAGTTGTTAGCAATTTTTTAGCATGATACTTCACAAAAGCGATTGAGTGAAAATAGCTACTTTCGCCAGGTTGGCATTGTTCATTTCTGCGATCACAACAGTTATTTGTCCTACTTCGCTTTTCGACTCGGCTGCATGGCGATTCGCACGCCCTACGAGACTTTCGAAAACAAAAAGCATTGGGCAGAAGTCTGCAGCGACATCGGGATGGAGAACTCTGCTGTGATGAAGAACCCTCTTCTATTGGTCTGGCAGCGTGACGTAATGAGAACACGGTAAAAAAACTTTCTTTGATTTCAACAAACGTTTATTTATTTATTATTTACTTTGTTTTTATATTGATCCTCATAAAAGTAATATTTGCTAAGTAAAAGAATATTGCATAATTTATGATCATCAATGTGAATTTTTTCAATTAAGACAACCATAGCCTTGATTCTAAAAACAGGTAAATGTGTTTTAAAAGAAGATTCTTTTCTTAATTGATGCAATTTTTAAAAAAATAGTAGGCTATATACAGTTGTTGAGTTTTTTTCAATTCGCAAAAATCTTTTTTAAGAGCAAGTAATTTTTGTTTTCTACAGTATGTTCAAAATTTTCAAAAAAACCAAAATTTTAGAAAAAAGTTGAAATTTTTAACAAAAATTTATTAGCATAGAGTTTGAAATTAATATTTCATGACGATTTCAAACTTGCAGATGCTTTTTGAATCTCTTTGTCGACTTTATTCCAAATCCAGACTGCAACATGCAATTGATTGAAACTGAATACGAGTTTGAAAACCCGAGTGCAAAACAAGCTGCCGTCAACTTTTTTAGCCGATTGAGGGACTTGGACGAAAAACTGAAAGTAAATAGTTTTAAGATTTGTTACTTTAAAAGCTGAAAAAAATTTTTTATATTACAATTCATTTTACCAACCAACATCACGTAGGCCTATTTAAAAAAACAACAAAATCTAGCTTGCAATTTTAATATTATTCTAAGCGCTTAGTTATTTTTTCAAGTGTACAGTAGAATATTTATACTAAATTTTAGTGAATAACTTTTAAACATACTTACAAATGCAAACGTTTAGTTTTAAATAATAAATTATTTTAAACAGTAACTCTTCTTATCCTTCATTACAGTTGAACTTGATAAACTTAGCATTTTTAACTGTTCAGATACAAAATTTTGGTATCAGATTTATGAGAAAAATAAACAACCGAACGTTTAATTGTAAAGTTTAATTAAAACAGAGCAAAACCAACGCTGAAATTGTAAATGCAAAAGATATTGCATGTTGCTTAATCAACGAAAAAAGGCAAAAAAGTTTAAGTAAAAAAATGAATTTTTGAATTGGTTTACAGAAAATGAAGCCGCCAATTGCAATTCCGTCGGTTAACGAAAGAGATCAGCGGGCGATTGGAATGCAATTGACCAAGCTCGATAGCATAGTTCGCTCTGTTTGCTTTTGATTTTCGAAAATCAAATGAGCTTTTTCTTGTACTGCTAAGCGTCACTTTTCAAATATTCTTTTACTGCTTTCACAAAAAACTTACTAGACATTTTTTGCACAAATCTCAGAAATAATCAGTTTAATTTTGGCTTTGCTGAACTGCATCAGTTTTTGTTGCATCTAAAGCAGAATGTCTAAGCTGTGGTCCACTAAACCCCTAGGGATTTTTGCGACCTATGCAGGGGGTTACAGGATTTTTCCAAAAAAATAATCAGCCATCTGCATTCCACCTTTTTCCCAAAGCCAGAACCTGGAATCAGTTGTCCCGGTGAGTTTTTTCCTTTCAACAGTGAAGACTTTTTTTCAGTCAACACTTCGAAAAATTTAAACTTTTAGTTAACTTTTTCCGAAAGTCCAGTAAAGACAAAAAAGGTCTTAAACTTCACCATTAAAAGAAAAAATTCACCGGAACTTCAGTTGACGACCTTTTCGTTTTTTTGTCTTCAATGGATTTTTGCAAGAGAATTAGATTTGGGGTCCATGGAATTTTACAAAATTAGCTTAGAAATCCAAGTGTTCCAATGAGTTTAGATGTCCTGATCTAAATCGAAAAACCCTCGGTTTAACTGTGTGTTTTTTGTACGAATTAAAAATTACAGTTCGCTGTCAATTCTATATAGTATCGTTTTTATAACAAACTTGTGTTATAAATTTTCGTGTGAAATGTACGTCCTTTCTTTTTGTATCTTTTTTTTTGTTTAATCAAGAAATCGTACGACAACAGTTTATTATTTAACAATCAAAAAGATATTTATGAGTAAACACAAAATAAAATCATCTCAACGCTTTTACTTAAACGTCTGAATAAAAAAACCCTATTGATTGTGATTATAAACAGACAAAATGTAGAAGTTATATTTTCGAACTACTGGTAATTATTTGGTGCATTTACCAGATATAAAAAATTTTTTCGCTATAGGTTAGATTTTGAACCCATAACTTTGGTGGCTTTTAATAAACAGATATACCATACAAAAAACGGCAAACTGAAAAATAGAATAATTTGCGCTTTTTTAATATCAATCAGATCTTTTATAGTCCAAAATATGTCGTCTTATGGCCGAATCATTTAATAATCTTTGATTTTAGAATCTAAAGCGTGAAAAACACTAATGCGATGTTTTAAAAAGTTACAAAATTCTGAAAAAACCTGTTGCAATTTCAAATACATGTATAAACCAGAAAATCGATAAAACACGTGCATGATTATAATTTATACAAATGTGTTGGCAACGTGTTTTAAATCTATTAGACCCCACTTATCAATACTTCCTATACGTCACAAAAGTCTTTCATGCGCTTATGAACCTTAAAACCAAAGTTGTTTTAAAGAATAAACCAAGGATGGTGGAACATTTTTATTCAACGGGTCAAAAAAATGACAGTTCAAGAGTACGGTTAAGCGGGCCATTGGTTAAAGTGAGCAAGAAAAACGTCTGAAATTTTTTGTCTTTTAGTTTCTTTACATGCAAAGACCTTTTTTAGTTTTCATCAACTGCTGCGCCGGCTCCGTGTGTTTTAAAGGACATAATTTAAAAAACTTAAAACACCGATTTAAAGTGAAGACCAAAAAAGGTCTTCGTTCATTGGCGTGGCACCTTCTTGTTTATTCAGAGTTTGAAGACTTTTTTTTATTTTCACTTTAAATCGATATGTTTTTTTGTATGTTGTACTATACACTTATAGAAAATGCCTGTGGCGATAGTTATAACATAGCTCCTGTTTAATCTTTTTTTTTAAATTGAGTTATCATTGAAATGACAGATGGGTGATTAAATTTCAAGGGTTGGGTCAGCTTCAGGCTGTGACCCGCTGGTCAGTGTTTGCCATCTCTAGACTAAGCCATCCGAGACACACCTTTTGGAAACATCAATATATTGTTAACATTATATTAGTGGATTGGGATTCGTGAGTTTTAAATGTTCCTTTAAGATATTAAACAGTCACCCATTAAAAAATTGCTGAATTATATCAAAGGTTTCTTGATACCAAAAACGTTAAAAAATACCTGGTTTGATTTAAAACCCATCCAAGCATTCTAAACGTAAGTTTGCTGCCAAAAAATTAATTTATAACTTAAAAATTTTGTTTTGGTGTTTGCTTTAGTTTAGTTGAATATTTATCGATTAATCAAACTTTTTTGTCATATCGACGTAACAACGATTAATAAAATTTTCTTTTATGTTGACATTTTGTCTTCACAAATGTTGGAAGGTTTCGTGCGATCTTGCGATAGGAAAAGCAACTTGTTTGAATATTGTTAATTTATATGTTTTTACATTTAGCGTGACAAATAATGTGGACTGTTTTTAGTACAATTGTTTATTGCTCAACGCCATTATAAAGGGTTATAAAGATTTTCAAAAGACTGATATAAGGGTGTCCATAAAGTCTCTTTATAATTACAAAAATTATTACAAAGTGAAATGATGAGATATCGCAATGAGTGTTGTTTTATGTTAATAAGTATTTCATAAAGTTTTTATTGACGCTAAAATTTATTGTTTTAGGTAAAATTTCTTAATTAAAATTTCTTATGTTTAGTGATTGAGTTATATGAACTAAACCTCCATAAAATGACTATTCAAGAAAAAGCGCAATGTGTATCCTGGTTCATTGAGACAAAATCAGATGTTCAGACCCTTCTTACTTCTTACTGATCCCTAAATTCTTACAATGTGTTTATTTAACTTTCCTGAGACATGAAAAGTTGCCTCATCACTAAAACAAACTCGCTTGAGGAATGCTTCATCTTCAGAAATTCGTTGCAGCATGTTCACTGCAAATTCTTTTCGTCTTGGCATGTCTTTTGGCTGAAGTGCCTGTAACATTTGCACTTTGTATGCATACAATCTTAAATTCTTGTGTAGGACTTTGTGCTCTGTTGAACGTGGTAGTTCCAATTGCCTGGCAGCAGTAGGGATGGACTTCATAGGAGAACGTTGAAAGGCTTGCCTTACACGCTCGATGTTTTCTTCAGATGTTCTTGGTCGCCCACTTTTCCTTGTATCGAACACTGTCCCTGACTTTATAAATTTCTTGTGCCATAAACGAATTGAAGGACGTGATGGTGGGTCTCTTCCATACTTACTTCTGTAGTTTCGTTGGGTCTGAACATCTGATTTTGTCTCAATGAATCAGGATACACATTGCGCTTTTTCTTGAGGAGTAGTCATTTTATAGGAGTTCAGTTTATATAACTCAATCACTAGACATAAGAAATTTTTATTAAGAAATTTTATCTGAAACAATAAATTTTAGTGTCAATAAAACTTTATAAAATACTGATTAACATAAAACAACACTCATTGCGATATCTCATCATTTCACTTTGTAATAATTTTTTTAAATTGTAAAGAGACTTTATGGACACCCTGTTTTAATTTTTTCAGGTTAGTCTTTAGGCAGGTCATCCACTTTTTACTAAGACATTTCATTTTGGTAGGTGCAAAGCCGTACTTGCCGGGGAGCAGGGGACAATTTCCCCAAGTTTCAAAGGTTTGGGCAGAATCAAAATGTTTCGCGCAGCGATAGGAAAAATTCAGGCAAAATCAGGAATTTTAGGGCGTGACAAGAATTTTCTATGCAAAATATTTTTTTGTGCATCGAATATCACTAATAGAAAAAAGTTTAGGAATTTGGGTGAAGACCTTTTTTTTAGAGATTACTATGTCTTGGGACAAAAAATCAACAAAAATGAGCCGGATTTAAAAAGAAAACCTTTATTTTTTTGTCTTCACCCTAAATTTCAGACAACTTTTTTTCATATTCGTAAAGTTCTAGAAAATCAAGATTTGGGCAAACGTCACAAAATTTCGGGAAACTCTTTTTCCCCCCAATTTTTTTCGGCTAGTACGGCTATGGGTGCAAATAGCAGCTATTTTGTTTTGATTAATTTTCATCATCAGTAAAAACTAACGCTAGCTGTGCTACCTGGTTTTTAAATTTAGATTCAAGACCTTCTTTATGATCTTCATTTTATTATGGAAAAAAATGCTGGTGTAATTAAAGTGAAGACTTCTTTGGTCTACACTTTCTTTTCAAAATGAAGTTAAAGACGCTCTGTTGAAAAACCCAACAGTACGTTTCAACCAAACGCGATCATCAGGGTATTTTATTTAAATAAATTTCAATATGTAGTTATAAAGTGAGTTAATTGTCTCCATACTTTAGCAGTAGCCTAACTGCTTTGGGATCGTGACCATTATTGAAATTGAGTTCGTTTTAGGCGGTGAACAAATTCAATTATATCAGTGAGCGTAGGTCAAAAAAACTTTTTTAGATATTTAATAGTTGCATTTGCATTTGCATTTAGATTGCGTTTAAATGAAAAATTCATGGCACAGCCAGGTGCTTTAAAAGGCATAATAAGCTCACTTAATTTTTAGCGTAATTTTGGAAACGTTTTTCGCCATGACCAGGACGACTTATAGTAATCGTACTTTCGGCTCGTAAAAATCCCCCATAAAAATTTCTGCGTACGCCACTGTCACCAGGTTGTATTTAAAACCGAACAAGGTAATTCGCAGAGTCATCTGTTTTTGCTTCAATCGATTGAGTAACGGTTTTCTTTGTTTGGACGAAAGTGCAACATGCCGACAGCAGCTCTAGTTTACACAACAAACATCTGCAGTTTTGTATCATAATCTGCGGCAGAAATCGTCGCCCATTCAATCAGAATGAAAACAGACAAGCACAAAAGTACCAGGTTTTTATACAATTTGTTTAAAATAGTTTTTTTAATTGAAAACTACAAGCAGTAAAGAAAAGAAAACTCTTTGGACTATAGAACATAAAATCAGTATTAAGATAAAGATTCTTTTTAAAAAGACAGCGCAAAATTCTAACTCATAGTAAAGGAGAATTAAAAAAAAGAAATTACAGTAAAGTGGGATTTAGCATTTATAAAAAAGACTAAAAGCTCTGCTTAACGCTTAGCTTGAAAGAGTGTGAAAAATTATTGGAAGATAACTTATAAACCTCACTGCCTATTAATGCTTCAATATCGTTGGTGCTGTGTGGTTCTGCTTGCGACTGATATAGAAACGCGATTACTACTTTTTAAGTATTTCGCAAACAAAGGTTTTAAATTGCAGGTGCAGTTGATTTATGAGAAAAAAATATTTTCATGTTTAAAACTTTGTAAAACTCCGGGTTTTTTTGCTTGATATTTTAACACAATTTACATCCGGGGCTACTATGCTGTCCTTATTTCTAACAAATGTACATATTTTGGATTTGCGTTTTCATTTTATCTATTTTGAGCAAGAATGTCAGGTTACAAACAAAGTTATCAACCGAAGAAACCAAATTTTGAACCTGAAGTAGAGACTTTTTTGGCCCAAAAAACATTGTTATATAATTGTCATTATTTTTTAGTTCAAATCGATGGTATTCCTGTCTATAGAATAGCAATTTATTTAATAACTTTAAAGTCTGTGCCACATAGTTAGCACTTTGAAAAATTTTATCTTTTAAAAGTTCTAAGAATTCAATCAAAATTACGAAAACCTATGCAAAAAGAAAATGTTTGTTAAAAATAACCTGGTTTCTACATTTGATTTTTTTTTTTTTTAATAAGTTCCTTGTTATAGATATTCCAAGAATTCATGTGGCAAGACAATGTTCTAATTGTTAATCCGGGCAGATATTAGACTTGATCACCCGGTCGGGCAGTTATTAGACCTGATCCGATATTCCGTTTGTGTTCGACTTCAACTGTTATAACCTTAAAAAATTGATTTAGCTTAAGAGAAATATCGACAAAATGTAGGCCCAGATGGCAGGTGCTTTCTTGCAGTCCTGGCAAGTAAGTCTGCTCTTGCTGTTAAACATGACAAACCGAAATCAAATCTGGCAAAACGGAAGGGTATCTACTCATCCCGATGTTTAGCGAAGGTCTGCTAATCGGCAAACGTCCTTTTCAGGACGGAGCAATGTCTGGAAAAAATGCCCTTTCCAGGGCACATTGCCAACAAGTTCCGAAGACCCACTATTTTTTGGCTAAACATCGAAGGCCTCCTGCAAGCAAGATGAACGTTCTTCGTTATCATGCTTTACAGTTTGAGACACTCGTCATCTTACTACAGGAGATCCACAGCACTAATGAGGAGAAGCTAGTATTTTCAAGCTTCCATCTTGCTGGGTCTTTCTTAAGCAAAAAGCATGGACTTGCCTCGTTTGTCCACAAGCGACTAAGGTATACGCTTTTGGAATAATTTTCACCGACATCGGAAATTGAGTAGTTGTTTGTGGACGTTGATGGTTATAAAATAATCAACGTCTACAAACCTCCGCCAACGCGACTGCGATCCCTTCCTGTCTACCAACGCGATTGTCTGCAAACCTTCACCACGAACCTTCCTGCAGTCTCCTCACGGAGACGACTCGAGTTTGGCTGCTACAGCTTTACTTGCCAAACTTGACAGGAAGCGATAGATGGTTCAAAGCAGTTCGGAGCACCGATGTTTCACACTCTAGCCGAAAAGCATGGAGTATTTTGAACAACCTTACTGGTAGGCCACGACACTCTCCTAGTCACTGTCCCGTCTCCGTTGATGCTATTGCATTTCAGCTAATGAGAAATGGGAGATACGAGGCTGCTGATCGCAAGTCATTTTGACTTATTTCTCAAGAAGTGTCTGACTTTTGCAGGGCCACTATACCAAACCCAAGGAATATCTCTGAGAATTTTTTACAGAGAGAATTCACAGCCGCCCTCCAATACTTAAAACCAGGTAAAGCTCCGGTCCCTAATTCCATCTTCCCAGAGCTTGTATCCATGCTGCAGCTGCTTTAAAGACCAGGACTTTAAAGCAGCTTACGTAACTTCCTTTCTTTCTGCTTGCACCGACTCAAACATTCCAAGATCTGGAGAAGAGCGCTAGTAGTCGCGATATCAAAGCCAATGAAGCTCGTGGGAGACTCAAAGAGTTATCGATCAATATCTCTTTTCTCCCTACCAGATCCTCGAAAAACTTATCTACGCCCACGTTGAGTTAATTATTGATTTATTGCTTCCCAAAGAGCAGGCTGGGTTTCGACGCGGGAAGTCAATCGTGGATCAAGTCGCTTTGCTGACCCAGAACATCAAGGATTCTTTCCAGGCTAAGAAGGCAGGTGCCGTATTTGATCTGACAGCGGCATATGACACCGTGGCTTTACCTGCAAGTTGCTGAGGCTTCTTTCGGATAAGCACATGTTCACAATGATCATGTAGTTTATTCGAAGCCGAAGTTTTACCCATACTACCAGTGACAGCAAGCAAAGCAGACTACGCCGTCTGAAAAACGGCGTTTCTGAGGGATCGGTCTTGGCTCCCCTCCTATTTAACATCTATACATACGACCTGCCCTTCACGATTTCCATAAAGTTTGCTTGTGCAGATGATCTAGCATTGTTGCAATCTTCTGGAAAATGGAAGGAACTGGAGGGGACTTTAAGCCAAGACATAACTATACTTTCTGCGTATCTCCAAACTTGGAGGTTAAAGCTCAGTCACACTAAGACAATGACACCAGCCTTTCACTTAAGTAACCAACCGGGAGGCCAAACGTAAACTAAAAGTCTACAACAATAACAGACTTTTACCGTTCTGTTCAACCCCTTCTTACCTTGGGGTAAAACTGGACAGATCACTCACGTTCCGTCACCATCTAGTGACATTGCACAAAAAACTATCTTCGCGCCTCACACTGGGGAGGCGACTTGTAGGCTCAGGGTGGAGTGCTAGTGCCAAAACACTGCGAACAGCTGCCCTATCTCTGGTCTACTCAACAGCTAAGTACTGCTCATCAGTCTGGTGTTGCAGGGCTCACACTCGTCTCATAGACATTGTTCTGAATGACGCCTTGCGCATAGTCACTGGATGCCTGCGTCCCATTCCACCGGGCCACTTTCATGCATCCAGCCAGCTGATGTTCGACAACTAGGAGCGACACTCTTCTTGGCTCACCGTGGATCCCTGGACCCCGGTCATATCCTGTATGATCTTTTAAGTGGGTTTTCAGATGCTCACTAAGAGAGACAAGACCTAGACCCCATTTGTGCCAGCTGCGCGGAATTTATTAAACAACCTTGCTGGACTTGGCATCCGCGCTTCTCAGTGGACAAATTATAGATGGAATGCGAAGTACTGCAAGAATACATTCAGGCTCCGTGCTTTCATACTCAGGACCACCGCCAGACCTGTTGGGATGAGCTTGCCCCGAAGATTTTGGGTCAATCTCAATCGTCTGCGGACTGGTGTTGGGAAATTCCATTCGTCCATGCACAAATGAAATCTTACTCTTTCACCGAATTGCAAGTGCGGCGCCATTGCATATACCGCAGACCATGTTTTAATAGCGTGCCCCATACATCGGGCACTAAACGGAGTAGAAGTCTGACGGTTGTGAATGACGAAACTCGATGTTGGTTTAACACCATCACTGCCAGCATCTTATCCGGGAAGTAAAGCAACCAGGGGTAGTAAAAAGATAAACCCTTGGCTTGGTCCTATTTATGCTTGACCTGGAGTGTATGCCCTTTCAAACAACAACGACGACAAAATGTAAAAGTAACCCAGAATTTTTTTAATTGTATGTGTATATGAATGTATTGGTGGATGTGAGTACGGGGTTTTATTATAAAATTTTTTTATGCAGTTGCTGACATTAAGTGAATATAATAACTATTCAGACAAGTGACTTGCAAAATTGTCAGCACGTTCTCGCATTATGTTTCTTATAGCACATTCATGGCAATAAATCTTTTTCCAGCCACCTAGTTGACATAGCAACCGCTGCTGAGCCGAGCAAGCTTTGGCTCTATTAGTTTCTTTAAATACCCAAGTCATGAAGCGGATAGCTTATTTCGATGATTTGAATTTGACTTGGAAAGATAAAATTAGTTCAATTTTACAATCTGTTAACTAAGTTATAAAAACTAATTTCTTGCACTTTTTCTTCTTCTTCGTTTGGGGAAATGGACAAAAGCTGGATGGTCCACTAAATGGCTGCACATGTTTCCATCAGCTAGGTCATCAGCAGGCTCTTGTCGATATCTGTGCTACAAGCCTTGCGCTTTGGAATCATCCTGCCATTTCGATTAAACTTTTCTTCATGCAACGTCCAAATTCTGGTACGTTTTTGATCAATAATGTTTCTTTGGTCTTCAGCATACAACAACAAAATTTGTCTTTGTTTTATAAATGAACGAGAGTCCATCGTAATGTAACAGAAAATCTTTAGGTTTCCGGGCTAAAAACTTAGAGAAACATTAGTTTAATATTTTAATTCCTTTTGGACACGCGAAAAACTAGCCTGTTGATAATATATACTTGCCAAAAGATCAAATACAGTATTTCATCTAAAAATTGGTTCGATTGATTTTCAGTTTTTTGTCTAAAAAAATTGTCTAAAACACAATTTTTTCAAAACTATAATTGATGTTTTAAAAACGGAACAATCAGTTTTTACAGGTTCATAGTAAGCTGGAACACGTTTTGTCATGAAAACAAAAAAACAACTTATAATAAACTTGATAGAAAAAAGTATTTGTTGTTTCATTTATTTTCTATTGTGTTTTCCGGTCTACATTTTGGGCCTTGGATACATTCAATTCAAAATATTTATAAACAAAATAAAATTACAAACTGGATATTTTCAAATCGGGAGAAGCAGCATGGAGTCATTTCGACGTAGCAAGGTGTGTTTTAACCAGGTTTACTTCTTTTGTTGAGGCATGTAGTTCCCAACTCTCTTGAATGCAATCCTTCTTTTGCTCATTTTAAAACTTTCCATTCCTCTTCGATAAATCAAATAGCACATTTCGGCTGGAACTATTACCTTAGTTCAAGGTTTCTAAATTATTATAGGTCTTAACATGACGTTAAAACATTTTTTTTCAGAAAGTCAAGTGAAGACTAAAAAAAAGCTATTATCGATTGGAGTTCGATTGTAGTTTTTTGTTAATCGTAAAGGCTGGGTTGTAAAGTCGGAAAAAAAATTTCGGACTGCAATTCCGAATCTACCTATTCAAAGCTTTTCGAAATCCTACTCCGATTCCAGTTATTTAAAGTTTTATGACTGCAACTCCGACTCCAGAACATTTGATGCGATTAATCAGCAGACTTCAAATGCGATTAATAGCAAAAAAGAGCGGTTCTACAGAATGTTGATTATTTAAAATAAGTAGAATTTTGTTTCTTGCATCTTATAATGATTGTGGCATTATGACTCATTTATGTTAACATATGTGCATTCTAAACAACAATCTAACTTTTTCTATTAAAGATTTTGGACATTGGTGTTTTATCAACCACAGACGAGATTGATTTTCTTGTGCATCGAAGTCCGTACTATCTTGAACGAATGACTCTGTGGTCGGCTGGAGAGTTGGCAAAATTGTTTTTGGGGTGAATATTTAGTAAAAATATTACCACATTAACATTCGCTAAAATTTTCTAACAAGGGTATGTTTGTAGATTTCAAACAATATCTCTTATTTCCAACACTCATCTGCGCTACGTTCTTTTTAACACTGTTTTTGCGCATTCGTTAATGTGGGACGAAACCAGAAATATGTATTGCTTGGATTTTTCGGATATGCAAAATTTGGTTCTCTTTGAGGTATCAAGTATTTAACTTTGTAAAAACAAAGCTCGTTTTGTAAAGAAAACTAGCTGTCTTTTTCTAGCAGTTTAATATTTTTATTTAAACTATGTGCTTTTCTTTAATCAGGTAAAAGTGAAATCGATAATATATAAGCAAAAATATATATGACACATTTATAGTAAAAAAGGTAAAGAAGGTACACCATTCCGGCTTGAAAACAATCTAAACAACAAATAATGATAAATTAAACAAGCCTTGCCTGATGAAAAAACAGTTTCACTTTTTGTTCAATGTTTGTTTGTTCAAATACAAAACGTGGGTAGTTTTTCCCAATTTTTATAGTGTATTTCTTTCAAGAAAAATTTTCACTCAACGGCCCGAGCAGCTGTTCCAACTGCTGCTTTCTTATTTTTCTAACCTTATATTATTATCCTCCAGTTCCATAAAATCGATAGTAAATTTTATAGATGAAATAAAAGCAATTGATCTGAGAGAGTAGTTTAGGTATTTTTAATAGATAAAAACAGGATTCTTTTAACTACGTAACAATACACTATTTGTCTTGAAAAAAAAACGTACTTTTGTGTTTAGACACGCCTAACGTTTATGACGTTTCAGAATTTTTATTGGGAAGTAAAAAAAGTATTTGTCGATTTGAACTCAAGCAAGATTGTAATAATTATGAAAAACGATCAAGAATATTGTTCTGATTGCTCTTCAAATGAACTGCACGATTTCAGCCTGGCTAAACTCCATCTACAAGTACAAAGAAATTTATAGAATTTATGAATTTTTTGTTTATTATTTTATAGATTTTGAATAGACTACATATTTATTTAATATTTATACTCCATCGAAAACAAAAAAATAATTACATTATTTTTAAAGTCCTGTTTGAAACATTTGTCTTTGTTGGCATTGCGATCCCGAAAAAGGAGGCTTTATCACAAAAAGGTTTACTTATATTCATTGCAACCACAGCATGATACAGTATAACTAATATCAAATAAAGGAGGGTCTCAAAAATTTTACATAAAGTAATGAAAGGTTATTTTTAAACACTGCATTGGGTCCTACTTATAGCGCAATGTCAGGTTATTGCAATTGCTATCCAAGCAATGCACCTTGCCCACACACATTTAACATAAAGTAGTCACGGCGCACCAGACACATCAATACAGTAGCCCGTATTACACTCTTTAAATCAGGTGGGGACAGCGGCCCGCGCATGGTTGGAAAGAAGCATATCAATCCCTTTTCCGAGAAAAGCTTTTGAATAATCCAGTGTTCCACAACCGGTGTGCCGCGTTTTTTTCTTCATTAGTTTTCTGGAATGAAAACGGGGACTTTAGAGATAGTTTCAAGGTGATGACCTTTTTTCGGGGGAGAGGACGAAAATGTGTCGTATTAAGTCATACCTATAGCAATGAAGCAGAATCAGGATTCGGGAGACCCCCAATAGAATTTAGGCAAAACTATATTGCCCTCCCCAAATAATTTTGGCTGATACGGCTATGTGTTATATGCTAGTAAAGATAAAAAAAGTTCTTGACACGACAAAGAAGCGTGGTCTGTCGAGAAACCACCTTTTTTCTTAAATCAACAAAGTTTAATACAGTCCGCATCTAACTTTCTAATTTTGGTATGCGGCCGCTAGTGTAATTAGGTTTGCTAATCCTCCTTTAAATTAAGCTAATTGATTCATGTAAGCTACACAGCAACAATAGTTTTAACTTTTTGTTGTTAAGAAATGTTTTACATGTATTTAGTATGGAAAATATTAGGTTAAAAAATTTTATGGTATTAGACAAAGCAAGCAAAGTCGTATTAGATTTTTATGGTAACTTATTTAACTTATTACCATTCGTTGTGTTTGTATTTCTCTATCTCAATCTTTTGCGAATTATTTTTTCAGATTTGCTTATCATACCATGCTCCAGGAGTGACCCATCATTGTGTTCATTTCGTCTTTCCTACCGCTGTCGGAGTAACTGCCAAAAGATATTTAAAAAAACAAAGTACCCTTTATAAATTACTGTCCCCTCATTTCAGATTCATGGAAGCAATGAATTACCGGGTAGCTGTTAAAATATATTTAGCCTTAAAAGTTTCATTTAAATGATCAATTTGGATTCTTTAAAATTTAATATTGCCCCTCTCCAAGGTACAATAGTTTCTATTTCTGAAACGGTGCAAAAATCTAATTTGTATTACTGCCACTTTCAAATTTCACTTAATGCTGCGAACGATTAGGCGTCGTAGCAACAATTCCACATAATGAGGATGTGTTGCCCAGATTGATGATGCCACGATGAGTAACGCTAATTCGTCACACGTTTCGGCCTAAGAAACGATTATGACGAAAAGTTTGGTTTTGATTAATCTAATATAGCACTGTTTATTACTAAAAAAAACAAACTAGGATAGACAACTTTTCTGTTACGTGTTAATGTTAAACGTTTACACTGTTATAAAAATTAAGTTCTTGATCTTGGCTATATGCAGGTCATCTGTAAAGGTTGGTTAAAATAAACTTTAAAGTTAAACAAAAAATAATTTGTTAATTAAAACTGAACTAAAAGAATTAAAATTTGGTAAAATGTTTGATTGAAAAGTCAGCTTAAAGCAACAACAAAACAAACAAAAAACAGCTGAACGGAAATATCCGAAAATTAAATAAACGACTAGAAGTCATTGACAAAAAAACCTTCAACAAAACATTGGACTTCGTTCGTATTTTTTGACTGATTTCTTGATTTTTTAAAAAAAACTTGAATACGCTTTACTGTTTGCTAGATTAGAAATACAGCATGAAAACATGAATTTTCAAGAGACTTGCTTTCATGCTTTAAGCACCTGATTCGCATTTTGGATCAGAGCGCAAAAATACCTCATGGAATATTTTTTGTTGAGTCGCGAGTCTTAGGTTCTACATTTCTGGTCTAAAATATATATTTGTGATCAGTAAATTGATACGCAGGAGATTGCTTTCAGATTGAATTTCTATTTTTGTTTGATACAGGCTTTAAGGGTTTGTCGTGCGCAGACCAATGTCTTCTCGTCTTTTGATCGCTACTTTTGTTTTTGGAAGACTTTTCCTCTCACAAAAGAACAGTTTTTATCAACAGTAGAAGAAAAGTTATTGAATCGTTATTTTAACTTTAACCAAAGTGAAAGCCGATGCTTGACTAGAACTAAAAGTGTTTGCCACAGTGAGTACCCGGTATGTATCCTGAAACTTTTTCCAGTATTTATCTTCAAATTTTATTGTGTCACATTACAACACAATGTCATACTATCTTGAAACTTTGCTGTTTTTACAAGATAAGGTTTCTAAAATTGTTCTATTCCGTTAATTTTCAGTTCAGTTAAATTCTAATCTTACGCGTTTTCCACAGATAAGCTTTTCGTCTCTTCATACTCCATAAATGAGACTAACAATTGAGAATGACAATGTAACGTTCTAACCTCTGAAAAAGCCGTCAAGTAATTTTAAAACAAAATGGATCGAAAAGCAAAGTTAGAGCTTTTCTAGTCATCTGTCCCAAACCCAAAAAAAATTTATCTTTTTTTGGAGTTAAAAGAAGAAAAGATATATCGCATTTTGTTCGATTAGATTTGTAGTAAAAGAGAACTCCAACAGTTGGCTTTTGAATTTGATTATAGGGCTATATTTGTTCGATTTTTATAGTTTGTTACACCTGTTGATGTAAACGATTGATCGCATTTCAGATAAACAATGGTTTTCCGCGCGAAATCGGTCAAATCCAGTATGACCATCCCCTTTTTCCTCCTTCTTATGTCACTGATGTTAAGCTTCAAAAGGTTTGTAATTGTTTCAATTTTTTCTTGTGCTTTACTTTTCTTACTCGCTTCACGTGATCAAATTAAATCAAATCAAAAGTCGACTGCGTAGTTGCCATGCATTTACTCTGCAAGCAAGGTTAGCTTTAATTAATTTAAAATCGCAGTACTCTAAATTGCAAATAAATTAACATGCCAAGCAAACACGACACATACAGTAACTGGCAGTTGAACTAATATGTTTAACTGAAACAGAAACTAACTGAAGACACTGCGGGTTTTAAACGAGAGCGGTGAATGACGTACAAGATTGCTATAATCTTGAAGTGGTTTGTCAGGGGTTTGAAACTTATATCGATAGTCGATGGTTAGGAGCGCCGTTATTGTGATCGATATGTCTCAGTTGAAAACCTACCGGTTCAATTCTGTTGTGTCCTAGAGAAAGACACTTTATCGCACTTTTTCTTGCTCGGCGGTCTTGGCTAGCAGTTTTAAATTTCAGTCATATCACGGCAATGTTAAAAAACAAATAAAAAATTTTAACTGGACACCAATATTCTGTCATCTCCGGAAGTGGGTCGGGGTAATTGCTTGCTCTATGTATAACGCCTCCGACTTTTGTTGCGAGTCAGGAAGATAAATATAAAGATGAAAAACGAAAAAAATGATGAAAATAATGGGCTTCTATTTTTGATGAACATGTGATTTCTATTCGCTTTTGCTCTGTTAACTACACAAAACAAACTCGAGTCAAAAAATATTGTTTCAGAAGTTAGAAATTCCTGTATTATAAAGGCGTTTAATTTTAAAATGTAAATAAACTTTCTGGATCTAATGCTCTGTAACTGGGACTAATTTCCAGAAAAAAAGATTTTCTTCAGTTTATTTTACCATTCAAAGTCATAGAATATTATAAAGAGCTGATTTATCTGGTTGCCAAAATTAAATACAATGTACGCGTTCACCCAAATAGCAGGTGTGTGTTTAACATGATGTGAAACTTTTTGCTTTTCTCTTATTAGGTAAAGCAGCACAGTAAACATTATTTGAATTAGGTCTTCCGCACTTGTGGGTTTGCACACTGCACAATGCACATGTGCCTCGCAATACTAAATCAGAATGTGTTAAATCTCTATGTATGTTTGATTAAATTTGATTACTTAATGGATTTTGAAAGATGATGGGCAATTTGATGGTGTAAAGTGACACTCTTCAATCGAAATATACCACAAAGGTTACAAAAGAACAAATTTATAGTGCGTAAAGGTTCACAATGTTGGTCAAGCAAACCAGACGTCATCGTGTCAAAAAGTGTCAATTTAAAACAAAAACTTTTGCTTTTTTCTTTTTTTTTTCATTTTTTGTTTCACAAAATTGTTGATGAATTAAGTGAAATGTTAAAAATCGCTTCTAAAATTTACATAAAATAAGAACGTTGAAAAGCTTTAGTGCAATGTTTCTCAAACTTTTTTCGGTGATCAAATATTAAACCTAGAGTTTGTTTTAAAACTTTCGCCACCCGATTCTAAACCTACAATTGACAAAACTCGTTTTGTGTTTCTTTTATATAAAGAGAAAATACCACTGTTTGTCTTTGAAATTAAAGTGAAACCTTTCATTATGCTAATTTTGCATCAAATTGGTAAGTGCCATAATAGATCACTGTAGGCCCGCTTTCCCGTCGCTACCCAAGTTTTGAAAAAGACTACTATAAGTGCAGTGGTTCCGAACCTTTTTTTACTCACAGACCCTTAGATTTTTAATCGTAATCCTGACTAGAAATTCTGCAAAGTTTTTTAAAAATTCTGTCCAACTTCAATGCACTCGCATACCCCTGCAAATTTTTCACGGCCTCTCGGTTGGGAACCACTGCTTTAGTGTAGAAGATTGGCAATGACGAGACTGGGTGTTGGAGAAAAGAAAATACAGCAAGTATCTTTTCTTACATGTTCATTCTTGTTAAAAAGCAGATGAGCATTGTAGTGTCGATGTACTGTCACATCAAGACTGACGAATATTTTTTCTTTCTTTTAAACAATAAAAAGAAAAAAAAAAAATTAAATTTACTTATTTAAAAAACCAAGATTTAAACATTAGAGAGCAAAAGGCAATCGCCTAATTTCATTTAAATAAAAGACGCTGTTGAAACCAAAGCACAATTTACACCGGAATCAACAGTCGATGATAAAACACATTTTTATGTACAAGTGCAATTATAAAAACCATGGCGGCAAAAGCTTCCAAGTCAGTAACCTGTAAGTTGTTGAATTGTACTTTTTTTTTTAATAGGAAAAAAACCATCAAAATAAATTAAAAGTTTTATATTCATATGTTCCACTTTTAAACTTACAGCATCTCTATATTTTAGATTTATCTACTTTTAGATTCCTTATTTCCAGTTTTTAAAGCGGTACTACGGAGTGATCCGCGGATTTGTTTCGGAGCTGGTTTCCTTTCTTGACAGGTGCAATTCGAGATTTTTTTCGCTTGAAAGCGCTTTTTATAAAAAAAACTTTTAAATAAAATTAAAAACAAACTTAAGGTTACGTAAAACCATCAGTTGCTGATGTAAAAAATACAACAATATCAATTGCAAAAATAGTTCTAGAAAGATAAACAACTCGGCCAATGTTCTGCAAGGTTTTTAAGCAACGATTTTATCGATTCCGTAGCATGCAACTTGTTCCGTGGATTTATTCTGATTTGCGGTTTAGACAAGAATGGATTAAATTAAGCAAAGCTGTGTCGAGATACGTTCCGGGATTCGATGAAGTCAGCATGACTGACGGGATATCTTCTTTTATACACATGGTAGGAAATGTTCTTTATTGGTATATTCGGTCTTTTGGTATACTTTAAACCAGCGTTTCTCAACACTTTTCTTTTTCGACCAAAAATCTTTTAAAAACCTATCTTCAAGAATAGCGGTGACCCAAGAAAATTCAAGCGTACATATAGTAAATTTAAACAGCACAAAACGCCAGAACTCTTTTTTAACAATATTTAACCCCATTTTACTTCAAGTTTTTAGCTCAACATCACTCAACGCTAAACGCATGGAATGCTATGCATCCAAACGATTTCCATATTTGTTTTTCATAAATGCCAGTATTGAAAATCCTATCTCACCCAAGTTGGAACATGAAAAAGGGATTATTATTTTTAAAACATCTTTATACAAGATTGGATATTAGTTTGGAACTTGACGCAAAAATTTGAATAATAAAATTTTTTTATAAGACAACTTCAGTGATGAGTTGTTTTTGAAAGCAATCAACTGTTTCTAAAACCAGAAGAAAATCCTCCATCAAAATCGGTTACATTTGCAGTAAATAGATTTTTATCCACGTATAGTTCTTAATGTTTTCTAAAATGTATTTTTGAAAGTTTTTTCTCGAGAGTGTAAAGGTGCTCCAAATTGACATATGAAACTGAAGTCATTACATCGGGCTCTAGAGCAAGGTCTTCAATGGACTTGTTTGTTAATATCGAAAGTTTAAAATAGACCGCACAGCGGATTCCTCTCTTCTTGGTTTCAAATTCTTCAAATATAGGGCAGCTATCCGAGCCTTCCCCAATCACACCGCTGGCTTTCACACACGTCTTATGGTTTTATAACATATATTAAAATTGAAATTTCGATATATCCAATTATAACAGGCTTTCACAAGCCAACGACCACAATTATTTACTCGACAATACAGCTCAAACGGTGCAGCTAACAATGCAGCCAACGATGCAATCGCAAAACGAAATTTTCCCAAGTTTTGCTTGCGATCAACAAACTCACTCTTCAAACTATAACACTAAACCAAATCACCGAACCACTTGATTACTAACGACTGAAAGGAATTAAATTTACCAACATCTCAATTTAGAGTGTGCTCACCACGTGTAAGTGAACCAATCAGATTTCATTAAGATCGCTGCACGTAATCCGCCCATAAAGCAGTGAACGCAAACAATAGAATTAATTAGGAGGTTTCAAAAAAAGACTTTTATACAGTTAATTATCTTTATCAATTACACTGCGAGTTCTACTTTTTTTTTTATGATTTTAACATTGTTTAAAATTAGAAAGGAAGCAAATTTTTTGTTTTCCAATTTGACATACCACCATTTCAACTTTTTCAAAGCACATACTTTTGTCTGCCAAATCAACCATTGTGCGACACTCTCCATGCGATTCATTCAACGTATTCAACACTGTCATAATATCACACAAATAAGAGAGAAGTAAAACCCATTTCTTATTGTGAAATTTTTGGTCAGGGCAAAATGCTTCTTCCGTGTAAAAGTTTCTAGTTCTCCCTTCAACTGTAGAAGACGAGTTTGCTGCGTGACAGCTGTAGTAGAACGTATAAATTGTGCCTTGTGCAATTAACTACGTGCATTTCCAATCGTCTGCATTCCGGCATCGCCTCTAACTTAAATATGTGCTTCGCGCTTTTTGTTTTTTTAACTACAAATACGTAAGCGGTAACAAAATAAACCAATTAAGCCGATAACAGCCGCCGCTTTCGGAACGAAATAATAGATGTTGATGCGAAGCTCCACATGACAAACAGAACTCTTGAAACAGGCGAGAATCAATCCTGTTTTCTCGAAAGAATTTGTCCACCACATTAAAAATATCTTCATCGGTTGTTGTGTTTGGCAAAACAGAAATGTCGTTGTTGCTGGCAAATCGAATATATGCTGAAATTGTGAGAAGCGAGCAAATCTGTCGATTCATCCAACTGTAAGCTAAAAAATTTCCGACTCTTTCAATTTTATGACAGCTTGCTCTTTGACGTCGTTTGACTATTCAACGATTGTTCGCTGAACAGCATCGTTGGACAACCGAATTGTTTTAGTTTCTTGAGGCTTCCTCATCACATACTGCATTGCCAAAGCTGCTGGCTTCATCATCTTTTCATCATCCAATAGAGTAAGCTGCCTTTAAACAATATAAAATGCAGCAATGGCTTTCTTTTGACAGAAATTAGACTCATTTTCACTTGTCGTGCATTTGCTTTTTTGAGCGCATTTTCTTTTATGATTTTATAAAACGAACTCGAGAACTCGAGTCTGGTGCTCTATAGAGCGAAACTTGAGTCTGGTGCTTCTCATTTTTAAGCAGTTTGGTTTCTAGTAGCATTTTCTTTTTGTTGAAAAAATTTTAATTTTTTTTTAAGGTTAGGATGGCACGAATGAAGGTGCCTCTTAACCTTGTTTTCTTTGAACAATTCGTTTGACTAAACTTGACTGAACACTAGACACACTGTGCCTTTTCAATGCCCTCAGTGGGAATACTTGTAAAGCCACGTTTTAGAAATTTAGGCTTATAGCTACGTTTTGACGTTTCTGAAAATAGAAATAAAGTCAGCCACACTCACTCAGAGCAATTCAACTAGCTTCTATCTCGCCTAACCTACTGGTCTGGAATAGCTTCGCCTAGCATACTGGTCTGGAATAGCTTCGCCTAGCATACTGGTCTGGAATCGGATACAAGTTACCTGTATGATGTAACATTGAATGTGGGCAATGTAGAATGATTTTGATGTAGCAGTCCCTATCGATTTTTAAAAAAGAAGCGATTAAATAGTGCTTGGAAACGTTATTTTGGCTAATCCAATTTATAAACAAAGCTTTTCGCGACCCATTAATAAAGCTTTCGTGACCCATTAATAAAGCCTTCGCGACCCTTGGTTGGAGAAATGCTGCTTTAAACTGTTGGAATATATGCTGACTCGCCTAAAAACAACTCATAGAAAGTATAGGTTTTTAAATTGAAAGATAAACTGAAAACAGACCTGTAAATCGATACTATTCATGCTCAAGTCATCGACTCTTCAGCACCGCTTATCAGAAAACAATCTGAAAGAATAAAATTTTATGAAATTGCCCACAAAGTTGGAGAAACACCTCGCAGCAACGAATTCTTTCTTGTCGTCTTATTTTTTTGCAAATTATGATTTTAACAAACAATTGTATTTTACAGGTATCTGTGGTTCATTCTGCCGATCACAAAAGTTATCTTAATCACTTTGCCAAAGAGTACGGCTGCATATGTATTAGAACACCATTTGAACCATTTTCAAATATTAGCTTTTGGAGAAACTATTGCAACAAAAAGAAACGATGTTTTGAGACATTAAAAGAAAACCCGACAAGTCTTGTGCTGCAAGGCGATATTATGCGAATGCGGTGATTACGTAATTATTTTTGCATCATGTTCGGCTGCTGCCAGCTGCTTCTCGTTTAGGATTTGTGAAGCTATAAAGCTTAACAACTACATTTAGTTCAGTTTTCTAATTTCCAAACTTGTTAATTGATAAAATGCAACTTGGGCAAGAAATATATTTTTCTGAAGCGCAATATTTTATTTATTTTTTTATCTCTACACTTATCCTAACTCGCACAAAAGCGACGAGGCGCTTTACATAGGGCAAGCAATTACCTCGACCTGCTTCCGTAGATACCAAGATATTCCTGTACGATTGAAATTTTTTATTTTGGTTTTTTAGTTTTTGAGCAGTGGTTCTCAAACTTTTCACGCCCGCGGCACACTTCGTTACCTTTCCAAATTTTGTGGCACACTTGGACCAACGTATATAGATCTTTTTTTGGCCTTCACTAAGTATTCAACGCTTTCCTTTACCTGAGGCATTATAGCCTATTATATAAAGGCCTCGAATTTTTATGTAACTTTTTATAAATAAAGTGAATACTTTCTTTTATTATTATTCTTCACTAGATTTTCAATGGTTTGTTTGCATATGAAGTATTTAAGTTACGCATTTTGTGTACGACAGGCATGTCAATCTCGAGCGCATATGTGCGCCGCATCGGTGAAATTTTAGCCGGAAAATTTGCCGCTGGCCGCAATTTGGTTACAAAAGAAAGTGAAGGCCGATATAAAAAAGTCTTCACTTGAATTGTTTGGCTCATCCCGATTATTCTTTTAAATTTTACGCTGAAATCAAGGTGAACACCAAAAAAAGTTCTTCACTTAGTTGGTTAGTTAATTCCGGCTAAAAAATCAAGTTCTTGCTAATAAACCTTTTCATTTTAATTACTTAAATTTAGTTTTGAATTTATTATTAATTCGATTTCGTATTTAGCATCTGATTAAAAAACTTTTCGAAAGACTTCGCGAGCCGCGCGTTTGACATGCTTGGTGTACAAAACGAGCATGGAAGACAACTGATCAACATAACTTTACGTAATGGGAATTACATTTACAATTTTTAAGCTTTTTGGTCGCTGCCCATAAAAAAACATACTTTTCCCTTTGTTATAGAAATGTGTTTATGTTGCCGCTGTGGAGCATGGATTTTATGTTTTTTAAAAACCATAGCGGCACACTTACAAATCTCTCACGGCACACAGTTTGAGAAACACTGTTTTAAAGAGATATGACTGAAATTGAGAACTACTTGCCAAGACCACCAAGCAAGGGAAATTGCCGTAAAGTGTATTTCCCAAGGACACAACAGAATGGCGCGAGTAAGTTTTGAAACGAGACCATATCGATCACAATCCTGGTGCTCTCAACTACTGGACCATGCTGCTGACCTATATTTTGATGGACAACGGCAGAAGCTCTTTTACTTTTGAACGTTCGACTTCTTTGAACTTTTTTAATAAAAACTATAAAATTTAAATTAAAAATACTGTATATTGACAATCTGTGAAAAAAGGCGCGAATAATATTGTTTTTGTGAAAATTAGAAGTAATAATGTTAGTTTTGGAAAAATATTGTTAGCACATTTTAACAGCACGCCTTTATGAATTTGTAGTTGCATAATATTCATCAATCTTTTAGACGTATCGAGCTTTGTCAACGCCATACTACAAGTTAGATGTAAATAAATTTGCGTAAGTGCAGCATATGGTGCGCGTAAGCGCAGCATATGGTGCGCGTAAGCGGGTTCTAATCTGGCCGAACAACAAAACATCAAAAAGATATAAAGATGTCCTTGCGTATAAAACAATTTTTTATAAACATTTTTATTTCTTATTGAATCATTTAAATCCTTTCTTGTTTATTGGTATTTTTGTGTATTTAAATTTCATTGCAACAAAAGTTGTTTTGAAAAATCATTTGTTTTAAGGTAAAAAAAACTCTTAAAACATTATCAAATGCATATCGCGAACACATGCCCGTAAAGTTCTATAGCAGGTTATAGAGAGTCCACATATAACTTCTTGTTCAATGCTTACGACCCGCAAATTTATAAGGTTACCAATGTTCAAAGAGGCCCAAGGCCTTAAAGGAAATGAACAATTATCTATCAAGTCATGTTTAGAGTAAAAGTTTAAAAATATTTTTTTAAAAACTGTACCTCATCAATTCTTCACAACAACTCAGTACTAACATTATATCTAGGCGTCCCAAAGTTAAGTTCTTAAACTTTCGGTCTAAATAATGGAATTTATTTTAAAAATTATATAAGAAATACTATAAAAAAAAAATGTTAAGTTTCTGAAAAATTCTAGTTTTTTCATTTGAGCTTATTTAAGGAATGAACTTTATACCACAACCTCAACACAAACACCTATTTCAGTCCGACTCTGTTTGCAAATTATTATTTTTTTGTTTTATTGCTTTTTTTTTATAATTTTCATCTTAAATTCAATAATTTATTTTCTTAAAAAAAGCTTAAGAAGAGGAAAATGTTTGAAGAATGAAAAATTTAAATCACAACATGAATATTTTTTTTTATAACTGTTTTTTTACAACTTTTTTTCTATTGTTATTGTAATTTCTTTCACAGAAAAGCTGTAAAAAGTAATAGTAAATCTAAAAACCTGACGAAACAATTTTTTTAAGGTTTTTTTTTTTTAGCAAAACAGAAAAAAAAATTTGTTTTAATAGATGCTTTTTGAACGTATTTGTCGATTTCATTCCGACTCCAAACTGCGAACTTTCATTGATAAAAACGATATACGATTTTGGGAGCTCTCAAGAAGAAAAAATATCTAGAAATTTTAAATCAAATCTTCGATGCTTAGATGGACGACTGAAGGTTTTTGGTTGTTAATTTTGTTCAAAAATTCTTCCTAATTGTTATGTTTTAAAACTCCTATGCGTACTCAAATAATCTAAGTTACACCACTTATCATTCATTAAAAAAATTAGATGGATGAAAGTTTAAAAATGTTGACATTTTATTCAGTAGGATTACTACATGATAAAATGGTTTTTAATATTGTTAAATATTTTAAAAGTGCCTCAACAAAAGTTTTTTTTGTCAAAAATAAATAAATAAATCACACAGTTTTAACGTGGTCAAAAACACAATACGAATGTATATAGTTAAACTTGATAATTCCTTCCAATAAATTATTTTGTTTATTTCTAGAGTCAAATTGCTTTTGCAGCTTTTGAAAACGAGTCCAGCAACAAAACTTACAATTTGCAGCTGGTCAAAGTGGAAGATATAATCCGTTCAAACTGCTTTTAATTTCCTTTGTCTAATATTTTATTCTGCTTATTTCTCTGTTTTGGACCTAAAAAATTTTTTATGAGTTGCCGAGCACAAACAAGAATAATAAAGAAAAATGCAAATTCTACAATTATGAGTTTTTTACTACAATTACTACTTTTGATGAAATTACGTGTTTAAACGCTTCATAATCTCTAAAAACATAACCACTGTTCAGCTTAAAATTTGTTAAAGTTTAATTCCGAAAAATGGCATATATTATATATGCGATTCACAAAACAACAGTTTTAAAGTTTTTTGGGCTTTTTTATCTTAAATTTTAAACTTTTAAAGCAAAGTACACTTATTTTTTGGAGCATTTTTCGTCTGCTCGTTGTAAACTTAGCAAAGCTACAAATTCAACAATTTTATAAATTTACAATATTATTAATGTTTACCAAATAATGCATGATAGATTACAATTCATAAAATTCATATTTTGTTTGCAGTTTGGAAACCTGTTTAACAAGATACGTTGCTTGCACATTTTGAAAAAAAGTTTTCTGCGTTTCAAAAAATTACGTTTTTTACATTAAAAACAGAACATCAATTTAATTTTGAATGTGTTTTTTCTATAGGAGTAGTGTTTATGGACAACGTCAAAGGAGAAATAGATGTTTTGATGATAACTTTGAGTTGATGCATGAATAGGCTTACAATACGTCTCGATTTTAGCGGGACCGTCCCGATTTTTAGAGTTTTGTCCTGGCCGGTTTGCCTGAAATTCAAGACAGATTCGAAATGAAGACCTCTTTTTTCTTAGAGAAAAACTACTTTCTAGCGACAAAAATAATAAAATCCGAGACAGATTCGAAGTGAAGAATTTTTGTTTATAGAAAGCACTACTTTTATGGACAAAAATCATAAAAACCGAGACTGATTCGAAGTGAAGATCTTTTATTTTTAGAGAACACTACTTTTTAGGGACGAATTTTTTTCTGTAAACAAGCGTTTGCCCCTTCGAAAATATGATTCTTAAAACCCGTGTCCGTTTTTTTTCTATTAATCTACCTTCCAAAAAAGACTTTAAATTTTCTGAGCCATGTTTATGCAACTTAATAAATTGATTTACTGTTTTAGTATTTTTTGTTGGTTGTGGTTGGTGATTTTTTTCAATCTTTTTCCGGTTTGCTGTAAAACATCTTTCGGTTCTTTTCCGTTTCATTTTCGTCGATATTATTCTAATATAATGAGCTTATGTTTAAAACGTTGCGAACTTGAACTCAAACTTGAACTAGATCTCAAAAAACATATAATCAAATTTGAATTCATTAATTGAAAAGTTTTAAAAAGAGAATAAATAATATTTTTCATTTTACTTTGATACCGTATTAACTGTTAAATTTCAAATGCAACTGTATTTGACTTGGGAAATATTTGTGCAAAGTCAGAATTTTTCGGGCAGCGACAGGAAAATATTTGGACAAAAAAATTTTTTGAGCTCAGAAAACCAAAATTACTTTTGCAGGACAAAATTTCCAAATTCAGCAAAAAGATCAGGCTTAAGGTGGAGATTTTATTTAGAGATCACTATTTTTTTGGGATAAAAATCAAAAAATCTGAGATAGATTCTAAGTAAAGACCTTTTTTTTGGTTTTTGCTTTAAATTTAAGACAAAATTTTTTTCATTTCTTTAAAGTATTAAAGATCATGATTTGGGTAAAGTCATAAAATTTGGGCAAAACTGTGTTGTCCTCGCCAACATTTTTTCGGCTGGTACGCTTATGGCCTGTTTTATTATTTCCTTTGTTTTGTTTATTTCATCGTGGTAGCCTTCCAATTTTTTAAAGAGTTTTTAATTATTGTGCAGATAGGCTTAATCGAGCTTTGGATTTTTACAGCATTCGGTGGAACTCAAAAAGTCAAAAATAAAGAACTCGAGCTCGTACAGGAAAATTTTTTATGAACTCCAACGTAAACTTAAACTCGAATTTTAAATCTTTCGATTTTTTAACCCTGGTTCAAATGCGTAATGTAAAGTTTTCATTTTAATGCGTAAACTAAGTTTAAAATTAAATTAAATTTTTAAAAATTATTTTTATTTTTTCTGTGGAAAACAAGATTTATAATTAATTTTAAAAAAGGTTTTATTATTTTTGGACAGAAAAAAGTTCTGTATCGGCTTGTTAGTAGAACTCCAGTATAAAGAAAACATAGTGCTTAGGTAGCGATGGATAAAATTGATAGCATATCTATGATTGTCAATAAAATATTCGAATTTTTGATACAATATCTGTGCATATTTATTTTTTGTATATAAACCATCCTGTTAAGGCGCGTTTACAGCCGTTTACAGTACTTTTTTCTTTCAGCACGATCTTAGTTTGTTTTATTGACGCTCAAATCCACTCATTTTTTCTCGAAAACATGAGTGGATTTGAGCGTCAATAAAACAAACCAAAATCGCGCTGAAAGAAAAAAGTACTGTAAACAGCTGTAAACGCGCCTTTAGTTTATATTTCTGCGCCAGCGCGAAAAGTCTACGTTTGATTCCCGAATCGACACAATTTTAATACGTTATAATAAAGATTGGTGATCTGTTGCGACAGCACCCGTAATTAACCTGTCCCGTTCAAGTACAATGTTTCGTAGATGGATACGAAAAACTCATCACAAGCTAGGGGCGTATGAAAGTGGTAAATAAAAGGTTTTCTTTTTGGCTTTATTTTCTTATCATCAATAACATTTTTACTTTTTTAGTTTCTGTGACCAGATTTGACAAAACTTAATTTGAAACTTTTTATTCTGGTTGTTTAAAAACACGCCGAGCGCAAAATAAAGGTAAAAAAATTTGAAACAGAGACGCTTAAATAAATATTGTGCATAAATTGCAGTGGGCTAAACAAACATTTACTGAGTCACAATAAACAAAGAGTTACAACAAAGAAGTACAATTACAGAAATACATCTAAAATATGATTTTTGAAATAAATAAAAAATTTATTAAACAGTGATATAAAAAGAAAAAAAAATCCGATAATTTAATTAATAAAGTGAACGTAAGTTTTTAGGCTCTTTATTTCTTCTTATTCTTTTCTTAATGCTCTGATATATTGCATGATCGCTGTAATTTCTGTCATTTTTTGGTTTATGTCACCGAAAAGTTGTTCCATTTGGAGTCGAGTTTGCATATCAACTTTTTGGTTCTAAAAACAAAATTTAACTTACTAAGTTTTTTTAACGATTATGACAAATACAACTGTACGCTTTATTCAACAGTTGTTCAAAGTTATCTTGTTTTTTTTTATAACGGTTTATTTACAAAAAAAAAAATCTCAGCTTCAAAGAAAATTTTGACTCAAGCTCTCTCCAACCAATATTTTTAAAAAATATTATTTGCTTCATATCGGCTAACTATGTAAAAATACCAACATTGAATTAAAGCAATTGAATTGGAAACCGTAAGTTTTTGATTAGTCTGCTAATTTCAGTACTTAATAAAAATAGTATTGTTTCATTTAACATCGGCTATTTGCTTTGTAAAGATGCTTTTTACTAACAGCTTTAAAAGATATAGTTTATATAAATATAGTTATTTCAAGATTTGTTGCCATCACAGTGTTGTGCAATAAATTAATTTGACTTACGTTTTCAGAATTAGTTGCATTACATTTGCTTGTTTCTGGAGCAGATGTAGCAACGATTTTGTTTTCTGCAAAACAATAAATTTCTGAATTTTCATTCTTTCAATTTTTTTTTGTAAAATTATTATGCTGTCGCTTTTTATAACTTTGAATGGGGATTTTATGTTTAGAATAAATTGTGTGCATAAAAAAGCGTATATATTTTTAGAACAAATGAAAAACAAATTTTTAAATAACTAAAAAAAAAGCCTACCTTGTTTTGAATAAAAAATGTGGTAAAATTTACAAAAATAAATCAACTAATAAACGGTTTATTTAAAGCTTACCTTTTTTCACACTTTTTTCTGTCATACTTTCTGAGCAAAGTGATTTATTTGAGCCTAAAAAAATAAAAACTTATTTTTAAGTTAAAGGAATCCATTGACATTTTTTAAGTTTTTGTAAAATTTTTGTGAAATAAACAAAGCGATAATTAAATAAACTACCTACCAACACACGATGCATATCTTATAGCATGTGAGATATAGTTTTGTTCAAAGGTTCCCGAAAACAAATGTGACATTGGACCTCGAGCTAAGATGACGACGTCTTCGGAACTGTGCGTTTCAGATCCCAATGGAACAGCAGTTTGGAAAAGATAATCAAAAGTTTCTAAAAAAATTAAATAAATTTTTTTAGTAACATAAATATACTGTATAAAAAAAGTTTCAAATTATTTTTAAAAAACGCAAAAAACAAAAGAAATAGTGTGGTTGTTTCAGCTTTAGTTTTAAATAATTTAAAGTTAAAACAATTATTAACAGCAAAATTTATCAATTATTAAGAAAATAAGAAGATTAAATCACTGAAATAAAAAAGCTTTAAATTAGCTTTAAATCTTTAAGTAGGCCTAGTGTAAAAAAATCCACGAAAGCATATTTACAAGAAAAATAATCTTGTTCCCTAATGCTGTTTACTTACTTATTTCTCTAGAATTAGGACTTTCCCTCACAGTTCTTCTGTTCGATCCTTGATAACCAGGTCCATTAGCGTAAGCTATACTTGTGTAGAATTTTTGATCCCGTGCTTTTGATGGATTATTCGAATTGCGAGCATAACCTGTTTCAGAACAACAGTTTTAATACTAACCTATATTTATCAACTTGATTATTTTCAAACTGTATCCACTAAACCACGAACTTTTACTGAGTTGTCACAAGTTGCTGTGTTTTATTATTCTCTAACTTCCTGATGTCTTACCATTGATAGGGTTTCCCCTGTCGGCGTTTCCTCCAAAAGTGAATCCGTGTCCGTGATCAGCGGTAACAATTATTAGAGTGTCTTCCATTGATGTCATATTAACTGCAGTCTAAAAAAATAAACTGTTCAGTAAATAAATTACATTTTGCTATCTTGATATCTAGATTACAAAAAAGTGACGTAGATTCAAAATTTCAAACCTATATATTTAATTAGTAAACTTTCATTTTGCATTTTAAAAAATATATCATTTAATGATCTTTGGTTTTATGGCAATATTTAAAAGATATCAATAATGGCTTATTTTAGATATAATCAAAGAATTAAACATCAAATAGATATCAAATGTCATTTGTACCAAATTAGGTTTAGTACCAACTTTTATTTACGCACCGAAATCGCTTTTTCAAAAGCAATAAATTCATTGAGAGCGACGTTAGCTCTAGTCTGGTGGTGTCCATGGTCAATTTTACCTCCTTCCACAAAAAGGAAATAGCCTTTATTGTTTTTTCGAAGTATTTCAATTGCCTGATTTAAAAACAATGGCGTTGTTAAAAAAAGATTACAAAATAAATTGACTATAAGGTAAGAAAATATAAAATAGTATTAAAGCTGCTTAAAAAGATGTCGCTTTTACCTTCGCCGTCATCTCACTCAGGCTGGGTTCTTTGTTTTTGTTACGTAAGTGTTCATATTGCATGAACTCAGGCTCGAACAAGCCAAGCAAGAAATCAGTTTGATTTGGGTCAACTCTGTTGAATTGATCTTTATTCCACACGTATCTGCCAATAGAAACATCGTAAATAAACGGTATTTGATAAATGTCTGATATAACTACATATTTATTTATTTTTCGCTTGGTCTTGTATTTAGAATGTCTTATTACATGTATAAGAGCTTTATCAGCTTTTATTTATCGCAAAAGTATCAGTTGTTTAATGTGATTATTTACCTTGAAGTCTGACTTGGCATGGAACGTTTCCACTCATTAATAAGATTTCGATTATCCAAACGATTTCCTCTCATCCTAGGATATTCCACATCACGATCCTGGATACGAGTCATATATGCTCGTCCTCCACCAAGAGCGACCTGATGAAATATGTAGCTTTAAAAAATTTTTAAATTTTTGCTGCATCGTTTATTTTAGACAGTTAAAAATTTCAAGCTCTAAATTTATTGACAAAATTAAAAAAGATAAATTGCTTTTTTAACTTACATTCAGTTTCGTTCCCATTTCAAGCAACTGCAGAGCAATATCTTTGCAACCTTGCCTTTTTGAAAGGGAATCCATCTTACTGTCAGACATCCACCTTCTAGTGGCAGCATGGGCATAAGCACTTGCGGGACTGGCATGTTGAACCTGAGTGGTTGTCACAACTCCCGTTGATTTTCCTAAACAGTTTAGTTGTAAAAATTAATTGGATATAGGCAGATGATCGTAAGATCATCAATAAAACCGACCTTAAAGGAGTAACTATTTTGGTTAAAAGATTTTGATCAAAACCAAAACACTTAAACTACGCGGTACCCCACTTAAAAGTAGCCCGTTATTTTTTCAACTCCGTTATTTTGCATGTCATATGTCAGTTTAACAACCTCGTGTTTCATGTGATATTGGGTGTCACATGACATCTTGGAACAGTTTAACAACCAACTGAAGCCACAAGAAAAAAATTAATTTTTTTAGCAAGATGGCGCAATATGTTACACGTCCCACAGGTCAACGAACAAATTCATGAAATGTTTACGGAAGAGCAAACAGTGAGCAGGGGGTTATGGCCACCACGTTTTCTGGATTTGTTCTCATATAATTTTGTGCTTGGACAAACTTAAAATAAAAAGTTTATGCAAATATCTGCAACTTGGATTGTTTGGACCAACTTAATCAGAACTTTACCAACGCTATCTGAAGCATCAACGAAGAAAAGCTTCGGGCACGTGACGCAAAGTGCTTAGAAATGAAAGAATGTCAAATAGGAGCACTTCCAAGATTTTTTATGACATGTAGGTTAGACACTACAGTTTTTAAAAAAAAGTACACTATGAAAGACCTATTTTCCTGTCCACTAATATTCGGGCTATCTTTAAGTGGGCCACCCCATAATTATTTTATTTTTACGACTATCGATGTATAAATAAAGCTAAGTCCAAAACTATAGAAAGATCGATCGCAAAGAATTTGTCATTTTTAATCTTTACTATACCTTCGCGAGCAGAAACTTCAAGAATACTGTTTACTTCATTTCCTTTTGTACTCGAACAGTTTCCAGTTGTTGACTTTCCGTCGACACCAACCATTAGGAACTTTGTCTTTACTCCACACAAAATGGCGGTAGCCGTACTAGCACTATCTGGGGTTTGCTTGTCAACTATAAAATAAAGATAACTTTTTTTGATTTGAATAGTGGTTTTGACTAAATCAAAAGAAATTATTTAAGATTACACTCTTGCATCTAGAATTGAAAAAATTACCCACTTGCATATACTTTGGACAGTCCAACATTTTCAAATTCATCTAAAATTGACACAGTTTCTTCACCAGAGTGACCACTTCGCTGTCCTTTTAAAATTCTTCCTAGAAAAAATTTAAAAGTACGGTTAAAAAACGTTAAGAGTTTTGAAAAACTAAGTTTCATTAAAACTTTGGTAAATCAATGACCATAAAGATAAAAAAGTCGTCGCTTAAAGAATGTGACCTTATTTAGTCTTTTCTTGAAGTTCTTATCTTAAAGCTACTTTTCAGTTTCAGTTTATCCCTATGGTGATGACTTTTCTATTTTTTGCCTTTTAAAGTTCTGCTTCTCATAATTATGGTATGTAGGCCCTTGTTGACCTTTCAATCAAAATTAAAAAACAAATTCACCCGCAAAACGAACAATTTCCGATTCCTGGGTTAAAAAAAAAAGATTACAAACTCTTGACATGTTGTTTTAAAATCGATAAATTAAAATTCACGTAAAAGTTATTTGAATGCAATTTATGTATTAGGAAGAGTCTTACTTTTACTTGAATTTATAGTCAACTTCAATAATTGAACATTTGTTTATTTATTTTTATTCTTTGTATATAAAATACCTGTATTGGATTCTAGACTTTCTTTGAATTATAAAAATAAAAAAACTATAGATCGACAACATCATAGAAGCAACATAGAGTTTACCGGCAGTCATAGTTGCCAAATTCATTCCATCACCCAAAAAAAGAATCACGTTTTTCGCAGGTTTTCCATTCATTTTTCGCTGAATGACTTGTGCTAGCGAGTTTCTTGCCATTTCATTCCAATATTCAGTTGTTTCTTCGCGTTCTGTCAAAATCCATCAAAATAATTTTATTTTTGTTCAATGTTTAAACACAATTTAAAGTGGAAGTATATTTTATAAAACCAAAGTGTAAAAATATTCTAAAAAAACAATATTCTTTTCTGCAATTAAAATAAATTTTAAGATTTGTAGCAATTAAAAAAGAAATTATTATAAGTTATATGTAAATAATCTGTTATAACATTTGGTAATATCAATATAGCGAGCAGAATTTTACCTGACCATCCATTCATCGCTTCGGTGCTTCTCAATAAAACAAGGAACAGAAATGAACAATACAACAGCAAAAATTTAATCGATGTTTTTAATACAATCATCTTAAATTTTTAAAATATTAATTTGTTTTAAAAATGACGCTTTGTTCGTTTCAACTCGGATTGTTTATTGTCTTTTGATCGGCTAGCACGCTTATATAGGGTTTTACTACGTCATTTTATATCCGGCGGAACAATATTACTTCATTTAACAAAGTTGAAAACGTACAACAAGAAAATTACTTCATTTAATAAAGTTGAAAACACGCAACAAAAAAACTTTTCTCAGAAATGTCGAAATGTCATAAGGTCAATTTTTTTAAGTTTAACAATTTTGTTAAACAACGTGAAATTGGTATTTTTATTTTTTGATCACGCATTTTATGTGTAATTACAAAGCAATTCTGTAACAAACCCTTTGAATAAAATAAGAAAACCGTTAACTTGCAGTTTGTACAAAATTGCAAAATTTTCATTCTGTGCCGTAGAATTAGAAAAATAAATATGTGCTTACTAAACTTGTGTATACAGCAACGTTCCCTCTAAGAGCTTGCTTAGTGTGCGCGGAATGAAAGGCTGTGTGAGCAGTGGTGAATATTACCTGAGCCAAGGAAGTTTTGGTTTTCTGTCCCAAAATAAAAGTGTTCTTTAAAAAAAAAAAAAGGTCTTCACTTCGATTTCATTCCCAATTTCCTGATTTTATTCTCCAAATAAAGGTGTTCTCTAAAAAAAAAAAAAAAAAAAAAGAAAAGGTCTTCACTTCGATTCCTTAATCCTTGATTTCCTATTTTGTTACCGAAATCAAACCTTGCCAACGCTCATACAGCGAAAGCATGTCTTGCCAAAACTTAGGCAGTGCGCGGCAAAACGAAAGTACTGCTCGGGGGTTCTCTCGTTACTGCGCGGCCGCGCAGGCGCGCAGCTTAGAGGGAACCGTGGTATACAGTATATGGCTTTTATTTGTTGTTAAAAAAAGTTTATATTCGTATGATAAACTTTTATAATTCGTATAAATATTCGTATGAAAACAAAAAATTGTTAGTTTTATGGCAAGCAAGAAATTTATTATAGAAAGATGAGTATAGGGAATCACTCCTAACTCTGCCACTGCTTTAATGAATATGATCAAAATCACTTTATCAACAGATTGAGAAAATGCACACACAGGGGTAATTTGACCTCTTACCATCGAGGCAAATGACACATTACTGTGCAAAAGTACAAAGGCTCATTTGATTTCGACCAATATTACATTATAAACAAAAAATAATTCTAAAATATGCAAAATTTTAAAATAACAAAGTACAACAAATACAGGCCAAAAAATACAAAACTCTGAAGATACTTTTTAAGGTATTTGTCATTCTCGTTTAACATTTTGGCCTCGTTACAACCGTAAGCAGTGCTGTATTAAATTTGGCTGGCTTTAAAATCAAACTCAGAACTTCCGCGTCAGCATTACAAATTTGAAGGCGGAAATTTTGATTTAAAAAATTGCGCTTTATTTAACCAACGTTTTCCATTAAACAGCGTATATAAAAAATATCTTTACAACAAAAAGTTTGTGTTGTTTTTACAACGATTATTCGCTTTAGTTTTTAAAAAAATATCTTCACTTTTATTACTATTAGTTTTTCTTTCTGTTTTCTTTGAACTTTTTTTGTATTTATATACGTATCCCATTACAGTTAAATGTAGTTTTTCAATTATGGGACCTGATTTAGATGACCTATAGGTCAATTGCTCTCTTTTGATCAGTGGCAACTTAGAAGCTAATTTTGAATTTTTCTCGGTATCTTTTTTTGTTTTCGTGCTTTACAAAATAAATGAACTGAACTGAACCTTAGCTGATGATAAGATTTGAACAGTTCCTAATGTGGTATTCTGCCGATGTGTGCCCGATTATTTTAAAAATTAATAAATTCGCGAAAAAGCAGTAGAGTTTATTAATATTTCATTTAATTTTACTGCATTTTAAGTACATTTTTTGTGTGTTTGTACAGTAGATCACGCTTAATAAATTTACGGATAATAAATCCTGCCGGATATTAAATACAAAATCACTTGGAACGGAAATTTAGTGTGGTGAAAATGCCGTTTTATAAACCCAGTCTTTCTTCATACTTTTCGATACATTTTTACAAACGTGGTCGCGGGATTGCTTTAAAACGAAGATTAGCTTAATCATTCTATTAAGCAAAAAAAGCACATCTTTAGTGCATGTTAAAACAATTACATGGTCAAAAACAAAATAGTGATCACATTAGCGAGAGACATTTTCACCAAAACAAACAGCGATGCTTCAATTTTTCGCGTTGTTTGCGCAAGAAACATAATGAATATGCTGTGCTTTTTCTGCTTTGAGGCTCGTATCCACTACGAGCGAGAAAAAAATATTCTTGGTTTCTTTTATTGATTTTTTTGCTTCACTTGGCGCTTAAGCGCGGAAAGAAGTAAAAAAGTCAATAAACAAACAAAGAATGCTCCATTCCACGCTCGTACTGGAAACAAGCCCGAACGCTCAAAATTTTCATATTGTGAGTGTGAGTCTTAATGAATATGCTGAATTTTCGATTAATTTTTGACTCTACTTTTTAGCGCCGGTTGTTAAATCCGCCGCTAATTCAATCCAAAATGCGCCGTCTACTGAATTGGCCTTTTGTGCCGGAAAAGCTCAGTGCTGTGATTATACTTGGACTTCAAAGAAAAAAAGGACTCAAGTTTGATGCATTGTCTATTTGAGTGAATTATGTTGTGTTTTTGAGAAAGGCACTTAACGCCTAATTTTAAATGGGGGTAATAGTGAATTTGCTTAGAACAGTTAGCTGCGTCCAATGCAATACGACCAAACGATGCATGAAATAAAATCCGTACATTGAAATGATTTTTATGATTTAAAACTTGTTTAAAAATCCCATTTATTGGTTTAACAGCAATGGCATTGGATAACTTTTCTAAAAGTTAATGAGTTTAGAAGTTTTTTTTTACCAATTTAAATTTTTTACCAAATTAAATAGTCCCCGGTCCCCATTTTGCTCTGTTTACTGTAGATATATATTTGAAAAGTATTTTATAAAGTATCGTTGCGACCCCAACAAAAATAATTCGTGAACTTCACGAAGGTTGCGACCCCCAGTTTGAGAAACGTTGGAATGCAGCGATGAAATTATCTCGCAAAATCTAAAGTAAGAATGCAAGTTATTATTCGGATCAAGTAAACTATACGCTCGGATTAGTGAACAGATAAAGAATACGCCCGGTTTAAAAGAATAGTGAGAATTGTTCTCTTTAGTACATTATAATTTCGAAAAAATTCAATAACATCCTCAATCGTTCCATTAATTATAGGATTTATAATATTTTCAAAAATATCAGCATTCATTTTTTTCTAATTTTTTTAGCTAAAAATTAAACGATTATAATCAAGTAAAGAATTCTTTACTTAATCATAATCGTTTAATTTACTTGATCATAATCGTTTAAAGAATACGCCCGGTTTAATTTTTAGCCCGGTAAGGCATATAGTTTACTTGATCCTATTATTCCAAATATATCATAGGAAACTTACTTAACCAAGAGCCTCAGCTCACGTGCAGATTCATCTGTGCAATTCTTGTTTGCTGGAACAATGAATGATGACGTACAAAAAAAAATGTCAGTGGTAATATGAGATTTATTTATTTCCATTTCCTTGTCATAGCGCCAGGAAAAATACGACATCTTACATACTTACACACTCTATGACACCTTACATGAAATTTGCAAGAAATGAGCAAATCTGACAAAAATCACGAACTAAAAAAAGTTATTCTCTAAAAATTGTTTGGTTTTTTAAAAGCATTACTTGAAAATTGTTTCTGAGGTAAAAGTTTGCTTTTAATATAGAGAGATTGCTTTTTTAAAATTTCAAGGCTTTGTGACGACTGGAATAAAACAAAAGCATGAAAAATTATCTAGTAAATTTCAAAAAAAAAATCGACGATCCTAAAAAAAAACCTAGACAACCTTATCTAAAATTGAACCGTTGCCAGCGATGGCTTTAATAGAATGCGAACGGAGCGGCCGCACCGGGCCTCCCTGAAATACATCAAAAAGTGCTCCCCTAAGCAAGATATTGCTCTGTTTCTTCATCGTAGCACCATGACGGTGGCATGTCTAAAATAAAGAACTTTTTTTGAAGATCACTTTTTTTGATACACTAAAAAGTGGCTCCCCCCATAAAATAACTTTTTTTAGAGATTGCTTTGCCTTGAAACACTATATAGTGGCCCCCTTTACTTTTCTTGCACCGGGCCCCCTTTTTGTAAAGCCAACACTGACCGTTGCTTTTTAAAAAAACTGGTTTGATATTATTAATTAAACACTTTTTTTGACAACATTTATACGCTTTTAATATTGTTTTACAATAATATTTTAAATTAAATAGATTTGCATAAAGGGTGCAGTTTTGACGGTTAAGTTGACATGTGTTTAAAATGAATAATTGCAGAAATTGTTATTTGATTGCATTACAAGAAATTTAGCAAATAGTAAAAATTGTTTCTTTTAACTTGCAAACTACAGCAGAGTAATCTATACGTCATCATTCCGTTGTGACACATAATTCCAATAACATTTTATCATAAATTTCTTTTTACTAATTAGTGACTAATTTGCTTTCGCACGCATGTAATTGTTCTTTTCAAACACGAGTTTCTTCATATGCTTAATCAAACATCTCAAAAAAATTGTTTCGTTCCAAAAATGCATTTCACACTTTTAACAATTAAAAGTTTTTAAGAAAATCACATTTTACGGGCAGTAGGAATCGCATCATGTACCAAGAAGTAGTTTAACTTGAGCTGGTGGCGCTGCAAAACGATGCCTCCCATTTCTTTACCAATGACCCTATTTTTGTTGTTTTCAAATTTTTGCCTCTTCTTACCTTCAAAAACATTGGATTTGTAATTATTTTTGTATTTTAACGACGAAAAACGAGAAAATTAAGTTATACATTAACAAACAACGGCAATTTTTGTTGCAAGCAAAACAATCATGAAAAACCTGAACAAAAAATAACTACACACTCTGCTTCATTTCACGGAATCTCTCCAGAATCACTTCTGGTGTAAAGTGTTTACCCGATTGACCATTTTTCAGTCTAATCTGGAGTTAAATAAGTTGGTTTTTATTTTCAGGTTCGGGCCGAGTTCTGGCTAAATTGCAGGGCCCGCTTATAACTATAGATCGAGTCACCGTAGATAAGATTTCAACAATTTTAAAATAGGGGATTTGTTTTTTACCCAATAGTCATTTTGTTTAGATTTCTTTTTTTCCTTTAATGATTTTACAAAACCTTTTCCTATTTTTAACTAGTCTTAACTTGTGTTTCTTTTTTCAGAAATTGCATAGATTATTGTTTCCATTTTTTCAAGACATTTTTGCCGCTAATTGTCATTGCTGATCAGCCCAATGCGGTTTCAAAAGTAAGGAATACAATTTGAGACTGATCAAAATCAAATGAGTATATGTACTTCTATTTTCCTCAAAGGAAGAGATCAAACATTTGTGTGTACATTAGGGATATAACTTTTTCCAGTTTTCTAACCCTGTGTCATTTTTCAATGAATAATATTGAAATAAACTAAAAAATACCATTTTTGCGTAGATCGGTCTAAAAAGCTTCGCGCGCATCGATCAAAATTTATTAGTTATTTACGTTCTTTAAAACAAATTACAATCATGTTTATAATGTTTCGCAAACGATTTTTCTGGTAAAAAATAATAAAAAACTTTTTATTTTCATTAAATAATTTTCAAACTCATTAAAAATGGTTGGTAGCAACAAATTTGCTGCTTAGATACTTTTTTGATCGGCTATTTTCAATAATTTCCTGCATTTTTTTAACTGCTTTCTCCGCAATTATGTTTGTTCTCGGGATATTAATTTTTGAAGACTCCTGATTATAAAATTTCAAAAATGTTGACAATGCTTTTGGGCAATTTTGTGACTTAATTGCATCATGAAGACACTCATACATACTTGTATCATAGAGCTGATTGTGGAACCAAAACCTAGACCAGTCTTTCGAAATGAATTGGCAAATGTTTTCCAATCGATTTCTAGAATTCGGTATGAGAAAGTAAGGCATTAGAGCATATGAACCACGAGAGTTCCACCTGGCGTTGTGAAGAGCTTGAAGGTTTTTTCATTGAATTTTTGGCCATTTACAAATCTCTTTATTTAGTTTAAATGCTTCACAAAACTGATATAAAAACCTAAAATCATCTCTCCAACCAGGGTTTTCATTCAATAACAGTTTAGAATCATGCTCGTAGTTAGCTTTTAAAACTTTACAATTGTTGGTAATTTCATTTATGAAATCGTATGGCAATTGAGGGCTTCTGGTTGAACCGCCTAATTGAAAGTCCAATATATGCCTCAAAACAAGATCGAGAATATGATGCTGACATGCAATGAACTGAGGTTTTTCATATCCTTTTTCACTCATGGCTTTTTGAAACTTCACTACAACTCCATTTTCTTTGCCAGTATTGACTGCCGTGGTGTCGAATATTATCTTTTTAATGCTCTTCCAGGCATCATATTTGTCCATTAAAGTTTTGATTTCTTCGAAAATAGCTCCAGAAGAACCATTTTTGCAGGTAAGAATTCCCAAATTTATTATCCTTTTTTCATTTTGAAGACACACAACTTGATATTCCGTTTTCAATACAACTTTTTCATCTAAATGAAGGCAAAATGTTTCGCTTTGTAATTTACTTTTTTAAGCTCTGCCTCTTTGATAACGTGTTTCCAAACACCAACCTGAGTCGGTGAAGCTATATCAACACCATCTTCTTTAAGCGACTTACATACGATTGCTGCCTTTTTCGTTGATAAAGAGTGCTTGCTTACGAGCCTAGCCGCAGACGCCGCTGAACTATACTTGGTGAATTTTTCCGCCACTGGTTTGAAATTATTATCGCTTTCATTGTCAATACTATTAGAGATCACATCATTTTCTTCGTTTATTTCACAACTTAAAGGAGTTGAATGAGTGCCAGAGGTACTTGGTTGACTTTGAATGAACTTTCGTTTTGAAGGATGAATTGAATTCAAATCTGCTTCTTTTCTGGTCCTGTACCCAACTCGACCTGACGTTTGAATCTGCGTGATGTAAAGTTTCTTATCGTCTGAACGTAGCCAATTACCATCTACTTTAGTTATGTCAAAAAAACCTTTCAATTCCTTTTCTACTTGCTCCGATTTTCTTTTTCTATATTTTTTATAAAGATCAACAACACTTCTTGTTTTAGACTGGACTTGTTGGTGTGATACAATGGGAAAGTTTAAAGATTTCCATAAATTTGTCAATTCTTTAGCAATCATCTTTGTTCTGATAATTCTACTTTTTTCTGAATCAAATAAAAGATAGCGACCCACAATATGTTTTTTGTCGGCATTTTGCATAAGTCAGATAAACTTACTGTTACCAACGGAAGGTCTGGTCTTCTTTTCAAAGAGTAAAGTTTTGGGTAAGTTTTTACTATTCATTTTTTGACTCATGTAAAAAAGACAATGAAATTTATCGCTCTGAAACAAAGATGAAAAGTATTTGTAAATTGGCATCATAGTTTTGCGAATTTTAAATGTAATATAAAAAGAAACAAGGTCAATTCTGTCAAATATTGTATAAAAAGAAAAAACTAATTTTTAAAATAAGCATATAAAAGAAGCTTACTTGTACTCGGAGCGAAAAAAAAGAAAAATTTTGGGCAAAAGTAGCATTTTCAGGCATATTTCATTAAGCAATGCGCGCGGACTTTTTTGCGCAAAAAGCAAAAAAAATACCTTTTTAGGCTCTAAACAAAAAGTTTCATCAAATAAAGTAACAGGCTTTTTGATTTGAAAAAAATGTTTAAAAAGTTATATCCCTAGTGTACATCTATTCAAGTTATTCAATTACCAACAGAAGTAATTCTGATCAGATTTTTAAAATTTATGAAATTGAAACTAATTTCTTATTTATTTTCTTGTATTTATCATTTCAAATGTTTGGACAGTAATCTACCAATGAGGATTAAGAAATTCTTTTTTTTAATGGAAAAAAAATCACTAAAGGGCCTTTTAAGTCAAACAAATTGCATTCAAAAAATCTTGATAATACTGTATATCGAATTGTTTCTGTATAAGATTTTTGCGTCAATCTTTTTTAAATGTTTCAAATTTTTTCTTTAAAATTTATCAACGCAGTTCTTTTAGGCTTCTGTTTTTAAACAAAAAGAAAATATCGCATTAATTTTGACGCAAAATAATAATCCCCTTGTGTTTGCTGTATCAGCAATGAATAAAATTTAAAGAAAATACATGCAACAGCACGGCTTTGTTCTTTAAAATATAAAATATACTTAATAGTGACGCAACTTATCTGAAGGGTTGCTGACGTTGCTTGATTTGGTAATGCGCTTTGTGAGAAGTGCCATCGATCTCAACGCAGAAATGGTTCAACTCGAGTAGCATGGGAATATTTTTAGATTGAATTTATCAAGAGTTTTAAAATGTACGTTTTACTTCTAATGCGATGCTGTTTTTCTAAAGAAAATACCTTTTTATAGTTTTCTTAAAACTCACTGTACCGAAGCAATTCAACCTTTTTGTTTCTAACAGTTTTCATTATAATTCTATGAAGCTGTGTTAAAAAGTCGACGCCAAAAAAATGACATTTAATGTTTATTTACAGAGTAATTTTCAGTAAACTATTTACTAAGGATGTGTTATAATCACTAAAATTATATTATTACATAACTGTGATGTTGACAATTTATTCATTGAATTTAAATGCGGCCAATTTTTTAAATTACAATAACAAGAACACAAATAACTACTTAAAGTAAAGACGCTATTTGTTTAAAAAACTTGTGAAAGAAATAATTTTTCGTCAAAAATATATCAAAAAACGATTTAAACATTGAGTAGTGCGAACAAATAAACCGACAATTTTGAGAAAACAGAGAGCATTCAAGGCAACATCAGTGATATTAAAAAGGAGAAGATAAACTACGGTACCTTTAGAACATCAGCGTCATATTTCCTCATTGAATGACAAATTTCAACAGATCTACAAATATTTAAAATACCTTTTTCTTTAAAAGGTTACACAGCTGTTTGGAAAGGTTTTAAATCTTTTAAAATCCGGAAATCAATAAAACGAACTGCGACCTAATAACGTAAATAGTGTAACAATACAAATAGGGTCAAAACGTTTAATGCATTATCACAGTCTTTATACGCATTAACTGACAAAGATCACAAACATTTTGAAAAATAAGTTTTAGAGCAACATGTATTACGTAATATTTGAAAACGAAATTAATTATAACAAAATTAAAAGAATATGGTACGACACAATTTACGAAAAGACGCTTTATCAAACAACAATTGATTTAACTGTGTAAGTTTCTTTGATTGAACCATTTCTCTGTTATTTTAAATTAATTTATTGACATCAGAAAACAGCTTTAAAAAGCTGCGGTATGTCATATGCACCCAATATGCAGTTTTGATCAACTGTCAGGTCATGAAAAAATATATTTAGCGTAGATCAAAAGCGTAAAATGTTTTAGTTTTAATTGTTTTTTATATTTTCTCTTGACGTTTTAACTTTTTTTACAATTTTAATTGTTCTAATAATCAACGAGTATATTTTATTGATAACTTGATTGAAAAAGATTACCACTAATCTTTAATTGTACTCATATTAATAAATAAAAAACTAGAAAACCGAATGAAAAGATATCAAACGGACAGCAACATCTTGGCATCTCCCAATTTACGCTGAGTAGTTGCTTGACGATTGGCTAAAGTTTTACGCGTCTTTAATAGTGCAGCTTATTAGAAAATGAAATGGTAATGAATCTATAATAAAGATGATGATGATCCTTCACTTAAACGAACCTCTATGAAATTCCTCATTTTCTGCTTACTTATTTCGCTTTCAATTGCTTTCAGTTATTTGGCTAAAATATAAAAAAGCTCGTGATTTTCAGTTTTACTCAATTATTTCGTGTTTTTTATAAAATTAATTTTAAAAGTAAATTTTTTTCTTCCGTTAAAATCCCACAAATTCTTTAACTTATTGTCAAAAAATCCTTTTGTCAAATCTTCTCAATGTAAACAGATTAATTTTGCTTGAAAAACATCCACTCCAAAATTATTTCCGCTTCCGCATTGCATTCATGATCAATTGGATAAAAAAAATTTTTTTTAAAAATTTTATTATGAAATGTTAAAGAAAGTGTATATACTGTAAGTATGATTTGTAAAATCTTAATTTTAAAATATAAATTTAAATATCCTAAACGCGATTAACACATGAAAAATAATTTTGATCATATTTTTAAACAATTTTCTTGTTTTATTTTATAAACCTTTCATTTGACTCTATTTGTAACCTTCACCAGATCAGTACTATTTACGTCACTGAAAGTCCTGTATTTTTAAATATTTTATTTTGTAAGGACAATTTTAAAAGTATTAAACAAAACAGAAAATAATTATTCAAGTTTTTCACTGCAACTATGTTATTTAAAATCTTAAAGAGTGGGAAACCTTATTGCACTTGCGGGCCGTACCCAAAAATTAAGAAATTAGTGCCGGTCGCTACCCAGATTTTATAGACGAATCATTACCTTTTAGGACTTTACGGATATGAGAAGAAATTTGTATCCTGAAGATCAAAAAAGGACTTTGAATATGTCTTCGATTTCTCAATTTTCCTCACGAAAAACTAGTACTGGCTTTGCTTTTTCCCAATCACGTGGCCACATTGAAAAACCTTGCGGACCACAGGTTTCTAACCCGTGATCTAAAACTTAAATTAATAAATAAATAAAGTCAAGTTCTTAAGTGTGCTTTTGCTTTATACATTTAGCATAACAATAGTAATTGCAACGTTAGTTTTTTCTTTTTAAATTCTTACGAAAACAATAATCAAGAGTAAAAAAAGTCATTTATAAACTTAAAATTTGGCTAGCTACTGTGCAAGAGCAAAAAAAGTTTTAATTTTTAGTATTAGTTTAATTGCAATGCTGCAATATTTTTGGAAAAGCAAAGGTAGAGTTGACAAATTCTGTGAAATGACGCAAAATAGAAATGATGACGTTTGAGGATGGTTGTAACATAATACGCGCCCGGGATATTAAAACATCCGACTCGCAACACTCCAGTGTTAAAACAGTTACTTTTTCAGGCATCGATCTAAACGTTAATTGAATGTAGATATTTTTAAATTCTCCGAGAGAACTTTGAAGAAATTATTTTTATTCTATTTTAAATTGCGAAAGAAGCTTCAATGAAAAAATTAGAAAACGATATTAAGGAACGCAATTTGTCAAAAAAGTGTGAGGTTGTATAGCAGTACAACTTGTAGCCGATTGTAACAGCAGCCACCAATGGCATGACCCTGATTTTTCAAGGCGTAACCGGGCCTATCATGAGATCATCCAATTGGTGATTTGAATTTTATTGCGCTTTCCTTGAAAAATATTGAATGTCTGGAAAGAAAGCTGTGATTTCAATTGTTCTAGTTTAGATTGAATCCAAATCGATCGCTTCTGCAAAAGACGGCATCCATCAACCACCTGAACTATTTCGAAAGACAAAGGTTGGCAACATTGTACAACCGTATAATTTATCATTTATCATTAGCAATTTTACAATGTGAAACATTTGCAAATAAAATAGCTTTTAAAACCATGGCTTGAAAATAAACATCAACTATATTATCTATGCTTAATCAATTATACCAAAAAGGTGAATCAGATAAAAGTATATTGTTTGTATGAAATAAAAAGCTCACTGTTCGACTGCTTTTTCGACTGAAAATCTCGTTCTGGATTTACAATTAATCGCAGAAAGTAGGCCTTAAGTGGTGAGCCTGAAGAATAAAAACGTTTTTCTTTTTATCTTAAATTGATCTTATAGCTTGAACTCCTACTCTTGCCGTTGTTTTCTTGGAAAAGACACTTTACGACGCTTTCCTATGTTTAGCGGTCCTAACAAGCAGTTCTAGGTGATTCCGTAAGTTACTAGAAAATCAAGCAGAGAATTTAAATCGAACAACAAGATCTTGGAATCTCAAAAATCAGGTTAGGGTAATCACTGGACCGTTGCTCAAAGTTTAACACCGACGCCGTTGTTCTGGGAGACTAAAAAAAATTAGATGACGTGATGATAAATTTTTAAATCAATAAGGTGCGTTATATAAGTTCTATAATTGTTGACGAAACTTTTACGGACAGGATGACTTTTTCCCTATATTACCAACAGCTTGAAACCCTTTTTAAACAAAACATTTTAATTTTTTCTTTTATGACGTAACTTTTCTTTGAAATCGCATTAATCTCGTTTTTAATTTCACAAAAACGATGCGTTAATCCATGCTTATTAAACGATATAATCAGCAAGTTCCTCCGGAAATAAAATGACGTAATTAAAGCATATATAAGCGCTTGCTTGCTGATAAAACACGAAAAAACTATCAGAGTCAAGCAAGAAGCAACATTAACACGAATAAACATTTTATTAACTAATATGACTGTTATAAGAAAATTGTTCCAGTTTTCACTTTTATTTTGTTTTCTTTTTGTTCTTTTGGCGAAAAGAACGAAAGCAAAAAAATGGGCAGGTGAGTTTTTTGGTTTTGAAAGTCAATAGCAGCGCTTTTTCTATTCAGTTAAACAATAATAATCAATTGTTAAGAGTCAAATTCTATTTATTATTTTAATCAGTGTAAAAAACTTAAAAATCTTAAAATAGAATTAATTCTAATATGAAAAAATTCTTGCTTCAATAAATTAGTCTTTAATAGTTTAGGTTTTCTAGAGATGCAATCAGAGTAAACCTAAATTCTTATTTTTTAATTATGATTTATGGCAGGCGAGGAAAAAATACAACCCGGTTCCAAAGTGGCCCGCGAACTAATTAATAAAATTTTTAATTTGATTTTTTGAGTCATAATAAGGTGTCAATGTGGTAGGAGTGCAGTTAAAATGATGCATTTATAAAATCGCTAACAGTTAGACCATACCATGGGTGCCCAATCTTTTATCCGTAAAAAGTCAATTTCTTTCTTAAGTTGCGATCGATTCCCGTATCAAGTGCTGACCTTTTTTTAGTTTTCAACAAATTTTGTAGTACGCATTCTAGTTGCCACGAAAAATAATTTGCACAATTCACTTAAAAATCAAAGCGATGATTTTTTTTTAATTTTTACTTTGATTTTAACGATTTTTAAAAATTATCTTTCAAATAAACTTGGATTGAATCAAAAATTTCAGCGAAGACCAAAAAAGAGTCATTACTTTGATCTTACCTATTTTTTTCCAAAATAAAGCGAACAAGTTCTTATTGTAATGAAATTTTTGTGGGCAATTATTTAAACCCCATACTTTTACATTTATTAATCATGGCCCGCGATTATTATTTATAAAAGCGAAGAGGTGGCCTTCTGAGTCACAAAGTTTACCCACCCCTGATTTATAGTGACGGACTTAAACCTAAATATGTAAATATTTATTACAAATATCTATTGTCCAATTTCAAATGATGCTGCCGTAAAACTTTTTCGGCTGTCAGACTTGACGCGAGATAAATAAAAGTTTAGTTTGTGTATAAGAAAACCTTAGAATTCAACTGAAGTTTAACTAAAATTTTAAACTTTTGAAATAAACACTTTATAATTATTTCTATCTTTGTTTGTTTTAGATATCGAAGAAACAAGTGAATATTGGAATAACGTCGGGAAATTCACTCTGGCCCATGTACTGCAACGACAAATGCAAGAAAAACCAGCAAAGAACGTCATTCTATTTATGGGAGATGGAATGAGCTTGGGAACAATGACAGCTGGTAAAAACGAAATGGAACACATTGGGATTGGTTTTCTAAATACAATTAAGCAGTGTTTTTTTTTAAGGCGTTTTGAGGAACCGAAACGGTCTCTCAAAATTGTCCAGCGGTCTCTCAAAAACTGCTTCTACAATAGTGTAAACAAAGCTAAGTACGGTCAGGAACAATAGGAAGAAAATTAGCGGTCTTTCAAAATTGCTTAGAGACTCCGCAAGCCAAACCTTAAAAAAACACTGCAATTAAGTGACACTGGCAAGCATTAGTTTCTCAAACTGTGTGTCCGCGAGCTTACTAAAGTGTTCTGCTGTGCATTTAACATGATGGTTTGCAAGTATGTCACAATAAGCTTGCATAAACTTTACATATTTTTAAAAAAATTTACATTTTTTATGTTAAATTCTGTTTGATAACTTAAGTAACTTTAGTTTTTTGACGTTCAAAATTGAAGTCCACTCATATTTTTGACAAATCTGTGATTAGAAATTTTTTTGACTAAATGTTCCGTGAACAAAATGATAATATTAGGCGTTCCGTGAATAAAAAAGTTTAAGAAACCCTGGACAATAGTTACTGATAGTGAGCAGTTTACGCGACCTCTGTGCTTTTTTTAGGATAAAAGCAAAGCAATAAACATTTAATGCAGAAACGATTTGCTCTGCTGAGCACTTATTTTCAGCAAGCGTACTGCTTACTGTTGCTTATTATGGTTGAATTTAAAGCGGCAAAATTATTGTTTAGCTCAAAACACCAGCAACGAAATTAATTTAAGATAAATATTAGAAAGATGGACTTATTTTTTTTGTTTTGTAGGAAGAATCTTCAGTGGACAACAACAAGGTTTGGCTGGTGAAGGATACGTTTCATCACTAGATATGTTTGAAAATGTTGGTCTTTCAAAAGTTTATAGCGGTAAGTTTTAAAGAAGGTCTTTTGTTTTTAATAGTTTTTAAAAATAAACTTTCTTTTGCAGTTGTCAATTTTTTAATGCCTACAATGTCCTGCAAATATTATAAGCAGAAGCGCTGTAAGCGGGGGAGGGCGGGGGGGCAAGTGCCTTTTTCAAAACGTGCTGATAGTGCTCTTTGAAATTTGCAGTACGTAAGCATTGGGTGAGATTTTTCCTTACAATTGTAGAAACTTGATCGAAAAATCAGATCGGTTGAAGGTGAAGGCATTTTTTTGTTTTCAACTTAAATTTGAAACAAAAATAGGGATTTCGGATACTGATTGAGAGTAATAATTTTTTTTTAGTCTTCACCTTAAATTTGGAAATGGGGATTTTGAACTCTGATTGGAAGTGATGATCTTTTTTTTTCTAGTCATCACTAGATTTTAGCCCTGAAAACGGTTGCAGATTATAGTGGCAACTCTGTAAAATAGAACAAAATCATAATTCATTTATTGAATTTTATTTGCAATCAAGTTATTACGTTTTCTAAGTTGTTATTGACAAAGTGATTTCCAAATAGGAAACAGCCGCTAAACGATATACATTATTACACGCACGTTGTATCTCAATAAAATTTGGGAAAGATTGCATTGCCCCCCAATTTTTTTCGGCTGATACGGTTATGAACATTAACTATAAAATTCAGAAAAAATGCCTTTTTTTAAAATTTGCCCCTCCCGTCAAAAAGGTTTTCTTGGCCCCTGATAATAGATTTAAACCAGTGATTCTCAAACTTTGGTGGTTTGTGCCCTCTGTTTAGAATATTGTCCCAAAAGTCAAGTGAAGACCAAAAAAGGTCATCACTTTGAAACTGTCTCTGATTTCTTTATTTTTGTTCCAAAAACTTGGTGAAGACTAAAAAAAGAGTTCTGCTGGTGGCCCCCGGTAAATGCTCGTGGCTCCTTTGAGAAGTCCTGGTCTAAACTACAAGCAAAAATAATAAATTTTTTTTTCAATTAAAAGCTTTTATTATTATTATTATTTAAAATCATTAGTAGTTATTAGTAAACAACCCAAAAAGACGATTATTATCAGTTTTTATTAAAAATGTAATTAATTTTACGTATATTTTTCTTTTACAGTTGACAAACAAGCACCTGATAGCGCAAGCACGGCAACCGCTCTGTTATGCGGAGTAAAAACTAAGTTTCAAAGGGTCGGTGTAAATGGAAAAACAGTGCCCAACGATTGTCGCAGCATGCGAGCAAACAAGGTCGACAGCATACTCGAAATATCTGCTCGAGAAGGTAAACAGAAAATACAAAACTTAACTTGTGAGGTAGGCAAGCTATCTCTGCTGAATTTGCCGACCAGACCAACGTTTTTTTACACTTATGACAAGAGCAAATACATGTAATTTGACCTAAGAAAAAAATCGTATACATGCAGCAATACGTTATTTACTCTTTTACAAATCTTCTTTGTATTAATTTGTTAAGAATAAATGACGGATCACGTTATCGATGGGTAATGACGGGCCCGTCAATAGACAAAAAATTAAGGATCGCTTTGTTTTGATTTGATACAATCGTAAATCGGTTAAATTTTCAGGCAAATCAACCGGAATCGTCACAACTACAAAAGTGCAAGATGCCAGCCCAGCTAGCGCCTACGCACACGTCCCATCAAGAGGATGGCTGTCGGATGACCGAATGCCGAATATCGCTAAGCGGCAAGGATGCAAGGACATTTCGCAACAGCTGATCGACATGGGAGAAAAATTGGACGTAAGAATTTAAAAAATTAAAACAACAAAACAATTCTAATATTTAAACTTAATTTAATGTCGACAAATAAGTTACCGAATATAAGTTTTTTTTTTATTTTTTTTTATTTTTATTTTGTATTATTCGTCAAATCGCTGCAGGTGTAAAACGTTTCGTTAGATTTTTAAAAATTTATAGCAAATTCTACAAAGTTGGAATTAATATAATTGTTTACAGAGAGATGAGTAGGGAATCGCTCCTAACTCTGAAAAATGATTTAGTGAATAGAACCAAAGTCATTTTTCGTCTGTAATATTTGAGCGATCGAGAAAATGCACAAACAGGAGGTAATTTTCTCTAACCATCGCGACCAATGACCACACTCAGTGATCTTTAATAGGGTGCGAACGGTGCGGCCGCACCGAGCCCCCCTAAAATACATAAAAAAGTGGCCCCCCTACTACAGAAATTGCTCTATTTCGTTATAGTAGCACCAGGACGTCGATGGCATGTCAAAAAGAAAAAAAAGTTTTGAAAAAAAAACGGCTTCCTAGGCAGCTGAGTTTTTTTTTCAGTGATCACTTTGTCTCACCCTGCTTTGGATCACACAATGGCAGTTCCCCTAAATTGAAGACCTTTTTTTTTAGAGATCACTTTGTTTTCATATACTAAAAATGGCTCCAGCTTCCTTTTTTTAGTACACTAAATCGTCGCCTCTTTTTGCAAGGTCATCACTGCACACACTCATTCGATTTCGACCAATATCGCATTGACCAATCGAAGTTGTTTTTTTAATTATTAATAATGAAACAGTACATTGGATAATCACAAAACAGTTGGTAGAGTAAATTGATCTTATAACCCTACAAAAGCCTAAAACCTTAAAATTACCCTAAAAAACTTTTTTTATTAATTGAATTTTTGTCTATTAGTAGTCTAGTTCAAATTTATAGTCATTTACAGGTAGTTCTTGGAGGAGGAAGATTTCATATGAGACCAAAGGGTGCCGCCGATGAGGAGTATGCAGATAATTGGGCTAAAGGAAAACGATCTGACAATCGTGATCTTATTGCTGAATGGTTAAATTCAATGCCAAAGCCAACGTCAAGGTTTGCATTGAATTTATAAATGTTCCGACAAATTATTTTTTCTGAAATAATTCTGGGCTATCTCAAGTTGACCAAGTTAAATGTAAACTCTTTGGTTTCAACTTCATTTGAAGCTTTAAAGGGTATATTCGATAAAATAACTCAGAGTCAGCCAAATCGGTAACAAGTTGTAAAAATTGCATCAATAAATAAGACTACGCAATTTATTTTTTAGTAATTGCCTACCATTTAATTCTATAGTATTATTCGTCCAAAATTCTTACGTAAAACTAAAATAATTCAAAAAATAGAAAATGGCATTGAACTCTTTCTTATCAATATTTAGATATGTGTGGAACAAGCAACAGTTTGATCGGGTCACTGCAAACAACACCGATCACTTGCTTGGTCTTTTCGAACCTAGTGGAATGAAGTACGAACATTTACGAAGCGGAGATAGAGCCGGGGAGCCCAGCTTAAGTGAAATGACGGCGAAGGTGAACAATATAGACCTTCTTATATTTTTCCTAAATTCGGCAATATTCCCTTGCTTTTGATCAATGAATTAACCATATAAATTATCTGTCTACAGGCTATTGAAATACTTCAAAAGAATCAAAAAGGCTACTTTTTATTCGTAGAAGGAGGAAGAATTGACAATGCCCATCATCAAAACCTAGCCAATATTGCTTTAAATGAATTCGCAGCATTTGAAAAAGCCGTAACTGTAAGTTTTGTTGTTTTTTTTAATAGGAATGAAAGCGAGTCGAAGCAGCGTTCCAAAAAAATAACGTGGAGAGTTTTTATTTACAGAGATCCGCCAAAGTAAAATTTTTTAAACTTCATTTCAACGTGAAAACCTTTTTAAATTGAAATAAAAAACTTTTTAACGTGCTTTTTGGGTCTTTGGTTTGAGTTAAAACCTTTTTAATCTTGTTTGAATTTTTATCCAACAATTTAAAAAACCTTAGTTTTGGTCAATCTTTGATTGGTAAAATATTTTCAAGCTTTTCTATTGGTCAATCATATGATTAATAATTAAAACGTTCCGATAAGAAGATTATTCCATTTGCAGTACTTCCTAAAAATTGCTTCATTAATAGACCCAACCAAAAAATTAGATTTAGGTTTACGATTTGACCTATTATCCAATTTAGCTAGCCTTAATAACTTTTAATTAAATAATACGTTAAACAAATACAATACTGTAGTGTAAAAAAAAGTTAGATAATGCTGTAAACCTAGGAAGTATGAAGGTATAGGCGTTTCTAATATTATATATATATTCCACTTTTAGACATGAAAGGGAGTGCATTTGGAGGCGGTAGAAATCACGCTATATTTACGTAAAAGTTTTAAGTTACTTAATTAAGCAATTTATTCTTTAAGCGTTCATGTCCAGCAAATGCAAAAAGACTTATTGTGTTTTTGTTGTTGTTGTTTAAGACTGCAGTCCAAATGACATCAATGGAAGACACTCTAATTGTTGTCACTGCTGATCATGGACACGGATTTACTCTAGGAGGATACGCCGACAGGGGAAACCCTGTGAATGGTAAGAAAATAATGCGCAGCTGATCATGCAATCACATCAAGTTATTTTTTTAATTAAAAAAAATTTTTGTTTAGGCATTTTGTCATTTCTACTAATAATTATTCTATTCTTATTCTGTTTTTGAATGAGAAACTGAAGGTGCTAAAGTTAATAGCGAAATATTTTAACGTTTTTATTGCAAATATTTTAGCTCTCTTATTTGTATTAAAAATATTTAAAAAGCGCCTGTCGTTTATTGTGAAGTAATTTACAGGTTTTGCACGTTCAAATGAAAACCCTGAACAAGCACTTGACGGAAAAAGGCATACCACCATTACTTATGCCAACGGACCCGGTCACCAAGGTCCCACTTTGATCAGAGAAAACCCAACCTTAGCTCAAACTCGTAAGTTGATTTACTTACAAGCGATTTACAATGTTGAATAAAAGTGTATAATGATATAATTCTAAAGCAAAAACAATTCTATTGGTGCAGCAAAAGCATAATAAGATCCACATAAAAATGCTGTTTTTTGCATAATAATAATGTGTTGTTGACATTTTTGGTTACTTTGTAATTGCATTTGAAATTAAACTGTCAAAATTAAAACATTTCACTTTTTTTTCAGAAAATATCAATTATAAATTCCACACAGCTATACCTCTTGGTTTCGATACACACAGCGCGGAAGACACTGTCATCTTAGCTCGGGGTCCAATGTCACATTTGTTTTCCGGGACTTTCGAACAAAACTATATCCCACACGCTATGAAATACGCTTCATGCGTCGGTGAGTTCAGCATACATTATTTGGCTCACATAACAGCTGTAAATTCATCTTTTTTAGATAAGATATAACGAAATACTTTTTTAGGTCACGATAAATCTCTATGTGGATCAAAAGAATCAAATATAAAAGGTAAAATTTTTACAATGATTATAGGCCTATAGAGTTTTTTGGTTTATTTCATTATTCTTAAGCGATTACTTTTAAGTTTTTCAAAGTAAATTATGTGGTAGTCATAAAATTTTTTACTTTATATAGGTGCAAGTGAATCTGCTACTCCGAATGCAACTAGTTGCAATTCTACTAGCAATGAAAAGGTAAAAATCATGTAAAAACGGTTTTAAATCAAGATCAAAATTCATTTGATGTATAGCCTAGTGGTTGCCTATTATTAAAACTTTTATTTCTACGTATATAATAAATAAACAGCAATTTGTTATATATCATTGTTAGAATCTCTGTTTATTCTCCTGACTTGCAGGAAAATGTCAGAAGCGTTTAACTAAGAGCAACAGTTAAGCGATTTTCCCGACTTAAAGATGCCAACATATTGCTGTCAAGATGAATTTTTTTTATATATGAATAAAAATATAAAGCTGCTTTACTAAGATCGCCAAGCAGAGGAAAGTGCCGAAGTTGTCTTGTCTAAAGGCACAACAGAATAATGAGAGTAGGTTTTGAGGCGCGACCAAGTGGGTTACGTTCACTATCAATATGGCGCTCTTACCTACTCGGGACTACCGTATATCAACAATAGAGTTAGGCTGGTGTTCAAAATTGTGTACGACTTCGCGAGTTTTTAACTTACATCAAAGCTGATCAAAATTCTAATAATTTAATTCACTCTGACCACTATAACAAGATCAAATTTGAACGATTATTTTGCGTCAACGTTAGTCTATAATTCGATAAGTTCACAACTATCTATTTTGAATAGCTTTGCTAATTAATCCCAGATATTTTGCTTCAACCCTTGACGACCATTAGTATTATAATATTTACCTTGTACTTAGAATCAAATCGTGGAAATGGAAAAACAAGCTCAAACAGTCATGCTTTATAACGTGGTGAACCAAAAAATAACTGAAATCATGGAAAAAATCCAGTTGCTACAATCTCTTCAAATCAACTGAGAATTACTTTTTAAAAATTTCAAATTTTTTCTCAGCATTAAACACCAAAATTTGATCGTTTGTTGTTTTGCATTTATTTGCTAGCTTAAAGTTGATATGCAATTTATCTTTTTCTTATTTTTGTTACGTATTTATTATAAGTCTGTTTAATTAGCCGTACCGGTATCGTATTAATTATTCGTTTATAAAAAAAATTACTACGTACTGAGTGCAATGTTGTACAATTTTTAAAAGTTGTGAAATGGAAAAATTTTTTTTAAAGTTTATGTTACAATTTTGATGAGTTAAGCAAGTTTTTTTTTTAAATTAATCATTTTTTAACTGATTCAAATTGATTTTAAAAAGTTTAATTACCTAAGTCACAAATAGGCCTAACCTTTTTAGCCTAAAAAATTACAGTATTTTAAAAGTAAAAGATACCTTGAGTTGAGAGCTAAACGATCAATGCCACTTTATTGTACATAAAAAAGAACCAGATTTATAAGCTATATTTATTTCGAATAAAACAAAATCCTATCAATATAACACAAGTCAGAAGTTTATAAATCCGGTTTAGCAATAGGTCGATCCCAATCGGGATTGAAAGGTCTCTGATAGTCGTAACGTTGAAATTTTTGAGCATTGAATGGCTTGGGACGATCTGTATGAATCTAAAGAAATCAATACATCAATTTCACGCTTGCGCGTATACAATAAATACGGTATATTTAAACCTAAAATACTAACAGAATCATTCTATAAGAATACAATGTTACGCCCCCTGAGATAGGCGTAACAGATTATTGAAGAAATTTAAGAAATGTTTTTCCAATTTGTCATCTGTTAATTATAAATACCTATATTTTATTCTAACGCTATGTTCAAAAATTTTCAATTAGACCAGAAAACTAAAAATATAGAGTGCAGAACTCTAGCACTTTTCAACCTTTAAAAGTTAGGTTTCAAATTCTCTTGATTTACAATGAAATTTTCAAGTAGACTTTATTAATCAGTGCAAAGGGGCTTAAAAAAAAAAACAATTTAATACGTCAAGATACTAAAGTATGTTTTTCAATTAATACAGTAAGAAAATTAAAGCCATTATACAGTGATTGACAGTGAGGACATCAAATCACACGCGCATCGGTTCTAGTGAACTTGCAAACTTAATTCTTTTTGTGATTGTTTATTAGCATTCTATTTTAATTATTCCTTTTGCAAAAAATGTAGTCATGCGTGGAAAAGCAAATTTTGAAAAGCGATTAATTCAACGCTTCCTCTTTTTAACTCTTTTTCCGATTTTTCGAGCCTAGTTTTAATTACAGATTCAATTTAGCTACTTGATTTGGTCACCTAGCAACATCTTTATAGATATTTGGTACGAATTTGGAATAAGACCACATATAAACTTTTTTAAAGGTATTGCACGTTAAAACAAAGCAACTATTTCTAATTTTTTTTAAACAATAAATCGATTTCTCAAAAAATGCACAAAATGCTATGCTGGTGTAAGCTTAAGTATGATTTTATAAACTAAACTAAATTTACCTTCACACCAGGGTCAATAGCATGCTTTGCTTTATCAAATCCTAGTTTTTCGAAACAGCATTTATCAAATTCAAGTTGTTCAGGACGACAACTGAAAAAAAAATTGGATGTATTCTTTAAATGCTACATTACACAATTTTCTGGGCAAATTGCGACGGTTAAAGGAATTTCGCTCATTCGTTTATACTGTATACCCCTGTATAAAGAGGTTACACTACAATTCAGTGCCGCAAATTTAAAGCCGACAATTTACAGCGGACAAATTCACTGCCAATAACTAAAACTGCGACCTCGAATTTCAATTCAAACCTCGGTTTTTTTCATGATCTTGAATTTTTATGATCTCGAATTTCATGAACTTTACTAAAAAACGAACACCTTGAAGTGGATCTAAAACCGGAAAAATCGATACAGATTTTTTGACGTGGCAATTTTAAACAATCCATGCGGCAATGAAACTGTAAAATATAATTACAGTATAGCAGGCGTGCAAAAACGTGGTCGCGCCGCGCGACAGTGATTTGCAGCGACATAATAGTAGCCGGCTTTTTTCGTCCACACTAGTTTTTTTAGATGTGAAAGGAGCAACGCCATTCAAATTTAAACTGAAGACTTTTTTTGGTGTTGATGAGTGGTAACCAACCATTTCTGCTTCATTTTCAAGTACAAAATCTACTGCAAAACAAGATAATTAAACAAATCAAAGGTCTTCACTTTAAATTCGTCTGACATTGCTCCTTTTACGTCCAAAAACAACTAGTGTAAACTCAACCACCAACTACTATTACGCTGCAAATCGCGGCGCGACCGCTTTTTTGCACCCCTGTGTTAAGACAAGTTGAAACGTTCGATCAACGCAAAAAAGGTTTTGATAGCTGGAAACATGTGTGGCCTGCCATAAGGATATAAATTTGGCTTTTGGCCCGTGATATCCAAAAGGTTGCCAACCCCTGCATTAATTAATTTCCCTGATAGTTTTTGGAGATACTAGAATAATGCTGTTTAGTTGAAATTTTTCTATGAGATACGACTGAAATGTAGTGCTGCTTGTTAAAGACCCCCAGAAGATGAAAGAGCTATAAAGTGTTTTTTGAAGGGCATAACAAAGCAGTGAGAGTAAGAGGTAAGAGTTGAACCGCAACTATGTTGATGGGGTCGCCTTTAAACGATCGCCATTACAGAGTCGCGAGAATTTTGCGCTTTTTCTTTGGTTACTTGCTCAAGCCAGGCATATTTTTTAAAAACAGGTAAGGCCTGCCTCCATGAAAGTTATATTTTACACTAAGCAGCTTAATAGACTTAAACCAAATAAAATCTTTGACACTGATTCGATTTTCTGTTTCTAAGGTTCACGCTTAAGCCCCGTCGCACAAACTATATAATAATTTTTAAAATTTCATTAACAGCATTATGCAAAAGAAGAAAGCAGTTATTTTTGTTTTGAATTACTGCAAACCAATTAAGCTAGCGTTTAACGTAATGATTATGCCCTCCAACAAACTTCACCGCTGTTTCATTTCATACTTAGATTCTGGATTTGCACTTGGTTTTCATCAAATTTTCTCTCATTGTCAGAGCGTTAAATGCAGGTCAAGCTTACTACTCTCTCTCGTAATTAAAGCAATAATCATAATAACATACTTTAGTCTTGCCCTTTTCCATTTTAAAAAAAATAAAATGTTCTTGACACTTGGAGTTATGTTGCCACCACGTTGTGACTTCCAGCTGTATTGCTAACAGATAGTGTGAAATGTCGATTAATCGAGTGAAATTTTCCAGAAGTTCTATTTGAGCTGTTTTTCTGATACTATATTGTGAATTTTGCAGCTAGCTGATACCAAGCGAGTTTTGCATTGAATACTGACTGCTGTAAATTTCGGCTGTTAACTGTCGAGATACCGATTGAATTAAATACAGGTTCATAGCATTATATATGAGACAATAAACAAGTTACATTCAAAGTAAATACAGTAACAGTAATATTTAAAAGTGTCAGGGATAGAAAAACTCTGGGGCCTACACACTAAAATTACTTACAATGAAATATCGCGATGATCACTATGTTCTAAGCATTGAGCAAATGGCACGAGAGTTTCTTGACAAGCACCAGTAACAGCTCTGTAAAAAATATTTTTTAAAAACAAACAAACAAACAAAAACTGTGGCAAATTAGACAACTTATAAAAGCTGTCCGAACCATTAAATTTTGACTTTATATTAAGCGTTTTCCAGCATCAAATGTTTTTTCAGTTGAAGGCGAACAGTACTGAAGAGTGCCGTCTGGTCTGCAAAATTGCCATCATGCACCCAGACTTAGAAATCACGGCCTGACCATGGCTAAGGGTTTTATAAATTTTTCTCAAAGAGAGCCTGCTTGCTCTGAGGCAAGAACTGATCATACTGGTAATCGCCGTACGTGACGCACAATGGCCATTCTATAGGTGCAGCAATGTATCGTTAAGAGCCACAAACCTGAAGTCTTAATTAAAACTAATTTTTAATACAAACATACTCGTATACTCTAATTTCCTAAATTAAAGACACTAAAACAACACTTTTTCCATTCTAAAAAGAGCAGTTTATTCAATTGACAATTATAAAAAATAACGATACAATTTTTGAAGGTATTTGAATAAAGCAACATAATATATGCTGAACGAAACTACACTGTTTATTTATTTCTTTTTGTCAAGAAACAGAAGATGAAAGTAAGGTGCTAAAATGTATCACCTTTTCTGCATAAAATTAAAAGAAATTGGTTCACCAAACCTTTCAATTAAAATGATGATTTCAATTGAAACTTTTGGTAGTTTTGTAGAGTTTTTAGGTCTAATAAGGGATATCTATTGCAGCCTCTTTTTGGTCTTCATTTACTTTTTGACCTTGCATCTAGACAAAGAGACTTAAGAACCTCTCACTATAAGATTATTTCAATAAAAAAATTATTCTATTTTAACCATTGATAACCTTTTTACTCATATCATACTTTCAACAGTATATTAGTTACTAAAATTAAACATTAAAAGATTCTATTACTTGAAGAAATTAGATGCACAATCAGACACCCTAGTTCCATATTTTAAGCACTTTCTAGGATCCCCCTCTTCTTTCTTGCACAGCATGTACTCATAATTAATATTTTTGCATTGTTGAGCATACTGAAATGCGGCTGCTTTTAAAGCATGAAAGGGCATTCCAAGCTAAAAAATATAAAAAAATTCTACAGACAAAAAAGCAATACACAGTATGATAAAAATTTTAAAAAAGCTGTTAAAAAATTTTATCACACACAGTTTTCAAAAAGTAGAACTATAAATTTGAAAAAAAGCATTCAAATAGTTTGTTATAATTGTCATTATTATCTCTATTAATGTTTCAAAGCATTTACTAAAACAACAACATAAAACTACAAACTAAAAAAACAAAGATATATATCTCTTATAATTTTTCAAAATTATTTGCCAAAGCCTTACTAACAAATCAAACAACAGAATTTGGATAAAGATATCAAAATATATCGCTGAATACTATAGTAATGGTGTAGAGACGCTCCTCGACTACGTTTTAGTTACGTTCCGAACGGCCGAACGTAAGTTGTTACTGTACGTTCCAGTAATGTATGACCGTTCATACTGTACTATACATTGTGTGTGTAGGTGGATATTCAAAGTTAGGGGCCCGACGCAAGAATTCCCAAAAGTTGGTGTTTCTCTAAAAGAAAAATTGACCTTTAATTTTGTATTTCCCTTTTTTCTCACAAAATCATGGTGATCCCTAAAAAAAGGTCTTCACCTTGGATCGATCTCCTTTTCGGTATTTTTCTCCCAAAATCATGGTGATCTCTAAAAAAAAAACGTAAAATCGAAAAAACGTAAAACAATGAACGTAAGTCGAGGAGCATCTGTAACTTTAAAAGCCTATTGCTGCATTATATTCAAGTTTTTAAATTTAAGTAATATTCGTTAGAACACTGCTTTACATACAGCATGAAGAAAACCTAACAAATTGGCACTTGATTCAAACACTAAACAATAAGTTATATACTTCACAATTCTGTTGCTTTTCACAAAGACTGAAAAATTCATTTTGATTTTTGTTATTTATTGTTTTTACTATTCTATTTATCTAAAAATAAACATTAAAAAGCAACAACTGATGGTAGAGTAAAAATCAATAGCTAAAACTATTTCACCCAAACATAGGCCTTGTACAGAGCAAAATTATCAAGTACCATTTTTTGCAATTTACATAGGACATACATAAAATTAAGGTGAACCATGAAACTAAAAATTACAATTTATGACCTCATAATAAAGTAGTTTTTGCATAGGCATAAGATTATATTACATGTAAAGGTTAATGATGTAGCAATAAATAATGCAAATTTGTATTGTATTTTTGTTGATTTATCACTCCACCACTAACTTTGGCCTGTTATCCAATGTTTTGCATGTCACAAATTACTTTATTACAATGTTATAAACTGTATTTTTACATTGTTGTGAACTTTAAATTCTTTCATTGGTTATTTGATAAAAAGCACATTACTACATAATTTGAACATCTAGTAGCTGCATTTCATATAACCACCATATTTAGTTTTACAGCCGGATGCCTTTCTGATGCCAAATTTCCTCCTATTGCAGATGGGCTTGGAACTGTCCATAACAGAGTTTAATTTAAGTGGACTACATAATTTTATATAGTCCAACCAAATGAGAATGCTTCAATTAATATGTGGCAAGACACTCAACAATGAAGTGATAAGTGAGCTAATACTAAAGATAACTGGAGTTGAATGATTGAAGAAATTTTTGATGAGTTAAAGCTTGAGATTGTTTGGACACGTTGAAAAGATAAGAAAAAGCTCCAGCAATGGCTGTGAAACGTATGGTGAATGGTAAGAAGATTTAAAAATGGATGGATGGAGGTTACTGAAGACATGAAAAGAAGAGGGTTAAAATTAAAATAACCAAAGAAAAGAAAAGAGTGGAGGTGCAGTTGCAAGAAAAAGGTAACACCTGCCAGCAGGAAAAACACGCCATGTCCCTTACTTTGAGATGAAAATGGATAATGATGATGATAATGATGATTACTACATAATTTTTTTCAAAAAGCCTAGTTTTTAGCTTCAACAATATAATTACCTTTGCTGCTGCAATTTGCTTAAAAAGTGAGCTTCTTACCATGGTTTATTAATTTAATTAAGTAAGAGAAATGCTATTCTACAAGCTATTTATCCTTTTGACTAGGAATTAACAGAACACATATAAAACATCTTAATAATCACTTCTGATGAAATTTTATTTCTAAAAATCAGTAAATTTTATATAAATTTTAATATTCTATTATAGAAAATAGTTTGAGCTGCTATAATGTAATGATTAGCGTTCTGGACTTTAGAGCAAAAGCAAAATCTCAACTAGCTAACAGCATTGCTATTGGTCAGAAATGGCATCCAAAATATAAAGCTCTCATGCCAAGACAATCTGGAGATTTAAAATTAAAGTAATCAGCTGTGGCAACCCCACAATTGAGAAAAGTAAAAAAAAAGATTGAAGTGAAGAGTTAGTGCAGTTTTGGGAAAGCAGTTCTGCATTCTGTTTATTGTATTGTTTGTTAATGCTTGCATTGCTTAAGCAGAACAATTTTTGGATTATGAAATAAGTCTCTTCAAGAAGTCAATGTAAGCAATTTTTGTTTGTGAAAGTAATCCAGATCTCCCCAATGGTTACTGTTGTTCTTGAAGAGATCATTTTTCTCTTGGTTTCTTTTTTATTCCATCCTGCTGTTGTAGAGAGGATTCCAGGTTAGTTTCACTAAAAAAAATTGCTTATGGTGACTTCTTGAAGACACCTCATTAACTCTTCTTGCCTCCATCAAATTTTTCACAACTCTTTTAAATGCATTAAAAAATGCAAGCAAAGAGATTATATGATCCCAATTTTCAGTTACATTCATTGTAAAAACAAAAAAATTTAAAAACTTTGATTAAAAAGCCATTTTAAACTTGCAATAAAAAAAAACAGCTAAAACAATGAATTTAATGCTTTTTGTCTCTCTTGATTTAGATAACGATAGTCCAAACCCATAATCCATGCCATATGGGCAGCAAAATAATTCTACTTATTATACATCTTCTCGATTTAAAGCAGCATTAACATTTAAAACTAGTAGAAAGAAAAAAAAGTAAAAACTAAAAAGATCATTTTTCTGTCCAACTAACTTTTAGTTACTGTTAAAATTAAGTGAAGACCACAAAAAAGGTCTTAACAACCATTTTTTTTTACATTTTGAGACAGTTTCTAACCAACTATGACTTGCAAATTCTAAAAAATTTTCCAAAGTGGTTTGCAAAAGCAACAAACTTTGACAATCCTGTTATAGACCATTGCAGTTAAAACTATTATAGCTTTTGTTGGGCAGTGCAAAAACTTTTAATTTTTTTTGTTAAGACATTTTGAATATAGTTAAATACTTACGGGACCTCGATAAATAGTATTAAAAACTCCTTGCAATTCTGAATCAATTTTTTCTTTGATTCCATCAGCATCTTCCAGTTTCTGTGGACTTGTCACAAAATATCCTTCAGGATTTAGAAAACCCATTGTACATTCCAACTAAATTAAGCTTAAATAAAATATAGCTATTAATAATACCACCAATTTTTTCATTCAAATCAAACACAAAATTATTAAATTTTAATTATTTTTAACAAGTCAACCTAAAAAGATAAAAACAAATTAATAATTATAATCAATAAACTTGATCTTTTAATTTATTATCTATAAACTACTATTGGCAATACACATTTTCTAGCAATGCAATTAATCTATGAGATACATGATTAAAATTAAAAAAAGCATAATTAATATGGCACAACTACCAGTGCAGGATATATGAAATACTATGAAAATAAATTATGCTTTGTCAAGACATTTAATTCTTTTAAAATTTCACAAGACTATCTTCATTTTAAACTTATTTAATATTAAAAAAAAAGTTTATCTATTTTTTTTCTTTATTGATTTGTAAAAGTAGTTTGGGTCTTTTCAAAAAGTCACCACAAGTGATTTTTGTTTGTGAAAATCACCCAAATTTTCCTGTGGTTACTATTGCTTCTTAAAGAGATCTTTTTCCTCTTTGTTTTTTTTTTTATTACATCCTGGTCCTGTAAGGGGATTTTGTTTTTTTCACTGAAAAAAATTGGAGTCTTTTCAAGAAGTCACTGTAAGTGATTTTATTCAGTGAAACTAACACAGAATTCCCCTTTCAGCACCAGGATGGAAAAAAGAAGAAACCAAGAGAAAAAGAATCTTTCAAGAAGCAATAGTAACCACAGGGGTATCTGGGTTAGTTTCACAGACCAATTTTAATCGCTTACAGTGACTTCTTGAAAAGATCCAAAAATTGATTATAGTGACTTTTGTAGAGATAAATATCTTTTAAAGCAGTTTCTGGTTTAAATCATTGATTTTGATGACCTTGGAAAAAACTTTTTATAAACTGATAAATAGACAAACATATTTTACCACAGCTAAATGCTCAAATTACAGTTAAAACTTTGAAGTAAAATATATACGAAAAACATGCTAAAAATATAACATTTAATGTTGATTGCACTCCCTAAAATAGTTTATTGGCTTTAATATAAAGATAATTGAATAAATAAACAAAAAGATCTAGAACTAAGTTACCATATAATGCCTACAGGAGTTCTCAAACTGAGGTCCATGAGCAAGAGTTTGTGCAAAATGTTGCAGTTTTAAAATTGTAAGCTATTTTTTCTTTTTGGTAGAAATTTATCAAATTAAAAATGTATTGAATTGCAAGCAGATCAAAACTTTGATGAAAACATATTGTTAACAATTTTATTTGTATAAGTTCTGTCTTTCATTTTTTAATTTTCTTGCAGTAAAAATTATGGGATCTCCCGTACTATCGGCCGTCATCTTCATTTTTAAAACTTTTTCTTCTCTCGTTTAAAAACCTTCTCTCGTTTTCGCTACTCTCACTCACTTTTCTCTTTTCTTTGTCTTTTTAAGTAAATAGAGAGCTATACATTTAAACCAATTCGGGCAAGCCAAGCTAAGCTTTGCGAAATAAAGTACTTCAAACATCTTTTTTATATATTTACCACTATATTTTAAATTAGTGAACATTAACAACTTGATTTTAAACCAAACTATTTACTTTAAATGCTGTTTTAGTTTTGATTTGTACGACGGCTTACAATAAATGAGATGATAATCGGTCATACGACCAAGCTAAGCTTTGCGAAATAAAATACTTCAAACATCTATTTTATATTTTTTACCACTATATTTTAAATTAGTGAACATAAATAACTTGATTTTAAACCAAACTATTTACTTTAAATGCTGTTTTAGTTTTGATTTGTACGACGGCTTACAGTAAATGAGATGATAATCGGTCGTATACGACCAAGCTAAGCTTTGCGAAATAAAGTACTTCAAACATCTATTTTATATTTTTTACCACTATATTTTAAATTAGTATAGATAAACAACTTGATTTTAAACCAAACTATTTACTTTAAATGCTGTTTTAGTTTTGATTTGTACGACGGCTTACAATAAATGAAATGATAATCGGTCGTATACGACCAAGCTAAGCTTTGCGAAATAAAGTACTTCAAACATCTATTTTATATTTTTTACCACTATATTTTAAATTAGTGAACATAAATAACTTGATTTTAAACCAAACTATTTACTTTAAATGCTGTTTTAGTTTTGATTTGTACGACGGCTTACAATAAATGAAATGATAATCGGTCGTATACGACCAAGCTAAGCTTTGCGAAATAAAGTACTTCAAACATCTATTTTATATTTTTTACCACTATATTTTAAATTAGTGAACATAAATAACTTGATTTTAAACCAAACTATTTACTTTAAATGCTGTTTTAGTTTTGATTTGTACGACGGCTTACAATAAATGAGATGATAATCGGTCGTATACGACCAAGCTAAGCTTTGCGAAATAAAATAATTGGGGGCTGCTTATTTTTTAAGGAGACAAAAAGGGATCCGCTGGGTAAAAAAGTTTGAGAACCACTGGCCTAGAGAGTTTTACTGCAAGTCATGAAGATAAATAGAGATAAAAAAAGATTGGCATAAAGTATAAAGTTTTTTCTATGATACTGGGATCTAAAACATTTTTTACTTTCATATTGCCCTTTCGGGTCTTTTCAAGAGGTTACCGTAAGCGATTTTTGTTCGTAAAACTAACCCGGATGCCTCTGCGATTACAATTACCTCTTGCGAGATCTTTTTTCTCTTGGTTTCTTCTTTATTCTACCCTGGTGCTGAAAGGGATATTCCGGGTTAGTTTCACCGAAAAAAAAAATCGCTTACGCTGATTTCTTGGAAAAGACCGCACTTCGCATATCGTTTGTTTATCATCGCTGAAACCAATAAACTGAACTGAACTGAACTAAAACAATGAGTGCAAGAAATTTAGTAAATCCCATTTAATTTTTACAGTTTATTTTTTTACCATCCACCTTCCTTAAAATCACTTCTGGTGCCGTATCGATCTTGTTTGTAATATTCAAGTATTGTTTAGCTGCAGACCGACCGGAAAATGCTTGACAACGGCATATTAAATTATATCTAGCAAAAACAAAATTATGCAACCATATTTTGCCACCGCTTTTTACCACAACTTTCTCAAATTAAACTTATAGAATTTGCTTTCAAAAGCTGACTAAATTTTGCAAACATAGCAATGGCTTTTGCGCTACAATCACATCAGAGGGTCACAAACCATTCGAAATGTAAATATAATTTTACTTCATGCAGAAAGAAAAGTATCCTACATCACTTTAATTAAAATATGATAATCTAATTTCCCAAGCAAAACTGTTTTTATCAAACGTCAAAGTTAGGGTTGCAGCCATAGCCGTATTTTCCGGGCCGGGCAGGGACAGTGGCGTGTAAGTTTAGTTATGGTCCCCCCAAAAAAATTCACTGGTGAGCCCCTATTTTGTTTGCCAAATTTTGTGTGATAGCAGTTACATTTGGCAGTAACTAACTATTTTAAGATATACTTCAAATAAATTACATGGTTAAATATAAATTAAGATTATTGATGAAATGTGACATTTAATAATTTATTTATTTATTTATCTCAGACCCAAAAACGTCCATATATGCACACACATGCAAAAAAAAAAAAAAGAAATATCAACCCTAAAAGATGCACAATACAAAAATATAAGTTTAAAACAAAGTTCGCACAAAATATTGATAATAAAACGATTTATACCATAAGTCCGATGACATTAATGACATAATGAAAATATTTTGGGAGTTTATACAACGATTAGTGAAAGAAAAAATATATTTTCTAATTAGAGCATCGAAGGTATCAATATTTGATTGTAGGCTACTTGATGGTTACGAGCACTAACACATCGAGGTATGTGGTGCAAAATTCTATAAGAATCATTGTAAGCAACACGTAATCGACTGAAGTTATATTTACGATAATTACACCATAAGTGGCTTCCATAAAATGGCATACAAAAATGTTTAAATAAGTAATTTTTTACTTCCAAGCTGCACTTACTAAATTGCTGTTTCAATTTATTTGCTGAGCAATAGAGTGATTTAACCTGCCTTTGAATGTCAATGTCATCAGTAAGATCACTGCTAATACGAGGGCTGTTTGAAAAGTAACGGGACTGTGTAAATAATTATTTTATTTGAAATGCCACGTAAAAATTACAACTTGTCCCCTTCAAAGTAATCTCCTTGAGCTCGAATGCACTTTTCTAATCTCTGCTGCCATGCTTCTATGCACTTCTGGAAAGATTCCATTGGGATCGCTCGTAGTTCCTTTGTTACGGCTGTTGTTATGGCTTTTGAGTCTTGAAAACGGGTTCCTTTAATGACTCCCTTGAGCTTAGGAAACAAGAAAAAATCACAGGGAGCCAGATCTGGCGAGTAGGGTGGTTGCTCCAGCACGGCAATGTTATTTTCTGCAAGAAATTGTCGTATGCTTAAGGCATTGTGAGCAGGAGCATTGTCATGATGAAGCAGCCATGACTTTGTCTCCCACAATTCTCTTCTTTTCTCCCTTACCGAACGCATCAAACGTCGCAAGATGTCTTTGTAAACATTCTGGTTAATGGTTTGGCCCTGTGGCAAGAATTCTAGATGAACAATTCCATGAACATCAAAGAAAACAATCAGCATCACCTTAATTTTGGACTTGAACAGCCTTGCTTTCTTGGGTCTTGGTGAGGATGCACTCTTCCATTCAAGGCTCTGCCGTTTGGTGAGTGGATCGTACTTGAAGATCCACGACTCATCACCAGTAACAACTCTACTCAGCAGATCTGGTGTAATTTCAAGTTGTTTCAGGATGTCTTGACACACTTGCACACGATTTTCCTTTTGCCCATCATTCAGCAACCTTGGTACCATTTTCGCATAAACCTTCCTCATCCCCAGATCTTCTGTAATGATCCTCCACACCCTCTCACTATTCATGCTCAACTCATCTGCTATCATTCTTGTACAAATGCTTGATAGCTCGTACTATTACGTAACAATGGGGTTTGTTGTACAGTTGTGTTTTGCCTTGTCATTTGCCTGTACAGTTGTGTTCAGACTTAGTAAGCTTAGTAGTGTTTAGCTTTGAGTCGTGTTATTTATTTATTTCTTTTATTTGCAGACGAACGATTTCGTCATTTTCGTTTTGTTATTAAATTTTATATCACTTCGAAAATGAGTCACGTTCTTTTATGACGAAATCGTTAAGGCTAGTTAATTTTTGTTAAAATGGTTGTTATAGATTGTGCGTACCCGGGTTGCGCTTTTCAATCCGAAGACGCACCAGAAGCTGTAGCTTGCGCTATTTTACAGAGCCACGCATTTAGTCATGCTACTCCTGGGCCTAATTCCATTCGCGCTCCCTCAGAGGGACCAAAACTAACAAGACCCAGCATTGACGTAGGCGTGTCTTTAGAAGCGTGGAACGTATTCACTCGCCGCTGGCAAATGTTTAGGCAAGGATCAGGCATCAACGAAGCTTCAGCCACCGCGCAACTCTTTCAGTGTGCCAGTCAGAGCTTAGGAGATAGTTTGTTAAAATCAGATGCAGAGATTGTCTCTAAGCCTTTGCAGGAGTTACTATCCGCCATGCGTCGACTTGCAGTTATCCCAGTAGCTACTGGCGTCTTGCGATCCGATCTCATGCAGATGCGCCAACTGAGAGACGAACCTTTTCGCGCATTTGCAGCGAGAGTGCGCGGCAAAGCAGACACATGTGCATTCACAATTGATTGTACTTGTGGTTTAAAAATCAATTATACGGACCACATGATTCGGGATACTTTGCTGAATGGCATTGCTGACGATGAGATTTGCCGGGAAATTCTTGGCGGCGCGGATATACTCACACGTGCCGTCAACGAGATCGTTGCCCTTGTTGAAAGCAAAGAAATGGCTCGCAACGCCGCCCCCCCGACCGAGGTCACATCTGTGTCAGCCGTTCGCCGCCTACATGACGCAGACCACAGAGCATGTCGTAATGCAACCCCATGCAGGGAATCCCACAATTTACCTGATCGGTCAAAACAGTCGCGTTGTCCTCTCTGCCAGCAACTTTTTCAGCTCTACAAAAAAGGACCTCGTGGTTGGAATACCAAACCTTATACCTTGTGTATTGAATGCTACCGGTCACAGAAACGCCGAAGACGCCAACTCACTCATAAAGTGGGTCCTTCACCACCGGAACCAGGTCTACAAACTCTTGAAGTCACGTCGCCTGCTGACCCTCAGTTGAGTTCGATAAGAACAAATCACAGGCCAGTCTCGAGGCACAGGCCAAACAAGTGCAACACGCCTCTGTCTGCAGTACATAGAAATGCCACCATGCAAGGCCCCCATTATATATTCAAAGATGGACAGTGGGCAACAGCACGTATGAGAGAGCACCCCAAGGTCCACGTAACGATTTCAGTCGATCGCGCTCAGGCTCATGGCGAATCTACATCAGTCCGTGCTACTAATGTTACCGCCATCGCTGACACCGGCGCCCAAGTGAATGTATGGTCTCTGGACGAATTTGTAAAGTATGGCTTCCCATATGACATCCTGACCCCTGCATCCAACCTGGTGGCCGCCAATCATTCCTCCATATCAATTGTGGGAGCGTTCTTCGCCATCATTGAAGGACTGTCGTGTCACGGTTATGTTGTGCAATGCCGGGCCATGGTCTACATTAGCGCCGACATTCAGACCCTCCTTTTATCGCACGGAACACTGTCGACCCTGGGGGTCCTATCACCCAGTTTTCCATCATTGGGAGAACATGCTTATGCTGAGACGCAGGAATGCGCTGGTGAACCTGCTGCCATCACTAATGCGCACCTCACGCGCACTGTTACTGGTGGCTGCGCCTCACCGGGCGATCAAAATCATTCTTGCACCTGCCCTCAACGTACTGCATCGCGACACCCAGCCACATCAGAATTTTTTGCTACCATTTCGGGTGCCGAGCGTGATTCTATAGACTCTCTCGAAGAAGCCCTTCTTGCTTCGGTGCGGCAAAATACGCGTGATCAGTTGACTTTAAACTGGGATGAAATTGCCCGGCACACTGCCAGTGACGCTGCACTCAATGACCTACTGTCTGCCATACAATCAAACTTTGATGTAAACTTACCGCCGGAAGGAGGTATTCGTCAATACCTCCCATATCGCGATGGGTTTTATATATCTGACGGCGTTATTTTATACAATGATCGTGTTGTGATTCCGCCGCAACTCCGCTATCAAGTATTACGCACATTGCACGCCGCCCATCAAGGGGTGTCGGCCATGGAACGGCGTGCGCGAGCAACCGTTTTCTGGCCGGGGATGACTCAAGATATTCACAATATTCGCGATTCTTGTGCTCATTGCAACCGAAATGCGCCGTCGCAAGCGGCAACCCCCCCGTTGCCCTCCCACCCACCTACCACGCCCTTCGAAAAAATTTTTGCGGATTATTTTGATTACGCAGGACGGCACTTCTTGATCGTTGGAGACAGATTGTCCGGTTGGTCAGATGTGTTTGGTACACCAGCTGGGACCACCGTCACTGGCGCAAATGCACTTGTTCGCCTCCTTCGATCATACTTTGCCACTTTTGGAGTGCCTGAAGAAATTTCCTCAGATGGTGGCCCAGAGTTTACTGCCTTTGTCACACAGGATTTTATGCGCAAGTGGGACATTAAACACCGTGTTTCTTCCGCCTACTTCCCCCAATCTAACGGCCGCGCGGAGGTTGCAGTCAAAGCCGCTAAAAGACTTCTCATGTCCAATATTAGCCCTAATGGGGATTTGAACAATGATTCGTTTCTGCGCGCCCTGTTGCAACTGCGTAATACCCCGGATCCTGACTGCGATTTATCCCCAGCTGAAATCGTCTTTGGTCACCCTTTGCGAGACGCTTTTTCGTTCGTTAATCGGCTTGCTACTTTTTCTAATCGCTTTATTCGTCGTACTTGGCGCGAAGCATGGCGAGCTAAAGAAGATGCCCTTCGATTTCGAGCCAAACGGACCAATGAAGCATTGAGCGCGCGTACACGCTCATTGCGCCCGCTGCGGTGTGGTGATCGCGTGTTCATCCAAAATCAAGGAGGCACACACCCACGTAAATGGGACAAAGTCGGCACCGTGGTCGAAGCATTGGACTTCGACCAATATAATGTTAAAGTGGGAGGATCCGGTCGTATAACCAGGCGCAATCGACGATTCCTTCGTATAATACCTGATGTTGCCGAGTCCCAGCAAACTTCTTCACCACCAACAGTGCCCCCCCAACATGAAACGCACGTTCAATACCCACCCTCCACGTCCACCCACGTTGCTGATGCAACTTCATCTGAGGCCATAGATCATGGGCAACCATAAGACGTCCATGATGTCGTACCTACAACCACACACTCCACATTTGTGACGGACACTAATTCGCAGGAGACTGACCCTGACACCCACGAAAACAACAAATCAATGATCCCTAGACGGTCCTCTCGCCTACGACGACCTGCTGTCGAATTGGATCCGACCTCTGGTCAATGGGTGATCAAGGGATCAACTACATAACTATACCTGGCCGGAATAGTACGATCTTGGGGGGGATGTACAAATGCTTGATAGCTCGTACTATTACGTAACAATGGGGTTTGTTGTACAGTTGTGTTTTGCCTTGTCATTTGCCTGTACAGTTGTGTTCAGACTTAGTAAGCTTAGTAGTGTTTAGCTTTGAGTCGTGTTATTTATTTATTTCTTTTATTTGCAGACGAACGATTTCGTCATTTTCGTTTTGTTATTAAATTTTATATCACTTCGAAAATGAGTCACGTTCTTTTAATTCTAACAGTAAGGCGGCGGTCACTGCGCACTTTTTCTCTCACATGCTCAACATTTTCGTTTGTTCTGCTTGTTGTTGGCCTTCCACTCTTAGGATCATCTTCCACATCCTCTCTTCCCTCTCTGAACCTCTTGTGCCACTCAAAAATCCAAGTTCTTGACATCGTAGCATCTCCGTAAACTTCTTGGAGCAAATTGAATGTTTCAGTTGGAGTTTTTCCAAGTCGAACGAGAAACTTCAAGTTGATTCTTTGTTCAATGCTCATTTTTGTTAACAAAAGAAGAAAAAAAAAGAAAAAAATATTTACTAAATAAATTATCCCAAAACGAACTACAGTAAAGCATCTTTCAAGAAAAGCCTGTAAAAAAGCATATGGTTGTCACAGAATGCTGAAACTACATTTTTACAACCACAAGACATTGCGCCATCTTAAAAAACAAAGCTTTTATCACTGTTGCAAGTGTTGTTTGTGCAAAGCATACAGTCCCGATACTTTTCAAACACACTTCGTATGCAACCCAAGATATTTTACCGATTGAACAAAACTGATTTCTGAATTATCCATCAATAGCTTAGGAGAGGAAGATAGATTGAAATTTTTTGGTGTAAACAACATGCCAAATGATTTATTACAATTAAATAACATTTTATGTGACTGGGCGTAATTGTAGAATGCATTTAAAAGATCTTGAAGACTAACTAAACTAGGACTAAATAGACAAATGTCATCAGCAAACATTATATGGTTTAGGCAGTAATTTCCAACATAACACCCAGATTTAATAGTGTTTAAATTAGAAGTCAGATCATCAATATACAGGAAAAATAAGTAAGGGCTTAAGATACCTCCTTGGCGAACACCATTTGAGACCAAAAAAGAGTCAGAAAAATAATTATTCCACCTAACTTTCATCATTTGAGTTTTATACCAGTAACGCAACAACCTAATGAAGTACAAAGGCACATTTCTAAGTATTAACTTTTTAAATAAAAGATCATGATCTACTTTATCAAAGGCTTTAGAGGCATCCAAAAACACAGCAAACACAGGAGTATCTCTAGATACATATGAAGAAGCTACTTGTTTAAGAAGAAATACACTCATGTCTGTACCATGATTAGGTTTAAACCCAAATTGGTTATCATTTGTTTTTAAAAAATCTATTAAGTGATGTAACATGTAAGATTCAAACAGTTTTGACACAACTGTGGTAAGAGCAATAGGCCTGTAATTACTAACATCATGAACATTTTTATTTTTGTTTTTAATTATTGGGACAAGTAATGTGTCAGTACAAGATTTTGGGATAACACCATGATATTAAAAAGAACACATATATATTCTTTAATACTACTATAACAATAGCAAAAATGTTCAGCAGAAATACCATCAACACCAGGAGCACAGTTTAGCTTTAATTTATAAATTAATGGACTGATAGTGTCAATAGTGCATTCAGCCAAGGAAAGGTTATGATAAGACTCAAACGATTGTAATTTGAAATCAACAAATTTCGTTGCATCCGAAAAACTACTAGTATTTAAGAGAGAAGAAAAATGCTTTTTCCACATCTCAGCAATATTTTTAGCACCTTTTACTCCACCAACAGAAGGAGGAAGAGAACAATGATTATTAGAAGATCTAATTTTGCTCCAAAAAGATTTAAGTGCATTGGACCTAGAATGTAGAGCAAGTGCTAAAGCATTAGCCTGATGACATTCATAATTTCTCTTACATTTGCGAAGAGCATATTTAAATGATCTTCGGGAAGATTTCATTGCTTTATAATACTTTCCATTTCTGATCTTACCATTTTTAATCCAATTCAGATAGGCAGCTCTGGCAGTTACATGTGCTCTTTTAACACTATTATTCCAACCATAAATAAAATTATTGGTTTTCTTGTGCTTGGATACAAGCAAGTCTTTTGAAGCAGTTTTGATTGCAATAATAATAAGTTTAGTTAAGCTATTAACGAAATATTTTACAATAAAATGTAGCAATGCGGGCCCCCCTCCTGCTGGGGCCCCTATGTGCACCGGCGATAGTTACGGCCCTGCCTCAACGTATTGTGTTTTATTAGTTTGTGTTTTTTGTGGTGATGTCAGTGTACTGTACGTTAATTCTTTTTGGGTTAAACAATTTATCCGCATTTCATAGCACACCTCCATTTTGCTAAAATATCATTAATAGTCGGGGCTGCCATCGATATGAACCCCAAAATAAGGACGACAGGGAAACATAATAAGATAGCAAATAACGGAAAGTAATAAACAAAATGTATTTATGTTAATGCGACTTATATCTAATCATACTTCAGTATATTTAACCATGTAATTTATTTGAAGTATATCTTAAAATAGTTAGTTACTGCCAAATGTAACTGCTATCACACAAAATTTGGCACACAAAATAGGGGCTCACCAGTAGGGTGGAGTGAAAAAAAAATTTGAAAAAAGTGTAGTTCTTAAATCCTGCCAAATAGGCTAAAACTTCAAAAAAAATTGGTTTTGGCGAGTTGCTACCTTTGGGGGGCTAGCAACCCCCCAAAATGTGTTTTTGGGGGGTAAAATTGACAAAAAATGTCGTAACTCGGTAACCGCTTATTGTAGAGGCATGATTTATGGCTCAAAATTTGCAAAATCATCATGTTTCTATATGTGCTAAGAGAAAGTTTTTGTCTATTTCCACAAGAAAAAAAGTTATAATCGATAAACCGTTTTTTATGCTCAATACTCGAAAATTGCGCTGTATGGAAATAACTTTGATCTAACATTTGAAATGATATATGTCTAACTGATAAGGACTAATTATGACAATCACAATATAAGGACTAATTATGACAATCACAATAATTAACAAGATGATTTGGGATAACTTTGGTCACCAGACAAAGTACCGTACCTAAATAGGCCTACTCATAAGGTACAGAACGTGCTAGCTTTACTGCCCATAAAATGTTTAGTATTTCAGTAATTTAAAGAAAATCTGTTACATCTCATTACTTTCGAACTGTTGATGCTGATATTGGGTTGTTTTGCCTAAGGAGTGAGAGAAAAATAAGAAAGCAAGTTAGAGTACACCAAATACCCTACGCAAAATGAAGCGCATCAGAATTGCACTTTAGTGTCAAATTTTTTCAAAAGTTTTCGAGATTTAATCTTCTGGCGAATCAACCCATCTCTTCGCTCAAATCCTTCAACTTGTGCTGCAGCCTCTGTTACCATTTTGACATGGCGCTCTACACATTGGTTGTGACATGGGTGGTCGAGCTGCAGTGGTCTTATCCGGCATTGTTCAATATCTAAATCAGTTAAATGTTCAATTACCGGAGCCTGCTGATGGCAAGATGTTAAATTCACCATCTTGTAGTACGAGTTCACTGTTAGATCCAGTGTGGGCGGTTCAAACAACCGTACAGTTGAGGCGGTATCATAATATTTTGCTCCTTCCAAAGAATATTCTTTACTGCGACTGTCAACCAAGTCATGATTATCAAATAAAACCGTTGATGGCAAGTTTCCACGAATCGAAAGCACTTTGTTCACTCCTCGCATTCGTATCTCCTCATCGTTGTCACCCAACATGGCGATCAAGACATTTTCCTGGTGTGCGAAAAATGCATTTCGTTGCACAACTTTCAGAGCAGTTTTCCGAACAGCTTCGTCAGGCACCTGAAGAATTCGTTGGACCAAGTTGAAAAAATTTCTAGATCCGCAAGTTAGTTGACTATTTAACTTAATTTCAAACCAACTTGGAAAGTAAACTTGAAGACAAAACTTCGTCAGAGTTTCCAAGTTTGGGGAGGGTTCATCCACCGAAACATAATATCTGAGGATTCGACAGCCCAGAGTTAGCCAGCGTGAATGCACAATGGGACCTACTTTTAAATATTGCAAGTCGCTGTCGACAACTCCCATGATTATTGCTGAACATATCTTGTAAGCATAGTGTTGATCAGTACTCAGATCATTAACAACTGATTCTGGCAACTGTACAAACTGAGGGTTTGAAATTGACTTAAAATTAGCAGCAACCGGCCAACTTGAAACATCTCCAGTTAAACACTTCCCAATTGGTCCTGCAAATGTGTCAGGACAATTGGTGGTTCCATCAAGCATAGTAAAGACATGGCGCAAGGGTAGTTCATTGGTATGTAGTAGGAAAATTACCCATTGTAGTGGGTTGTTCAATAGTTCTTCCAACTTACGAATGCAACCATTGAACTTGCCTGTCATTGCTGCAGTTCCATCAGTGCCAACTACTGTAAGCTTGTCATGTAATTCGGTGTTGGCAATGGTGTTGAAGATCTTTTGTGCTATGGTTCTTCCTTTGCCATCCTCTGTGGAAAAATGAGAAAGATAGTATTCACCAGGCTGGCCAACCATTGTATAGTGATCTTCAAGTTGCACAGACCTGTAAAACTTGTCATTTGGTCCTTGCATGGTGACCTGTGTTGCATCTTTGCGCCCATCAAGCTATATGGCATTCACTAACTTGAAATTTTCTTGCTCCTTTTTCCTAATTTCAGCCCGGCATCGTTCTCGCTCTCTTCGAAGCTTGCTACGATCAATAACGTATGTCTTGTCATCATCAGTAATTAGACCCAAATCTTGCATCACACTATTAGCGATCGCAGCAGCAGCAGCTCTGTCGGATATCTGAAAACGCTCACTCATCCTTGCAAGGTTTGACCAAATCATTCGATTCTGATTTTCATATGGCATTGATTGAGAAACAAATTCAGAAGCAGCAGAAGATTGCGTTTGGTCTGTGTTGGTTGAACTAGAATCTGACAGATAATCCAAAGCTGACTCAGGCACTGATGTAACTGATGTAACGGAAGAACATGTTGGTGGTTCTGGATGAGGTTGTAAGGGTCGAGAGCGCCTCAAAAACTGTATGTCAGTTGACGTTGAAGGAACCACAGCATCCACACATTTCAAACAAACTTATTAAACAGTTTTTCTATCATAACTTTTTTTCTAGTGGAAATAGACAAAAACTTTCTCTTAGCACATATAGAAACCTGATAATTCTGCAAATTTTGAGCCGTAAATCATGCCTCTACAATAAGCGGTTACTGAGTTACGACATTTTTAGGAAATTTTACCTCTCAAAACACATTTTGGGGGGTTGCTAGCCCCCCAAAGGTAGCAACTCGCCAAAACCAATTTTTTTTGTAGATTTTACCTGTTTGGCAGGTTTTTAGAACTACACTTTTTTCAATTTGAAAAAAAAAATATTTTCACTCCACCCTACTCATCAGTAAATTTTTTTTGGGGGGACCATATGTAATCATATTTTGTTCGACAAGTGGCGGAAATAAAAAAACGACTGAACTGAACTGAACACTTGAATGATTCAACTATTTCCGTTAGTTCCGGAAACAATGCAGTTGTTTCTTGCAAAAGTAGGATTGGTTTCTTAAACAACAAGAGAGCATTGTGGAGGAACGTTACGACGACCAGAGACTCGCCTAATTTAAAGAAATCCATGAAAATTCGTGGTGGATGTTTGAGCGACAGAAAATGAGCTTTGAGTGGCTCCCAGAGATCGATCATCGGCTCAAGGACAGAATCTAGTGTAGTCCATCTGGTCGGAGTGTGAGTGGGCAAAGTTGAGTAGTTAGTATCAAGTTTTTCGCAAAACTGCTTGAGGCTCAGTGTTCTACTGGTTTGACTTTTGAAATGGCTGCCAATTTTCATAACGATTGTCGTTATATCAACTGTCAAGCAATCTGACCCCTTCTCTGCTTCATTGTGCAAAATATGTGCAGGGCTCCCCACTGAATTAAGTTGAATCGCTCGCTGTTTGAGTCGATATAATACGTTATTTTGTCCACTCAGCTGCGAACTGCCGAAGTTTACGGGTGCGTTGTCGGCACAAAAAGATGTCAGTCGTTTTAGATCTAGGTCGTTCTCCTGCAAAGATGTGTGTATAAAGTCTATAATTTGTTGTGAGGTCTCACTTGGCATTGATCGCAAGTAAAGAAGACGTACTTGCACACCAACTTTGGCGTTGTAGAATCTGATGACCAGAGAAAATAGTTCTAACAGATTGTGATTTGAAGCATCTACTAAGACTGAGAAAGGCTGTGTTCCTAGTTCAGACAATAATATTTTTTGAGCATAAGGACCTAAAACTCTAGTGGTGATGCTTTTAGTTTTTGTTCTGACCGAGGTAAATTTTTGTGACGTACAGTCGTTGGAGAGGAATGACTGCTGATGCTTCACAGTATGGAAAGCCCAGGTACCTTCTGCAGCAGCTGTTTTGTAGTCCAGGGTAGTTGGTGCAGATTGACTCTTGAAAAAGGCTTTTACAGATTGATTTGACTTAGTTTGTCGAGCAGAGTTCTTGTGCTTTTGAGTTGCATTGTGTGAAGAAATAGCTGCTTTACCTATGGCTTCCAAATTAACGTTACACTTACAAAAGCTTCAGTGCGCAAAATACTGACCCTTTAAACTTCTTTTGACGTTGTTGAATTCTTTCTCACACTCAACATGATAAGAGTTTTTGCGTTCACTCATTTTATCTCTTGTGAAGTTCCAGATCTAAACGAAATTTATATTCGTGTTTAATCTAAAAGCACTGATTCTCAACTAGTATGAGGTCGAATTCAACACAAGCTGAAATGCTTGAAGAAAAGACAACTGCACAAAACTTCAGAAACTAAATCAGTAGGTTACTGCTAGATTATTAAATCTATCAGATCTTAAATAATACCACTAGTCAACTACAAAGTTCTGATTAACTACTGTATTCTAATTCTAGTTAAATCATGGACTGATTTTGATGTCATTAAGAAAATTAATTTTGCTGCTGTTACGTCATAAATGCACATAACAAAAAAACTTGAAAGCCAAGTAACAAATTAAGGTGTTGTGGCCATGCTTTCTACTGTTTTGTACTTTCGCTTTCTGATTACCATATGCATGTTTTAACGTCTGACGTTGTGCTGCTTCTTCCTTTTCTTGATCTTTTTAATATTTACAATTTTTTGTGTTAAAGTGTTAATAGTGATTGAGAATAAAATGAATAAATGAATGTATGAATAAATGAATGAAATCATTCGAATTGACCAATCGAAGTGCCCAGTACGAAAACTTCTAACCCTAAAATAAAACAAAAATAAGGACACAAGTCAAAATAAGGACATTTCTTAGAAATAAGGACAAAAATATTTTCTAAGACACAGACCTTCAAAAAAAGGACAAATTTTAGAAATAAGGACGTTATGGCAGCCCTGTTAATAGTGCTCACAAAGCATCTTGTCTCAAAAGGTTGCACATAATTTTTTGGTCCCACCTGACGAAGTTACGCCCTGTCTGAGCCATCTAATTTAATGGCCTACCGAGCTCTTCTACTATTTCTAATAGAGTGTTTTCACCATCATTTTTGTCGTTAGAGCTTTTAGATATGCCATAAATTTTCAAGTTTTTACGTCTCTTATATAGCTCAAGTCAGGGGTCGGCAACCTTTGGCATGTCACGGACAAAAACCAACTTTATAATGTTATAGCAGCCCATACTTTTTTGTGCCTAACAATTAAACCTTTCTTGCATTGATTAAACGTCTCAATTTGTCTTAAAACAGGCAGTGTTGTCAATTTAGGTAGACAGAAAAAACTTTTCCCGCCCGATTAACCATTATGTCCTGGAATCTACAGTATAATTTTGAGTGAAAACCTTTTTTTAAGAGATTGCTGCTTTTGGAGATAAAAATCAAGAAATCCGAGACAGATTCAAAATGAAAATTTTTTTAGAGCTCACTACTTTTTAGGGACGAATTTTTTTGTTTGAACGAAGGTCCCCATTCATTACTTTGAAAATATGGTCACCATTTGCAGCATCACATTTTTTAGTTATTTATTTATTGTATTCAATCAATCAATTAATACATCTTATTTACGTAAAATCAGTTCAATTCAGTTTTCTTTTATTTCTGCTCCGCCACATGAACAAAATAACAAAATGTTGAGAAGTTTGTGTGTTGTTAAAGACGGGGTTAGAAAAAGGAAGAAGCAACAAAACCAGTTGACGTTGTGACTTGCTAATTAGCGAGGAAAGGTGTGACTTGTTGTATAATATAGAAGCAAGGTTGCTTCATCTCATTATAAAATTGTTTTAAGATTGTTGCAATCAGCAAATTGATAGCAACGTGTCCCGGGGGAACTCCAAGGCTTTCACCAACTGTACTTTCAAATAAATTTTAGCTGTAGCGAAACCAAAAATCTTTAGTCACTCCCATCAAACTTTAAACACAAATCCAAAGAGCAAAGGCACAGCTAAAATACAATACAGTTGGCATAGTTGGCAAAATAAATTAAATGATGTCTTTTACCGGCGACCGAAGCGACAACTGAAGTCAATAACATGAAGTCAATAATTGAAAGTATAAACAAAGGAAAAATCAAGTTTACTATTAGCCAAATGTCGACCAAACAGAGAATGTGAAAAAGGTGTGAACTATTATGATATAAGTCAAAGGCCGGGTTACATGGAGTTCGATTCCTACCAAAAGTATAAATTATATTGGCGATTCTCCAACAAAGATAATCAAAGAAAACATAACAATAAATAGATGAATGAATAATATTGTATATACGTAATGATGAGCAACCGCAGGGAAACTGCTGGTTGGCCTAATGGCCTTGGGTCTTCTTGCCGGCGGGCACCCTGGGTGCACGGTTACGCATGATCAATTATTTTTGAAGTACTCTATTGTAATCGATTTGTGATTTCTTCTGGCTGATTGTAAGTTGTTATTGGGAAAGTTTTAGCTTTGTTTTGAATAGATTAGTGGATATTTTTTGAATATTGATTGGAATGTTTTTCCAAATCTTAATTTCTTGATACTTTATTGTAGTCTATTTGACGATTGTTGTATAACTGTGAGAGTTACTATGTACTGTATTTCGTGACACTTGCTGGGGAGCATCTCAACTTGAAAATGTTCTGTTCTTCGAAGCTACTTGGCCTCGCACAAATTTAATTATATCTATGTGTATGTGTGCTTTTTCTGCTTCGTGGTTAAGGCTAAAATATTTCTTTTTAATTTTTAATTTTGGAGAATCCCCAAATCCTTAAAGGTTAGCAAGGGAACAGTGAATGAGACTAAGTTTTTTTTAATAAAATTCTTTTATTTATATGTAATAATTGCTTGGAATAGTAAAATAGTTTATTAATACTTATATTTGATTTTGTACTTGTAGCTTACCGTTTTCTTTTTATACTGTTATTTTAGTTTTTAAGGTAACGTCATTTTCAACAAAAATTTTGTTATATGTACAAAATATGTTCAAATTAAATATATCAGTATTGTGATTTTTATTTATTGGTAATGTTAAAAATTAATTGATGTGCCACATTTTGTGGCAACATTAGTAAATGTGTGAACAAACTAATAAAGTGACAATGAAAAAATCCAGTTATACCTATGATGATTCAGTAAAGCGTATTGCTGTAGCTTTTTTATCTAGTAAGTATATGAGATGCCTTTTTTCAATATTTTTACCAATCTGTTTTTGTGTTGTGTGAGAGTATTAATTAATATTTTATATTTTGTGTTTATTTTGGCTTTATTTCACAGCTCTGATTATAAAATTTACTGCTTATTAAATCCAACAATGTTTGGAAGAAAGTTGGATTTATTAAGTGGGGTCTATTACATTGTATCTAATATATGGAATTAGCAGAATTGGATGTGCAAGAATTGGGTGCTGTTTTTGATTCTTTATTCAACCAGGAATATATTTTTAAGAAAGAAATAAGTGACTGCCTCTTAAAACAGTAAAACTATTTGCTTCTATTGTTTTATGTTATTAAATTCTAATTTAGTATGACAGAGCTTAAGCATATACCAATGGAAAAGCATAGCGGTCTTCAACCTTTTTAACAAAATCACCCTTTTTTCAAAAGTGTGGGTCCAAATTGTTCTCTTTTTTAATTTACTAAAATACAGCAGTACATGCAAACTAATGGGACCTTTGTGCCTGATGTTTTTCTGCAATAGTAGAAAAAGCTGGTTGCAAACTAGACAGCTTAACCCATTAATATTGAAAATAATGTAATGTAAATTTTTATGAAATTTTCATGTCCAATGGCTCTTTGTGATGTTAATAAGCATTTAAAACATGCAGAATAAAAATTTATTAGAAAATATAAAAAATATAGCTTGGGCACAAATGTGCCCATTTGGCAATAAAAGAACAATGTTATAAGATGATCAAAATAAACGTGGAAAAACATTCCTCTGACAACAGTAAGCAAAGTAAATCCTATTTATTCTTCAAAAGCTAAACAGTAGAGTATCTATGTCTTAGTGTGATACTTTCCATGTATTCAGGATGTAAGCAGACTTTGCACATCTTGCAGATATAAGGTTTGCATCTGCTGTTTGCATCCGCACACTGTTTGCATCTGCTGCGTGAATGCTCTCTTACAGTGCAGTGGCCTTTTCCATTGTACCTCATACTATCTTCTGAACTACCAACACTATATTTGGAACCTGTTGCTTTTCTGATGGTACCATAGGTCTTCAACAAAGCTATTACTAAGTTTCTGGAGAAGTTCAGCAGGCCAATTTTGGGATTTATTCTTCTATAAAGACGCCAAGCATTTACAACCTGTGCATTTATGTCCAAGCAAACAAGGACCACCACCATTTTTTTGACCTAATTCAAATCCTTTAAGCTGACACTTGCCGGTCAAATAAGTCAACACCTCTCATGTATTTGTTGTACAGACTGATAGAATTCAGTACCTGAATGTCAATATGCTTTTTAGTAACACAATCCCATCTCTGCATGTTGCAAAGGTTGAGATCTGGCTTTATTTGATGCAACACTCACAACTTTGTTGTCCTTTCATCTTATGAGAGACATGCATCCAGAGAAGGCCTCCTCCATTGTACCCCTTGCTTTCTTGTTCATAAGATGTCTTGCAGTAAGAGGGCACCCAGACAAGTGATCTTCTCTTAGAGTTATGTTCCTGCAATGCCTTTTTGAGCAAGCTCTTTTAAAAGAGGCACAGTTTCAAAATAATTGTCACACACAATATGTTGCCCTTTCTGTAGGCTAGTTTTACTCACCATATCAAAAACTATGTTTGGACCATGACCAAAATCATGGTCTGCAATATTTGTGTGCACTCCACAATATGGTTCAACATGCAAAAGAGTACCATTTGAAGCGCAAGCAGCCCATAATTTAAAACCAAATCTCATAGGCTTTCCTCTAATGTACTGTTTATTAGTGTTTCCAACCCAGGTTTTTTGCTATTTTTTAACTACCCGAAACCCCAGTTTTAAAATTTGGAAACCTGAATTTTAAAATTAAAAAATTTCAGTGTCACTCAGGAATATTAACTACGATTTGAGCACCCGCAAACTGCAGCGTACAAAATTGAACTTTGGAACAGTGAAAAACACCCGCAGTGTTAGCTTTACTTGCCCTTATTAAGCAGGCGTTGGTTAAAGTATTGGCTGAACATCAAAGTGAAAGCGATCAAACGATTGTCGCATCTTACAACATCACATGATCAAAAACAAAAATAAAAGGCTGTCTTTTTTAAAAGTTGACCATTTACCATTTATATTACACTGCTGAATTTTGTAGACACAAACAAAACATGTCAAACATTCAGTTTCCAGACGTTAGTGACCGTAGAAAATTAGAAGTTTGGAAACATTTCTTATATGACAAGGCTCAACAAAGAGCAAAGTGCAAGTTATGTTCAGTGATACTGAAAGCAGCTAATTCAAGCACCAAAAGTTTGATCAGTCACTTGAAATCAAAGCACAGAATTCAAGTCAAAAGATGCTATGAAGTAGCTGCTGAGGATAATCAACCAATATTGAGTCTTACTTTAAGAGTAAGAAGGAATCCATCAGCGAGGTCATAGCTCGGTTAGTGTCTGTCGATGGTCTTACTTTTAACCAAATTGCAAACAGTTCTCTAATGGAGGAGAGACCATGAGGAGAGACCCAGAGTGTGTAGGAAGAAAGATGATGAGGGAGACCAAAGAGAAGATTTTTAGATGTGGTAAAAGAAGATATGAAGGAAGTTGGTGTGAAGGAGATGGACATTGAAGACAGAAAGATGTGGAGAATGATGATACGCTGTGGCCACCCCTGACTAATGGGAAAGGCTGAAAGGAGAAGAAGAAGAAGAAGCAAACAGTTCTCTAATTAGTAGAGCTTTCGAAGCTGATGGTTATTCTATGCCCAAAAGTCCCCAAACCATCCGTGATCACTTTGTTAAAGAGTTTAAAAACACTCATGACTGTCAGTGAAAAAGTTAACACAGCCAAGAAGAACGGAGATCGTTTTTCAATTAGCTTTGATGAATCAACTTTAGTCAGGAATCGTCGATACGTGAATCTCAATCTACATGACGGACAAAGTTTTCAGTCTCTTGGTATGATTCGTGTCAAAGGCAGAATGAAATCTGAAAAAGCAATCGAGCTTGTTCAAGGAAGACTTGCCAAGTTCAATCTTAACTTGGACACAGACATTGTGGCCACAATTACAGATGGAGCTAGTGTTATGATGAAAGTCGGTTGAGAAACATGTCCTCTACACATTGCTTGTTTATCTCATGCAATTCATTTGTGCATTTGTGACATACTATACAAAGAAAAGCGAAAAATTAACGAATTGAACAACAAAAATAATAATGCCAATGATAATGAGGTTGAGGAAGAAGACAGTGATATAGATGAAACTGCTGAAGATAACCTCGATGAACTTCCAGACATAGTTTTGGTTTCTGAGTTTCGTACAATCATTACAAAAGTGCGCAAGACAGTTAAAATGTTCAGAAAATCCATGGTGTGCAACAATAACAATCTACAGCCTCAAAACATAGCCTCCTTTGGAAAAGAGAAAGCTCTATTCCTGGATTGCAAGACTCGGTGAAATAGTTTGCTCAAAATGCTCTGGCGTTTTTACGAGCTACGCAAAAAAATTAAAGGTAGCGATGGTTGAGCTTGAGCAAGAGTTTGAGTTTTTCGATGATAAATTGAAAAAGATCAATGAGCTCTGTGAAGCCCTTGCTCCAATGGAAATGGCAGCAAATACCTTTGCAAAGACAAAGCTGATTTACTTCTGGCTAAAAATGTAGTTATGTTCACTCTAAAGAAACTAAGAGATCTGGATACAAAGATCAGTACGGCCCTACAGGAAAAGTTTCAAATACGGGTGCAAGAAAGGCGAAACACGGAACTGATCCACTTACTTAAGTATTTGAGGTCTTCTAATTAGCTGGACGAGTATCAGGACCATTTTGGAAACAAAATCAGTAAAACCAAAATTGCAGCCTTGGTGATATCTCTTTTGAAAAGGCTCTATCCACAGAGCCCTTATAATCATGTGGAAGAGGATCAAGAAAATGTTGAGAGTAAACTTGTTACAACTAAATCTGGCCAGCCTGACCAGGCACCTAAGGTCATGACTATTTCCGAGGAGTTTGTTTCATTTCTCGAGAGTGAAAATCACAAGTGTGAGGCTATTTCAGCACAAGAAGAGAGTCGATCACAAATTGTAAAAAAAGAAATGAGTCTTTTTGAAGCTACAAAAAAGAGACCTGAAAATCTTGAGAAGCTGTATCACGCATTGCTAACAATCAAGCCCACATCAGTAGAGCCAGAAAGGGCTTTTTCAGCCATGGGACTATTTGTCACAAAATTGAGAAATAGACTAAATGATGAGAATCTTGACGCTTTGATTTTCATGCGTCAGTACTACAAAAATCAGTAAAAGCTCTACTTTAGCAATAAAGACTTAATTAAATTATGCATTCTTCTTTTTGTTGTCTTCATAATCATTTGCTAAACTAGTTCTTTTTGGTTGTTGTAACAATTGTTTCTTAATGTTTAACTTGGTAACTTGTTGTGTATTTTTGAAATTTCAACTTGTTTTGTACATTTAAACTTCACCAGTCTGCACTCTGCTGTATGATTGATGTGGTTGACTTTGAAAGCCATATTGTCCGAATAGCTTTGCTTTTTGCTGTCACCTTTTTGCTGTCACCTTTGTGTTATGTTTCCACTATAGAGAACTAATGAGTTGCTAATAAAGTACGCATTAAATACCAGTCAAACAGTAATAATTTCAATGTAATAATGGGTTTATTTTGTGCAAAATCGCTTTTTTATCAAAACCTGAAAAACCCGAGTTTTCCCAGGGTTTTTCTCTCAGGTACCTGAAACCCAGGTTTTAAAATTTTGCCCCGAATTGGAAACACTACTGTTTATCTGCATGTCTTCCATAATATGGCACCATCACTTCATCCACACTCATAAATTCCCCTGTATACTCATTTAGACTCATCACCTTGTTTGTATGTTCAAATATGGGTTGTACTTCAAAAAACCTGTGTGCATTTATTTTTCATATTATCAGTAAAGTGGAGCCATCTCATCATTTGATTAAATGTGTCTCTTCTCATCGAATTGATCACTAAAAGATTCTAAACATCTTTCTTTGATGACCAATAAAATCTTCCATTAGGAAGTTTATTGTAACCTGAAAGAATTAGTATTCCAAAAAACACTCTAAGGTGATCAACAGTCATGGCATAAAATTGTAAAGATTTTTGCTGTGCATAAATTTCACTCTTTTCACAAATAAACTGCAACCATTCATGAGTCCAAAAATGATTTATGCATTCCAAAATATTTTTACTCACTTCTGTTTGCTCTTCTGGATGCTCTTCATACTCTCCAACAGATTTAGTAACTTTTGTTCGTCACTGTGCCATACCACTTTTTCTTTTCAGGGTTTCTTCTTTTGCTCCTCATCAGCAGGCAACATTTCAGCTTCATTTGCACTAGGTAGTACTTCAGTAAACAAAATTCGTCTTGGTAAATGATCTGGATTGCAGGTAACTTCACTGTCGGAGGCATCAGAGTCGCAGTCCTTATTGGCAGTTGCTTCTTCAATGGGAGGCTCGATTGCAACATTGATTGCACAATTACAAGAGTCATCAAAGCCTTCCTCCTCTAACAATGCACTAATTTCATCCAGAGTTATCCTGAAACAAAGATATACCAATTAGAACTTATTTTTCATTTTCACTCATTTTCTAACTGGACTGTGGAGGCAGTCAAATTTTACAGTCACTATGAGACAGAGTCAAAAAATTATGTTTGACTCTAGGTCAAACTGAAAATTTTTTCAAAAAAGTTACTTTTTTTATTTTATGATGTCATATTAAGCAATCTATTGTATGTAAAAGCAGGAAGTCTGAAGGGAGTTGAAGTCAGATTTTGTAAACTAAAGGAGTCAGAGTCACACTTTAAAAAATTAGTCACTTTATAATGAATTACACATGTTACTGAGATTGCATTTAGCTAATTAATCCAATATTACCATTAAAACTGCTCTCTTTATAAGTTTAATGACTTCAGATTGATGATGACTTCTATTTTCCTAATACAGTCAGGTGCAAAATTATAAGACCATTTTGTATTTCAATAATGCCACCATCAATTTTGCTGATTTTTCAGTATGTTATGTATTAATAGGTATCTTAACTTATCTGAAAATTTCAGATCATAACTACTTTTCAAAATTTAGATATTTCTAAAAAACCTCAATTTTAAAATTAGAAAAAATAATTGGTGCAAAATTATGAGACCAGTCAAAATTTTTTATTAAATTGAATACATTACAAAATATTTAATATTTAGTCATTTTTTAGATGAGATCACTTCAAAAATTATATTTTTTATCGAACTGATCAGGTTTTGGCATTCAGATAGATCAATGGTTCCCATGAATCAACTATGGCATCTTTCAGATCTCTAATGTTTTCAAACTGCCTTCCACCTCTGTACACCTTTTGAACCAACACCCCCCACATATTCTCGATGGGGTGGACCTTGCTGGCCAATCCAAAACTTCAACATTATGGCTTCTAAACCAATCCATTGTTGATTTTGCACGATATATGGCCGCAGTGTCTTGCTGGAATATTGCACCATTACCAGCAATGTCATTCAAATGGAGCAAAAGAAAGGAAGAAAGCATGTCTTGATATCCCTTAACATTCAACCTACTGCTAATGAATGAAACTGGGGTTTTGCCTCCATGACCAAATGCAGCCCAAATCACAACGGACCCAGCACCATAAACTTGCTGAGAAAACTCCAAATTGCTTTTTTGAAAGTCATACCAATAGCATTTTAGGCTGTCTGGTCCCTCCAAATTAAAATTTTTTCTCATCAGAAAATATAACTGATTCCCATTCATGTACTTTGTCCCAACTCATGTACTTTCTTTCAAACTCTAATCTCTCAGACTTATGCTTTTCTGTCAAAGGTGGATTTTTTTTGGCTTGGAATAGGTGAGATGGGGAGATCTGTCTAATTCTCTCCATATAGTCCATCTTGCAGCATCTAGATTCAGCAAATTTCAAATACGAGAACAAGATGTGACTGAATTACTTGCTTCTCTTTTGACCAGCCTAGCTTGTTTTTCAGTCAAAGCTCTCAGTCTTCCTGTCCTTTTCTTGATTCCACTTTCGTCTGGACTCTTCAAAAAGGTGGTCACAACAGTCTTGGACCTTCCAATTTGATTGGCAATCTCATGATGAGAAATATTATTGTTTCTAAGAGCAAATATTTGCCCCTTTTCAAAATCAGTTATCTCACTACCATGTGGCATGTTAAAACTTATAACACTGACTTATGTGTATAGCACAACAGTTATCTATCCTTTTATGAGTTATTGTACAACTTAGGTCAAACATAATTGCTGTTATGATAATTAATTTTAATATTTTTGCTTTCAAAAATGTAAATTTACATTTAACGCGAGGTATTGTTCATTGTTCACTGTTACTAACCTTCTAGGGTTTATGGATTTCTCAAAATATAAAAAAGAAACAACTAAACTCAGCAAATAGTTAACAAAAGCCAATTTACATCTCTTTGGCAGCAAAGTGTTAACTGGTCTTACAATTTTGCACCAGACTGTATTACTAAATTTACCACTACAAAGAAACAATATAAACAGAGCTTCTTTGTGGTACAGAATTTTAATATCGCTTTAAACAAAGTCGATTTTTTCGGAGCCATAAGCTTTTCGTGATGCTCTCATCAGTGGCAATCGCGTCAAAATGGGATGAACCAGAGAAAATCAAGGTATTTATAGTCTCAACAGTTGGGAGAAAGGTGCTGCTGTCTCGGAAAGGAGAAAGGCACAATTGCACAGTGTGGTGCAATACAGGATGTTCTCGGAAAGGAGAAAAGCACTATGTGCAATTACCCAGGAGAAACACTGTTACTCGCAACTTAGGTTATTTGAAAAGTTACAATGTGTAAACAAATTCCTTTTGCTTACATAGGTTTTGATAAAAGTTGCCTCGAGTAGACACAGATGGAACGAGTTGCGTGCCACAGCAAGAATTTTAAAACGTTTGTCGTTATAGTTTGCAGCACATTGCTTGTTGTCAAGCAAGTGTTGTCCTATGGCAGAGTCACAATCTGGATTGTTACGTTTTAGCTTACAGGATCTGCCAGGTTGAGATCGTGTCGTTTTGAGATCGTATCAACTTTTCAAATAACCTAAGTTGCGAGTAACAGTGTTTCTCCTGAATAATTGCACATAGTGCTTTTCTCCTTTCCGAGAACATCCTGTATTGCACCACACTGTGCAATTGTGCCTTTCTCCTTTCCAAGACTGCAGCACCTTTCTCCCAACTGTTGAGACTATAAATACCTTGATTTTCTCTGGTTCGTCCCATTTTGACGCGATTGCCACTGATGAGAGCGTCACGAAAAGCTTATGGCTCCGAAAAAATCAACTTTGTTTAAAGCGATATTAATATAAACAGAATTGTGCACATCACACCAGGAAACATTATGCATATGACAGTATCTGTACCAGCAATGCTTAATGGGCACATTTGTTCCCACCTTTGTTCATTCTGTAACATCAATATTAGCCTAAATATTTCATGGTTTTGTATTATATGCAGTTAACATATTACTCAGCTACAAATTACCATGAATGCATGTACTGTAACATATGCAATATTTTAAATACGTACCCTTTTCTTTGGTGTGGTAGAGTCATCTTGCCAATGCACCTCTCTCATCCAAGATCAACAGGTTACTGCTTGCATGTGCTTGGGATCAGTGAAACAAAACTTGTTACAAACGCTTTCTGAACCTTCATAGTAGATAACTTAATGATGGAACATCCCTGCAAGTATTGGTTTTGTTTTTATAACCTGTTTTTTATGTTGGGCACAAATGTTCTTATGTTGGACACAAATGTTCTTTCAATTGTGTTTCCACCAGTGTGGTTCATGTGAAGTCAATTGCAGTATTTATTTCTCATGGACAATACTTGACTAAACCCTTGTTCAACAATATATGTTGATGGAAAAGTCAATAAATACAATGTTATTTTTGCCCATGGTTTCAGAATTCGATCACTCCACTTGATCCTGAAATCTGCCCATCCATGTGTGTTAAAATTTGCTCAGTCTTCTTTGTCACTTTGCATATTGATTAACAATTCTTGCATGGCAGAATTTCATCAAGATATTAGTAGCAAATGGTTTTATCAGCCATGGAAAAACTTCCAAGGTCAATGCATGTTGTCTCAAACAGCTTTCAGATGCTCAATTTATACAAGCGTATGATTATCAGTGACATCCTTCCATAACTTTAATAGTCAGCTAAAGTGAAGAAAATTTCTTCTGTTCAGGGTTTGCTGGAAGAGTTTGTTAAGGAGAGCACGTATGATAGTTTTACATTAAACCAACATAATTTTTACATTGGAGTTTGTTAATTGTACTCCCAATTTTCTCATAAAAATCATCTAGATAACTGATATTTTGATTGCAGGTAATTACATCTTTAGCAAGACCAAATTCTTCACCAAGAATTAACTCCACTACATTTTATAAAGTTCACAGTGCCTTGAAAAATATTTGCTTTTTGAAAATCAACAAATGTTCGTATGAAGTAGGAGGCGCTAATATTCTTTTTCATTTTTTTTTTCACAGCTGTCAAAACAATCAGTTGTTTTTGGCCTTGGTTTTATTTAAAGATTCTTGCAGACACAGATTAAGACATTTTGCAAGCAAATGCTCATGGTGTATCACACAATGCACAGTAAACAGATGGGAAATTTTTTGCTTCACTAGAACAAAAGCCCATGATACCTGCCTAGAATTGCTGAGACACCATCAGTAGCACATGCTACTATATTTTTTAGGGAATAGATTTGTCATACAAGTAAGCTAACAAAGTTTGAAATATTGTTGACCTTTAGTAGCATCTATTAGCAAACACTTGCAAAATAAAAGTTCTTCCATTATTTTTCTATCAAATATATATCAGACATAAGTCATTAGTAATGCATTATTGTCAGATGTTATGGTTTCATCAAGTTTTAAGCTGAAAGCAGTATCTTTAAAATATACAGGTCAGCGTGGTTGGCAAGGTTGATTTGGAATGTTTAAATTTGGTTGAGCCAATTGTATTTGTAGGCCTTATCTAAATTAATGTACAAAGCAGAATTAATAAATTTTTCAGTTTTATCAACTACGTAAGCTTTCCTAAACTAGTTAATTTAACCAACCTTATCCCAGTCCCCACATATCAAAACAAGTCAACTTCACCAATCTTGTCCATGCAAACCTTGCCAAATAATTATGCTTTGTATTTTTATTTATATTATCCTTCTAAGCTGTGCGGCTGCATGGGCACACAGCTAGCCTAGAACCCTCACGCAGTACTTTTGTTTTGCCATGCACTACATAAGTATTGGCAAAACAAGCTAAATACATGCTTTCAATCAGAAGCAAACTCCACACAGTGGTTTATTCAAATAGCTTTCATTTCATCTTTCAGTTTTTACTCCAAAAATCATGGTTATTGCTAAAAAAAGGTTTTCTCTTTGGTATCATCTCTGACTTCCCTATTTTCCCCCCAAACCTGAGATGTTCTCTAAAAAAAAAAAAAGGTCTTTACTTCAATTTCATCCCTGATATCCCTATTGTGTTTTTGAAATCAAGGTGTTCTCTAAAAAAAAAAAAGAAAAAAAATGGTCTTCACCTTGAATAGCACAAAACCTTGAGAAGTCAGGACAAAAATTGGGAAATAGAGAGATTAATTCTAGGTGAAGACCTTTTTTTAACACCTTGATTTTGGGAACAAAATAGGAAAATCAGAGATGAAATTGAAGTGAAGATCTTTTAGAGAACACCTTGATTTTGGGAGGGAAAACTGAAAGATGAGATCAAAATTTTTTTTTTTTTTTACTGAACATCAATTTATGAAAATCCTTGCCTTGGTCCCTAAATTTGAATATCCACCACTGCTCACACAGCCTTTCATTCCATGCACACTAAGCAAGTTCTTAGAGGGAATGTTGTTACAAATATAGTCAGTTTCAACTAAATTTAAATATCTTACATAGCCATACCAGCCAACTTCTCAAAACTAAATGATTGCTTTACTTATTTACATTACAAATATAACCAGTTTGAACAATAATAACCCAGTCAACCTCAGAAACCTAGCTCCCCCATGCTGACCACCCCAACCACACTGACCATGTCAACCATGCTGACCATGTCAACCACACTGACCATGTTGACCACGCCGACCTGTACCTTTTAAAGGAACCCGCTGAAAGAAGTTTTTTCTAAGACATAACTAAGTTGTTCAATGTTTGCACCCATTTCATCAATTCTTTGCTTTATGGCAGTATCACTTAATGGAGCAACTTGCAGTACAGGTACAGGATCTTTCCATTACAGTAGAAATAATTTCTTTTACAGCAAGTATTATGAAACAGTAAAAGATATTTTGCAATTAACATACAGACCTTGTAAGAAGCTATCAATCCTTTGACATTTTGGTCAGATTTTTAGCAGAGATGTTGCTTAGGCTACATCAAGCATGACGCTCTATAAAAGCTTGAAAAAATTCAATTAGTTTGTTTACTTTGTCAGAATGAATTCTGCTAAAGTGGTCCTTCAAATTACTGTAGAAGGCTTCATTGTCTCATTTGCAATAATTTTGTTTCACAAAAGGTACATGGGTAAGTGTATATTTTGGTGCTATGACAATTGATTGAACGACATTTGATCGAACAACACTGGATTGAAACAACACTTAATCAAAAAGACACTTGATCAAAATGACATTTGATCGAAACAACACTTGATTGAAATGACACTTGATCAAAATGACAGTTGATAAAAAAAATATTTACTTTTGTATGTTTCTGTGATTATACAATCTTTTTTGTTATTGTAAATTAGATTCATAAAAAGCAGAGGTTATCAGTAAGGAGACAGTTTGTTTTTATTTTTTATGATTTTTTGTCAATGTCAAGGTGATAGTTTTTTTTACAAAGGTTCCTGGGCAAAGCATTTTTAAGTAGGCAACAAGTAGATCTCTTGTCATGGTTATATTTTGGTGGATACCTATTGCTGCCATTTTTTTGCATGCTTTTTACATTGTAGCCAGTTATTTAAAGGGGTAGCTTTGTGTCATGGCCCCTCCCTTGAAGACCCCTTACAGAAATCAGAGACAGATTCAAAAGGAAGACCTATTTTTTTAGAGATCACCATGTTTTTGGGATAAAAAATTGACAAAATTGGGACAAATTTAAAGTTGTAAATTTTCTCTTAAATTATTTGATCAAGTGTCATTCAAACAAGTGTTGTTCGATCATCTGTCTGGTCATGGTATATTTCATAGACATGGTACAAAACCAAACTTGATATACTCCAATAAACAAGAACAGCACTTAATTTGTGCTTTTTTGGCATTAACAGCCATAATTTTCTGCAATAAAATTACTATATTTAAAAGAAACTAAAAGTAAAATAATTCAATTACAATTTAAAAAATTATTAAATAATTGTACCATTATAAATAAAGCAAATAAGCTATTAGCTATTTGAAATTTCTCTCTGCTTTGGGTTGAAACTCATTCTTACCTGAATGCATCATATAATTTCACTCACAATTGAAATGATCAAGAACAACCAGTTAAAAATAGAAATGGTCAATCTATCGTTCAAATCTGCCTAATATCATACTGCTGTATTGCACACAAAATATGTGCCAAGGACCAATGAAAATCAGAATAATAAAGCTGGAAGCAGCATAAACAAATACACATTTTAAAATCTTGGTTTATTGTTAAATGTGGATTCAATCTTATTTATAAATCAATTCTTGACATTATTAATAATTTTAAAATAGCCCCAATAAAAATTAAAATTGCACCCAATTTTGAAATTGTTACTGTTGCCCCCTAATGGTCATTATTGCCCCTGTTAAAAAACCATGGCTTAATATGAGTCAATAGTAATTCATTTTTTATTGATTTATTTGTGCAAAGAGACTTAGATAAATCCAATTTTTTTGCATGATCAAATAATGAGACACAAATTTTTTCTTATTATTTTAGCTTGATTTAAAATTCTGTACTTTCTTCTTTCACTCCTGTAACAAAATTTTCTTTGCAAATATCTATAAACAATTGCTAGAAACTCAAACTTTTCAAAGTTTTCAAAGTTACTTGACAAGACAAACAGTTTTTTGCTCTGAACTACTAACAGGGGATCTTGTCTCCCATTCTTCTTTAAAACTATATTAAGCAAATAATATAAGTTATAATATGATAAATAAAAAGTTTTTAAACAATATATTCCTGGTCTGAATAATCAAAAAAAGAGTGCCAAATTTTTTAGGACCTAATTCTAGCAGACTACTACTAATACTAATATATATGTAATACTGCTAGAATATTTTTAGATATTGATCTTAGTCTTAAAGAAGCCTGCCCAGATTGCAAACACCTTAATAAAAGCAACACCATAGTTGTTGGTATGTTTCTTTATAAGTAATTTTATTGTTTTTTATTTTGAAATGGAAAACCTCCATCTTAGTAAACTTTCTCTTTTAATGATGAGTTACTTTTGTAAAAAAATTTTTAAAAAATTTCAATATTGTATTAATTGATAAAAATATTTTGGACCAAGGATCTCACACCTAAATTTGTTTAAGGGCCAAAGGAAAACATCTATATTAACTGTGGGATACAATATACAATTAAACAAACAATTCATTACAAACACAATAGCAAAAACTATAGTAAGTCAATGCAATCAGCAATTTTTCTCCATGTTGTCAGCTGAATCTGTTTTCCTGCAAGCAACTGTACTAAAAGATAAGCTTATGCCTTTAAACAAGTTCATTTTAATTAGGACATAAAACGTCTCTTTCCTTTTTGTTTTATAATTTAAACCTTTTGTAAAAGACTGTAATGATTTGGCTATTATTTTTCTTGTCATCTTCGTTTGAAAGGTATATACTTCAGGTCAGACACAAACAGGACCGGGGCTGAGGGTTTATCCTTTTACTATCCCAGGCTGCTGTACTGCCTGCATCAGTTGCTGGCAATGGTGTTATTAAGCCAGCATCGAGTTTTGTCATCCAAAACCATCAGACCTTGTGCTCCATGTGGTGCCCAATGTATAGGGCACACTGTTAGAACATGGTCTGCAGTTTGTTCAGAGGTGCCACACTTGCAATTCGGTAAAGGAGCGAGACCCCATTTGTGCATGGACGAATGGAATTACTTAACACCAGTCCACAGGCAGTTGAGCTTAACCCAAGCTGCTTGGGGTAAGCCCATCCCAACAGGCCTGGCACTGGTCCCAGGCACAAAAGCATGGAGCCTAAAAGCACCTTTAAAGTACTCTGCATTACATTTGTGATTTGTCCATCCAAAAGCGTGGATGCCAAGTCTGGCAAGGTTGTCCAAAAGATTCTGCGCAGCTGGTACAAACAGGCATCTGGATTTTAGTCTCACTTGGCAAGTATCTGAGGACCCACTTAAAAGACCATATAAGATATGATCAGGGTCCAGAGATCCACGGTAAGCCAAGGAGAGTATCACTCCCATTTGGCAAAGCTCAGCTGGCTGGATGCCTGAGAGTATAGGTAGGTGGTTCGTTGGAGTGGGACACAGACATCCAGTGACTATGCGCAAGGCGTTGTTCAAGACACTGTCGATGAGGTGAGTGTGAGCATTGCAACACCAGACTGGCACACAGTACTCAGCTGTTTAGTAGACCAGAGATAAGATGCCTATGCAAAGTGTTTTAGCACCAGCACCTCATTTCGAACCCACAAGTCGCCGCAGCAGTGTGATGCATGAGGATAGTTTTTTATGCAATGCCACTAGAGGGTGACAAAACGTGAGCAATCTGTCCAGTTTTACCCCAAGATAAGTAGGGGTTGGACAGAACGGTAAAAGTCTACTGTTGTTGTTGTAGACTTTTAGCTCACGTTTGGCCTCTTGGTTATTTAAATGAAAGGCTGCTATCACCGTCTTATTGTGACTGAGCTTCAACCTTCAAGTCTGGAGATACACTGAAAGTGTAGACATGTCTTGGCTTAAAGTCCCCTCCAAGTCCTTCCAGTTTCCAGAAGAGTTCAACAATGCTAGATCATCAGCAGAAGCAAACTTTCTGAAAATCATAGAAGGAAGATCATATGTGTAGATGTTAAATAGGAGGGGAGCCAAGACCGATCCCTGGGGAATGCCATTTTTAAGACGGCATAGCCTGCTTTGCCTGTTGTCACCAGTAGTAAGGGTGAAACTTCAATTTTGGACAAGCTCCATGATCATTCTGACCATGTTCTTATCCAGAAGAAGTCTCAGCAAATTGCAGGTAAGGCCACGGTGCCAGACAGTGTCATAAGCAGCTGTCAGATCAACAAATACGGCATCAGCCTTCTTTTTAGCCTCAAAAGAATCCTTGATGTTCTGGGTTAGCAGAACAACTTGATCTACAGTTGATTTTTTTGTTTTTCATTTGATTATGTTACAGTTAATTATTTGTTGTTAATTATTGTTTATGGTTAATTATTTTCCTTATTGGCAATCTTGCTCTTACAGTGTATTTGTTGCACTGGTTAATATTGAGAAAAAAATTCTTTGTTTGCTTAATGATTAGCACAGTTGTCAGAGCTGGAGCTGGAAAATTCTGAGAAGTCAAGCTCATATTAAATGGAGCTGGAGCCAGAGCTTTTAAAATTTCTACTAGCTCTGGCTCCTAATAATCTAATTATTTCATAACAATGGAGAAAGAAACCCAGTATTGTGATTGTTTAATGCACTATTTGCTAATTTTTTGAAGTTTTTTTTAAGTAGTGCTGAGAAAAATAGCATGATTGCACTAGCTGGCCAATCACCTCCCCTCTTTCAGCCAATCACATATGTCTACTCACCATACATCACAAGACCAAAACAACTCCCTCTTACTTCTGTAAAACCACAACAAGCTACCAAAAGGCCAATTAGACATCATTTGAACCAGGGCTTCTCAAACTGTGGATCGCAAAACAAATTGGCTTTTTTTGCTTTTGAAATTGTTTCTTTTCAATACAGACGCTCCTCTACTTACATTCATTTGTTTTATGTTTTTTTGATTTTACGTTTTTTTTTTTTTTGAAGATCTTTTTTTTTAGAGATCACCATGATTTTGGGAGAAAAATAGCGAAATCAGGGTTGATGTGCTTGATCATGTTTATTAAATAAAGTCTGTTTTTGTAATTTTGTTAATTTGTTTTTGATTACTATTTCCATTTCTCGTTTTTATTACATGATTTTTTATGTGCACCTGTGGTTTTCCATAGGAAAAATTAACATAAAATTAGCCTACACATATTGGGGTCACACAAAAATTTATTTTTAAAATGGGTCGCAGAACAAAAAAGTTTGAGAAGCTCTGATTTAAACAACACGTGAAAGATCTCATTTCCCACAAACCCCACACCACAAATGTGCACAAACCAAAAAACATCTTATCATGGCTATTTTGGATGCTGACAGAATCTTTATTCCTTAAGGAAATTACAACAACTTAATTCTCACTCACCCATGTATATCCACAAGCTTATCCATTGCTGTAATCCCATTTGCTAACAAAACAAACCAGACCCACAAATCATTGCTCTTACTAATCACATAACAAACAAATACATGAAGGCAATACAAACTCCTGGAAAGAACATCTTGACAAAATTGATCACAAACACAACCACACTCTCTTGGGCACCATAGCAAAACTACCCACTGATAAACCACATACACAACAGAACAGAAGCATTTTCTTTGGAATTAGAACAGCCATCACTGACAAAGATAAAGAAAAGGTTTTAAAAAACAATTTACAAATGTCACTCCATATAGCACAAATAAAATCAACAGACTTATAGATCATACAATCAAGAACCTTCCCACAGACAAAGTACTACTTGCCATGTACAAGTGTAACTTGCCATCTCAAATAGCACAAATAACTTCACTGGACTTGATGGCATAAACATCAGACACTTAAAACATCCAGGGCCATTTGCCATTAGATACCTCACTAACATCTACAATACTAACACAATACCCCATCTTTGGAAATATCTCACAATCATTTCCATTTCAAAACCAAACAAAGACTATAACATTGGTATGAACTACTGACCCCTATCACTTTATCATTCATTGCCAAAACAATAGAAAAAACTCTATTACCATACTTAACAGAAAACATTCTTATCATTTTTCATCAATGTAGATTCAAGCATAAACACTCAACACCTATAACCAAATCACAAGAGGCTTTAATAATTCAAGGTCTCCACAATGCACTGTTGCATAGCTTTGGACATGAGCAAGGCATTTGATACAGTAAAAATTCACAAACTTATACATAAACTCACACTAACAAACCTTCTAATCATCATCATCAAGTTCATAGAAAATTTCATTTAAGGATGACAAGCATCTACTTAATACAATGGTACACTCTCAAAACTCAAACAAATGAAAACTAGAGTACCATAAGGTAGAATTTTGTCTCCAAAATGTTCAACATTTACACCTCTGACATACTACTGCCCCTAAAAGATATACAAACCACAACATATGATGATGACATAACTAACACAGCATCTAACACCAAACACCATAAGCCCCAATAACTCAATCCACCTTATCTTCACAAAATCTATAAATGAGCCATTGGTATTAATCTTCATATAAACACAGGCTAAACTACAACTACACTTTTTATACCAGACCCAGCTGAATATGGCACAACTCTATTACTTAAATCAAATAAACACTATTCACTACAAAACATCTAATTTCTCACTAAAACTAACTGCAGACCACATTCTAATAGCATGCCCCATACATCGGGGTCTACATGGAGCATGCAGTCTGGCAGTTTTGGATGACAAAACTCGATGCTGGCTTAACAATATTACTGCCAGCATCTGACCCAGGCAGTACAGCAGCCTGGGGTAGTAAAAGGATAAACCCTCAGCTCCATTCCTGTTTTTTGTCTGACCTGGAATGGATGCCCTTCCAAACAACAATGATCAGAACAAACATTACTACATTATATGCATACAAATCTGGCACAGCTCAGAGCCAACAAATCACCTCTCTTGCAAAGTTACTTACATACAGTAAACCCTAATACCTACATGCCAAAATTCCCACTATGCTTAACACACATACATGACAAAATCACCTCTTTAACTGTAGCCCAGCACCATCACAGCACAACACCACTATTTTGGAAAAAGCCTTTGGAAGCACCAGAAGTAATCCAAAACTGGGTAATGGGTATCTAGATTTGCTTCTTTGAGAGGTTAAAGTTATTTTTGGATCTTTAATTGATCTGAGATTTTCCTAAGGAGGGTAATAACAACAACAACGTTGATTAAGTTATAAAAAGTTTTAATGCTTCAAGCTAGCAACTTTTTAAAGGCTTAAAATGAAATCAATTTGGACTAACTTTTGACCTGAAAAACCTAAAATACAATATTAGATGATTAAAATCTTATTTAGTAGAATACAATTTCTATGCTTTTGGATTTTGGTAGCTTTGATGATTAGTTATTTAATTAAGGCTTCATATATTGTATATTTTAGATGGTGCTTCTTGTTCAAATAATCAGGAACTTAGAAAAGAAATAGAATATAATAAAGGTGACAATTTTGACAAACTAAATTGTGGTGATCTGACTTCTAGGTAAGTTTTAGTAATCAAAATATGACTTCAAGTTTGTAACTCATGGCAGATGACTGCAAAAATATGTTCAAATTGCATATAAATTTAAATTTAAATACTTTTATCATTATTTTATTTTCATTGTCTTTTCTTTGTCATCTTTCAATTATTTTTTTAATAATTGTATTTACTTCAGAAATATCCCTTTTTATCAACGTTCGGTTTCATCAACTCTGGATTTGCCTGTTAAGTCATTTCATCAACAAAGTATGTAATTATGAAAAGATAAACGAGTAATCACTTTTGTCTCTATACTGAAAAATATCACCTAAATTACTTTTCCTACTTAATATACCAACTGTTCAAGAATAGACACACATAAAAGCTAATTTTATTAACTTGCAAGTTATTAAAAGGCAAGTCATTTACAACTCAGCATGCAAAAACTCAATTTGTTATTGATCTATACTAATTCATATGTTTCCAAGATCATTGGCTAATTTACAACAGCAAAAAAGTTACAGACCAAAATATAAACTATAATCCACATAATTTAAAAAGAAAGTAAAATTTTGTTTCCCAATTGTCAAAAGAAAAATCTTTTGTGGACTTTAGTCAAAAACCAAGTGTCAATAATAAAAAAAAAGACAAAACGGGAAGCTTAGTCTTCTGCAAAACAGATGCTTTGACTCTTTAATGTCACCAATGTTAGTTTATATAAAGAAGTAAATAAAAATAGAAAAATTTCTTTACAACAATTTTTATAAAATTTGAAATTCTAATTAATATTTTTAAATCTAGCAAAAAATCTATACTTAATCTTAATTGCAGGAGATCCAATTATAAAAGATAAAAAATTGAATTTTAAATGCTTGCAAAAATTTGAATTCAAATCAAATAAAATTCTTCTCTAATTTTATTAAAAAGTTTAATCATATTGGAAAAAGATGTTGGAATGAAGAAACTTGAAAAATCAACAGAAGTTTAGTGCTAATAAATTGATTTTGTGAAAGCATTTGAATGTTTTCTTCACTTGGTTTTTGATTTAATGTTCACGAAAATGATGATTGAGGACTAATTTTTTTTCACAGTAAGCTTGGTAGATTACTGTTTTTTATTTTATAATTTATATTGGAAAAAGATGTTGGAATGAAGAGACTTAAAAATTAACAAAAGTTTAAATGTTAATGAATCAATTTTGTGAAAGCATTCACGTGTTTTTTTTCTTTGATTTTTTTTATTTAATGTTCACAAAAATGATGATTGAGGACTTTTTTTTAAGTTTAGTGGATTACTGTTTGACTATTAACTAATTAATTTTTACCTGTAATTGTGCTTGCTTTTAAAAATTAGCCTAGTGCACTATAGAAACATAGTGATATAGTGGAAAACAATGCACACTATCAGCATAACTGCATAAAGCATCACTAAGCCCAAAGGGCATATTGACAGTAGATATGCTAACCACATCAAATCAGCTGACACAGACCAAGAAAAGGCAAGATTAACCCTGCAGCTCCACAACAAACACAATAGATATGAGGTTGGTTTATAAAGTAATGCCTCCATTTTTGCAATTCCACTACAAGAGGTTAGAGCAAATTGCATATTATATTTTTATAATGATTAAACCTTCATATGATTAACCTGTACTACTTATCTCTTTTGTTGCTTTAGGTAATAACACAGTGATAAGTTCAAATTGTGTATAATATTTTGGCCGCAAAAAATAGTCTTACAAAGAAATGTTACAAACCACAAAAGGATATCCATTGAAAACAGAGCTATGTTATTGAGCTCTTCAATGCAGAAGAGATGCAGCCAATCAACATCCACAAACGTTTGGTGAATGTTTATGGCAGCAAGACAGTTGATGTCAGCACAGTTAGAAGATGAGTTTGTTGCTTCCAAAGTGGTGACAGATATGTGAGCAACAAACCTTGCTCTGGCTGCCCAAACGCAGCCACCTATAAAGAAAATGAAACATGCTTTGATGAGCTTGTCAAATCCAACCAGCAGATAACAGTGAATGAAATAAGCACAGAGTTGGGAGTGGAAAAGTTAATATCCTCTCTGGGGTACAGCAAAAGGTGCGCCTGATGGGTGCCACAAATGCTTGCTCTGGAGCAAAAAGACTACCAGGTGACTGTCAGTCAGGAGTTGTTGGAACAATATGAAGCTAAAGGCAATGTCTTCCTTGACCAAAATCGAAGCAACAGTCAATGGAATGGCACCACTTACAATCTCCACCAACAAAAAAAGTTTAGGGCAAAGTGATGTGTATCATCTGCTGGGATGCACAGGGCAATATCCTCTTGGATTTCTTGGAACCAGGGGTTACTGTCAACTCTGAACGTTACATTAAAACATTGATCAAACTGAAGGCTAGAATTGTCCACACACACACACTGTAGCTATAGCTTTGGACATGAGCAAGGTGTTTGATACAGTAAGTATACACAAACTTATACACAAACTCACATTAACAAACACTTCTAACATCATCATCAAGTTCATAGCAAACTACATAAAAGGATGACAAGCATGCACACAATACAATGGCACACTCTCAAAACTCAAATGAATCAACACTGGAGTACCACAAGATAGAGTTCTGTCTCCAACATTATTCAACATTTGCGCTTTTGACATTCCACTCCCTCCAAAAGACGTACAAATCACAACATATGCTGATGACATAACAATCACTGCATCTCACAACAAACATCATAAGGCCCAACAACTTATTCAAACATATCTTCACAAAATATATGAATGGGCCATCACTAATAATTTTCATATAGACACAGACAAAACTACCACCACACTTTTTACACCAGACCCAGTAGAATATTGCACAACTTGATTACTTAAATTAAGCAACCAAACATTACCGACAACAAAACACCCAAAAATTCTTGGAATCACTCTTGACCCAAAACTGACATTTTCAAAACAAAAAATGTCACTATTACTAAAGCAAAACAAGTGCTTAACATCCTTAAAACGCTCACTTCTATCAAATGGGGTAAACAAAAGGAATTAATAGTCTTCACATTCAATGCTATCACTCAACCCATTTCAGAATATGCAAATACCAAATGGACTATCATATCAAACACCAGTATCAAGAAACTGCAAACTATTCAAAACACAGCTTTGCAAATTGATACTAGCTGCATGCAAGATGCAATCACTCATGGACACTCATCTCAAACTTCATGCTACTCAACTTAAACATCTAATTCAAATACAAACACACCCTCTACATGATCTTAATGCATACTTAAATCCACCCAGAAATATGAAAGCCACAATCTTTTATAACAATGAGCACACTAACATCATCACCTCAGAACCAGACATAACACCAGAGGAATGTAGAGAAGACCTCAAACACATTCACATTACCATCACCTCACAATACCTCAGTTCTAGAAAAAACAACAACGTTACTAACACCACACCCTATGACATTCATTCATCAGAACAAACATTACCACATCATATGCATACAAAACTGCCACAGCTCAGAGCCAACAAATTACCACTCTTGCAAAGTTATCTATATACAATGAATCCTGAAACTTACACGCCACAATGCCTGCTATGCTTGTCTCACACACATGACACAAATCACCTCTTTAACTCTAATCAAGTAACAACACAACACAATACCACTAGTCTGTGGAAAAAGCCTTTAGAAGTAGCAGAGGTAATCCAAGAGTGGGAATCTAGATTGGCTTCTTAGAGATTAAGGGATGGCTACTCCAAGATATCCTTGGAGGAGGGGCAATAACAACAACAACAATTGCCTGCACTAGATCAGAGAACAAGAAAACATTTTTCTTGCAACACGACAATGCCAGGCCACACATGAGTCTTAAGACCACAGAATGTGTGACCGTGTTTGGCCGGACAGTGCTGCCTCATCTGCCATATAGCCCTGACCTTGCACCATTAGATTTTTATCTGTTTGGGCTTCTAAAAAAGGATTGCGGGGACAACATTTGGTTGACAATAATGCTGTTATAGACACAGTCAAAAAATGGACTGTCACAGCTGGAAGAGAGTTTCACCAGCGCGGCAAAGAGGCCCTCGTTCATCGTTGGAAAAATTCATTGAAAATGTTGGTGACTACATAGAAAAATAAAATTCTTAAACATAATGTGTGTTTGATTTAGTGATGTCGCTTCCGTTTTTTTATTAATTTAAAGGCCCGTTTTCACTACTAGCGTGTAAAAAAGCATTCTTTGTTTGTTTTATCGCTTTTTTTTTGCGCTCGCTTCAATTTTAACCGCTCGCTTCAATCGAAGATCAATAAAAGAAACAAAGAATGCTCTTTTCCACGCTCGTAGTGGAAACGGGCCTTAACTTTTTGAGTTAGAAGATAGGAGTCATTACTTTATGAACCACCCTTGTAAGAATGGTTTGTAATCATAGTCAATATCAAGCTGTAGTGTCCTGATGAGTTCTAACTAAAACCAAACAATCCTGTCAACACTTGCTTGTTTATTGATTTGAACATTCTTACTTATTACAATATAGTCTGGCTCACTATCAAAAAAGTTTGTGCATTTTGAGAAATGCGTTATTTACCTTTCGTAATAGACTTATGAATGTGCATTTTTTTACTGGTAAATATTATGCACCAAAATAATTTTGGTGGTATTCCTTAAAAGTGTAACAGAGTTAGTGATTGCGTGCTCACCCTTTTACACTAATTTTTTGTTTCTATCTAAAGTTTACATTTGTTTTTGTGATAATTGTGACAAAAGATACACACCGATTACGCAAAATTGCCGTTGTGCATGTAGCAACTTATATCGTTTAGCCGCTGTCTCTTATTTGCAATCATTCCGCCAATATCAATATCATTGCGCAGACGCATCCGCTTGATTGCAATAAGAACTGAATGAATAAATGAAGGAATGATTTTTATCATTATGCTTAAACCATTCTACATTTTTATTCTCAAAAGTGTAACAGATTTTCATAGTATTTCAATAGTGTGTTGTACATAAGCTTTTAATTTTTTTATTATAATAGTTGCGGTTTTTGTATATAATTTGTTGGTTCTGAACCAAATAACTTTTGTTGCTAAATGGTTTTGTTGTGGGTTACTATTGGTTATATCATTTTAAGCAATAATCTCTTTTTAAACAATGATTTGGTATTAACATTGAGCTAAAAAGATAATCCGATAATCATATGCAGGGCAATTAAGTTTAACTGAGGTTCCTGCTCGTGTCTCTTGCTCAGGTGATGGTCCCAGTGAAATTGCGAAAAAAAAATCCAATGCTCCCGTAATGAAAATGAAATTTGTCAATGAAAAACTTTTGCAAAATTGCAGGTAGAGTTTTTCTTTGCTTATTTTTATTCATGTACCCTGTTTTAGTTGCATAAAATGATCAACCAACGATTCTGTTTTATACAGGCTTATTTATTGGCAATCTGTTGGTCTCAACATAAATTTGCTCCCTCGCATTAATTTTCACTGTGCTTATTTTAATTAACAAAAATTGTTGAAACAGATATTTTTGTAGTAAATGCAATAAATGATATGACATTTTTGCAAAAAAATGGCTTGTTTATTTTTTTGGTTGTAAAATCATATTTTTCCAGCTCCTTGTTTTTGTGTTGCTTATTAATTTAAACCCTACTTTTAACTCCTAATATTTTGCTGTGATGCCACAGCCCAGGATCAGAAATCGGACAAATGAATGCTTCATAGCAAAGTTTTTTACGTCATTATTACCAAGGCCAAAGTCACTTTTGGCATTAAAATTAAGTGCAAGCTTATTGGAAAAATTTTTACTTAACTTTTGAGGCAAAATAGTTTTCAAATTAAGGCCTGTTTCCACTACGAGCGTGGAAAAAAGCATTCTTTGTTTGTTTTGTTTTATTGCTTTTTTTCTGCGCTCGCTTCAATCGAAGATCAATAAAAGAGACAAAGAATGCTCTTTTTCACGCTCGTAGTGGAAACGGGCCTTTAAAGAGTTTTTTGGTTTTCACTTTAATTTTGAAAGAAACAAAAGCACTTTTTAGCGGTCAGTTTAAACTGATGACCGTATTTTGCTTTTTGATTTGAAAAACAACACGGTCTTGATAGAACGTTTGCTACGTCTTCCAAACAGTTTCCCGAACCGATTAGAAGACTTGACATCACCCCTAATAATATAGCAGCAGTAGAATTTGACACTGTTTTAAACTACTCACTTTTATTTGTGCGACAACTTGCAACCTTAACAATTATTATTTTACGTTACTGCTGTTTTGATTTAATACGAGGGCTGTTTGAAAAGTAACGGGACTGTGTAAATAATTATTTTATTTGAAATGCCACGTAAAAATTACAACTTGGCCCCTTCAAAGTAATCTCCTTGAGCTCGAATGCACTTTTCTAATCTCTGCCACCATGCTTCTATGCACTTCTGGAAAGATTCCATTGGGATCGCTCGTAGTTCCTTCGTTATGGCTGTTGTTATGGCTTTTGAGTCTTGAAAACGGGTTCCTTTAATGACTCCCTTGAGCTTAGGAAACAAGAAAAAATCACAGGGAGCCAGATCTGGCGAGTAGGGTGGTTGCTCCAGCACGGCAATGTTATTTTCTGCAAGAAATTGTCGTATGCTTAAGGCATTGTGAGCAGGAGCATTGTCATGATGAAGCAGCCATGACTTTGTCTCCCACAATTCTCTTCTTTTCTCCCTTACCGAACGCATCAAACGTCGCAAGATGTCTTTGTAAACATTCTGGTTAATGGTTTGGCCCTGTGGCAAGAATTCTAGATGAACAATTCCATGAACATCAAAGAAAACAATCAGCACCACCTTAATTTTGGACTTGAACAGCCTTGCTTTCTTGGGTCTTGGTGAGGATGCACTCTTCCATTCAAGGCTCTGCCGTTTGGTGAGTGGATCGTACTCGAAGATCCACAACTCATCACCGGTAACAACTCTACTCAGCAGATCTGGTGTAATTTCAAGTTGTTTCAGGATGTCTTGACACACTTGCACACGATTTTCCTTTTGCCCATCATTCAGCAACCTTGGTACCATTTTCGCATAAACCTTCCTCATCCCCAGATCTTCTGTAATGATCCTCCACACCCTCTCACTATTCATGCTCAACTCATCTGCTATCATTCTAACAGTAAGGCGGCGGTCACTGCGCACTTTTTCTCTCACACGCTCAACATTTTCGTTTGTTCTGCTTGTTGTTGGCCTTCCACTCTTAGGATCATCTTCCACATCCTCTCTTCCCTCTCTGAACCTCTTGTGCCACTCAAAAATCCGAGTTCTTGACATCGTAGCATCTCCGTAAACTTCTTGGAGCAAATTGAATGTTTCAGTTGGAGTTTTTCCAAGTCGAACGAGAAACTTCAAGTTGATTCTTTGTTCAATGCTCATTATTTGTTAACAAAAGAAGAAAAAAAAAGAAAAAAATATTTACTAAATAAATTATCCCAAAACGAACTACAGTAAAGCATCTTTCAAGAAAAGCTTGTAAAAAAGCATATGGTTGTCACAGAATGCTGAAACTACATTTTTACAACCACAAGACATTGCGCCATCTTAAAAAACAAAGCTTTTATCACTGTTGAGAGTGTTGTTTGTTCAAAGCATACAGTCCCGATACTTTTCAAACACACCTCGTATGCTTTGCGGCATTCATATTAAAACATTGTCATTGGTAAAACAACTACACCAGCTGTTGTGTTTGTTATAATGAGACGTTAATATTACTCTTAGTCATTTAAATAATTATTATTACAGATTGTTTTTTGTTGAACCTGTCCGCCATACTCCATGTGCGATTTATTCTGTTTTACCTTTTGTAAAAGACAACAGAAAACTGAGCAGGTATTTTTATTCTGCATGATTTTTATTTGGTTATTTAAAATGTTGTTATTATATTAAAAGAATTTTTTGTAACATATGCTTGTGTTTGTATATGCAGTGCAGCAACCCTGGAAAATGTCAAAAACAAGTCATTGATAGGACTGGATCATCCGACTGTCTTACCAATATCTGTCGATGGCAGCAGCGTGATATCGAATCAAGAAGTAAATACCTTTCATGCAGTTTGTGAGGACGTTCATAAGCTTTGTAAATGTTATTTTTAGTGCAAAATTTTTTTCATTGTCGAGCTATGAAGCAAATTAGAAAGAGTCACATGTTGGAAATTTTTTCTGAAGAAAGATCCGGCGCGGTGTAGTGGTTAGCATTCTGGACTACAGAGCGAAGGCAGGAGTTAAAAACTCAACCAGTCAGTACCATTGGTATTTTTCAGGAAGGGCATTCGGAATATAAAGTGTTCATATATCAAATCAGTTTGCGGATCGAAAATTAAAGCAATCTGCTTTGGCGACTCTTTAATCGAGAAAAAGCCGAAAGAAAAAAAGAATTACAACAGTTTATGCGTTAGATTTTGAGCGAATAAGTTGTTGGCCGTATGCCACCTTCATTTTTAGATTACTGATTTGATGGTTTTTGCATGAAAGTTGTTTTATTCATTGCATTAAATAATTTTTTGGTTTTTTAAACAGATATCCTATCAGTTTCTATTAGTTCCATCAACTCCTGTTGTTGGTATGTTAGTTAAAGGATTTCTAACTTGCAATTTTGTTACAAAACTTATTTTTCTTAGATGTTGATTTGGATTGTGCTGAGTGGATGTCTGGAAAACACAGAACTGTTCTTGCGTTGAACAGTTATTTGGTCAGTTAAATTTTATTATAATATTTGATTATTGCGCCCATTAACATTTTTAATAAGTGCGAAAAAAATTGGCAAGGCTTTAGCTTGGCAAATGTAGTTTTTTCAAAAGAATCGATTAGAACTGTTAATTTTAATTTTTTTTCTATAGTATGCAGTAGTTTAACGTTTTTTTACAGACAATTAAAAATAAATTTTGTATGAATGCCTGCCTTGAATGAAACCACAAATGACGTCATATTTAAGAGTAACATTTGAATTTTTTTGTTCTTGTATCATTCATGTATGTAATCTCATGTTACTGACATAGTTTTGAATACACCAATTTTTTCATACCCCAACAAAACTGAGATTAGAAGCAACGAAGTGACACTTGTTTAGTAAATACACAATAAAGTTTTTATAAGATATTCCAGTATTTTAAAAGTTTTTATTGTTGTCCTTCCAAACACAAGTTGATCCGATGTATCGATAATAATGGCTACTCATACAATTTCCAGCTTTGGCTCATTAACATTTATTAATTGACCTATAAAGAGAACGAAAACCCAAATTCGCATCGAAATAGATAGTTTTTGTTCTATAAATCAGCCATGCACAAAGAGAAGAACTGGCCCTGTGCTCATTTTAACGGGTTTTATTCCATATATTTATGTTGAAATTCTTAAGAATCAAAACATTACCTTACAAACTCCATCAAAATTTTTAGGTTAGTGTTGTGGGATACACGAAGCCAAGTGCATTAAAACGAGATCTGAATCAGCAGTTTAAAACCTCTTTTCCTTCTGTAAGTTTTGTTTTTACATAAGTAGTATACTGTAAATTGTATACTTTTATTAGCAGAAGTCGATTTCTTGTAAATAGAGAGAAAAGAACGTAATACTTCTCAAATTTATACTGTGTTAGTTTTTTATATCTATTTGGATACAAATCAATACGATCGTCCATTTCCGTTTTTCAGCAGTATCAAACTCTAGGTTTTTATATAAAATAGCAATTTTCCATTAAATAAAACCAATATTTCATGTTCTGCATCAGCTTAAACTTTTCTATCGCCGACCAGTTGTCAATTGTTTCCAGGTCAACATCACTTTATCTAAAGTCCGTTCTCTGGAACGTCAGATGCATCGCACGGCCAAGTTGTTTGGCATGCAGACCGGGATCCTGTCCTGTGCCAAGACTTACTTCGAGCGTCTTGTTTTCTCCGGTCACGTGAACAAAGCCAACCGGCAGCAAGTGGCTGCCGCATGCTTCTTGTTATCTGCCAAGGTTCATGGCGACTTAAATTCGGATGAAATCAGGCAGCTTGTCTCGGTGAGATTAGTGACTCTTTGTAACACCTTTGAACGTTCATATGACTGATCTGAAACGATTCGTTTTTCTGTTTATTGTCCCTTTAGAATCGTAAAACTTCATCATTTGTCATTGTATTCTTGTTTAAAAGAAACCCAGATTGTTTAGATTATTTTCTGTTTAATGACTACTCGATTGTATATTGAAGAAAATACTTTATCAACTTTCCCCAATTAGTTTCTGTTTGGAAATTAGTTTTAGTTCACTTATGGTAAATTGAAAACCAGCTGTAATAGAAGACTGCATTTAAAAAATTGTACCAAAGTGCAACCCATCTACTCTTGATTTTATGTCACTTAAACAATGATAGCAACACCTCTCTTTCTACCAGACTATATTCTGCTGTAATCATTATATACACACACGACAAATAACAATATAAATTCACGGAGAAAATAAAGAAAAGCTTTTTCGAAAGTGTGCTTAGGTGTGTAATCCAGGCGCGTTTATGATTTTTCGCGTCAGTGGATTGATGATCACGTCTTCGCAAAAATATCGAGTTGAAATAGAAATTATTTCGCTTTGCTTTTAATTTATTAAACATCTGGTTTGGAAAACGTGTTTATCTTGAATTTTTGCTTAAAGCTGTCAGTATAATTTGAAAATTTAACATAGTTAAAATTTTTGTAAAATTTCGTGATGTCTCGATCGAGCATATAATGTTGATTGAAATTTTATTATACTTGGTTGTTTTATTACATGCAAAAGACTTTTAGGGTAAAACTGTTTTTTTATTACAGTCACTGGAACATTCGTTCAAAAGTTCGAAAAGCGCATTTGTCCCTATGGAATTTTCAATTTTTACAGCTCTTAATTTTTCATTGCTCTTAACAGCGCAACATCGAAACATGAGTGGGGATCAGCAAGCTCACTTTGAATGTTTTAGCGAGCACTTCCATTAAGAATTGACTGATTTGGAAAAGATTGCTTGTTGCTATTGTAGGAACTTTAAACTTCGTTTTTAATACATCGGTCTGCGACAAAGTACTTTGCCATTTTCAATGCTTTTTCGCGTGAACCAAACCAAAACGAAGATATATTTAGAAACCAAAAAGCTTCTTTGGGTACACAGAAAAATATAGATTTTAAGTAGAATTTAACATGTACTTGCTATAGCAAAACGATGTGAAAAAATCAGCTGCCAAAAATTTTAGAAAGTTGTAGAACAAAAACATTAAAACATTCAAAATTATCTTCTCTTGCAATTTTTGTTTGGGTTGTTTTCTATGTTTGAAAAATAAAAGTATTGACTGCTTTGTAAAAAGATGCTTACTGCCCAATGTCGTTTTTGTGTAATTTAAAGGGTTTTTTTCTATTTATCCGCATATTGAAGTTGTTTTTTATTTGTGAATTGTGCTTCATGTTCAGTTTTACGATTTGTTGTTTTGTAAGCTACATTTTTTTGAAAACTACTTCGATATAATTTATCGTTAGTGTTAACTAGAATAAGCTGTTATTGTAACATCTAAAAATCGAAGCAGATTTGTAACGTTTTTTGTTTGTTTTTTAAGATATTTAGTAAAATTTTTCTAAGGCATTTTCGGTAATCTTAATTCGATGTTTTTCCTAGTTAATAATCTTAGTATTTGATTTTGCTGCTTGATATCAAATCTCGGCAGTTCGCAGTGTGCTTCAGCACGAAATTTCGTTTAATTTTGTCACATTTCTTGTTTAATCGTATGTTTTGCGAACAAAAAATCTCATTCACTTGACACGATCGGATGGAACACGACGTGTGTTCACTACTGGCAGGTGTTACTCTTTGCTTGTAGCCGCGCCTCCACTCTTGCCTTTTCACTTCATACGATGCTAAAGGAATTTTACTTTCCAATTATTTATTTCGTTACTTTAAAGAAATCTCGTACTATCGTCTCAAGATTTCTTTAAAATTCTTTGAGAAATGACTGAATATAGACCATAGCAGGCAAAGCGCAACATAGCTCACATTTTTTTTATTGACGTTTTTAGCCGCGTTTAATTTTCAAACAAAACAAAACTTTACATTTACACGATACCTTTTTCCAACCTCTTTGAACTTGAAATCAATTGCTTTTAATGTCCAAACTTAATTTTTTGTTTCAAGAATTAAAAAAACTTTATTTTGTTCCTCAACTGTCTCTTGTTTAACCAAATTTTTTTAATGCAAATATCTTCAATTTTTGATTTTATCCAACTTTGGTGTTATTCTACTTAAAGAATTGTCTTCTATATTCACGAGAAACAACTTGTTACAGATGTGTCTAGGGACTTGTCTCTCAAGTAATTTGTTTCATGTAGTTGTAAATGTTTCTGATGGCCCTTTCTTTAAGGCGAAATATTCTGAACGTGGTTCGAAATTTCTCGGACATTGAAATAAAGGTCAGGGAAGCGACATGCAACGACCCCTGGTGTCCGCCCAGCTTGCTCATGGCCGAAATTTCGGATATGACGTACAAATCAGATCAATTAGCGGAAGTGATGAAAGTGATTTGGAAGCGATTAAGTGAAAGTGGAAAAAATTGGAGGCACGTGTATAAGTCGTTGATCTTGCTCGAATATCTGATAAAAACCGGTTCCGAAAGCGTGACCACTCAATGCAAGGCAAAGATTACAACTTTGAAGCATCTTCAAGATTTCTTCTTTATTGATCGGCAAGGAAAAGACCAGGTATCTAATTCAAAGGCAACATCCAGATCATTACGGCCCGTTCAGTTCGATGAAAATTCACATAATTTACTTCTTTTGCACCTATTCTTGTTTGCTATTTGTATGTTTTATTTTACGTATATAAATTTTTTGTCCAGCCATATGCTTTTGAAATCGTCCTTTTGACCCGTGGCAGGATTTCTTTTGGTGGGTTTCTTTGCCTGCCTGACTTTTTTTGGTCCAAACCCTTTTGGTCTTTGAGTTTGTTGTTTCTCCCACCCATGATTATACAACATTCTCTGAATATGGCTCGGATGTGTGTATTAATTATCTTCTTTTTGCTTTCCTTTTCTTATTAACATCACATCGCTTTGTTCAAAGGTACGGCGACGACAGTTGTGCATGTAATAACGTACTTCGTTTAGTCGCTGCTTCCTTATTCACAATCTTTATTTCTACATGCACTTTGATTAATTTCAAGTTGATTGTGAGTAAAAATGAAATAAATAAATAAAAATATACTTGAGCTCTGACTTATTGTCACTTTGAAAACACTCAAGACATGTGCCAATGTATAAAAAAAGTGTAAAATACCTAAAGCACGAATAACAGCAAGCGAGTTGTGGGCGCACAAAAGTTTTTCCAGAAATCGATAATTAATGGCCAAGATTTAGTTCGCTCGTCAAAGCTATAGATTTAATGCATGCATGAAATTCAGTTGATTTTATCAACTGAACACCTATGACTTAAAACCACATACACGAAAATGCTGTGTACGAGTTATAATTTTTCAGGGTCGCAACATTCGGGAGTTAACCTTGCAATTGCTTCATCTTCTTTCCGACGACGAATTGTTCAACATTGAAAGATCTAGAGCTTTGAACTCAAAAGATCGATTACGTCGCACGTCCATGCGTTTGGTAAGTTAAGATGTAGTTGCGATTAATGTTTTCATACTTTAAAGATCCTCAAATTTCGAACGTAGTTGGTGCGTTTACGGCAAATTTAGAAACGCAAATTGCGCGTAATTACTTTTGTATTGTTCAAATATGTGACCGAGTTTACCTATTTTGTAGATGGTTTCAATATAAGTTTTTATAACATCGAAAGCAATAACAGAAAAAAGATTTTTTTGCAGAAAGTAATAGTAGCCGATAAGTTGTCAGCACGGAGCAATTTGAATCATTAAACCAGTTTCGCTCATAATAAATGATCTTGGTCAGAAAAAAATTATATCAAAAGAACATTTACAGAAAACATTACGCAATATAAGAGATTTTTATCGAAAAGATTGTAACATGTAAGCATGAAAGTCTGAAGTTATTCCAAGAGCAGGTCCGACTGATTTTAACTACGCTTTTATTTGATGCCAGTTTACAATTTTAGCGGAAAAAATCGAAATCAAAATCAAGCAACCAAACGAAGCTTCTTGCTCAGAAGCCGGCAGCTAAAGACTCTTCTAATTCACAAGTCAGTTAAACTGTTCGTCATCTGTCAGTTGGTCTATATGCAATGTGACTATGCTTATAGTTACATTGGTCGGTTCTTAAAGAAAGTTTCATCTACATCTGCAACATGTCGATGAAGTGTCATTCTTCTTTGTATACTTTATTGTCAGCAGTTATCGAGAAGTTATTCGCGATCAACGCTTCAGAAATGTTTTTTTGACACTGCTGCACTCTTAATGTTTAGCGTAGCCTAATTTGTATAGATTTTATTATTTTTCCAGAAGCAATATGTTTTGGCAAAGGAGAGCGACGTTTTGTAATTATTTAAATATCAAAGAGTTTTATGGTTCAGGTCAAGAACAGCAATACCAGTGAGCCAGAGAATGACAAACAGCAAAAGCGTAAATCTACCAACAGTTCGCTTGTTGATTTAACAGCTGCAGCAAAGTCACTTACAGGTAATACCGTAAAACCTCTAATTGAGCGCCACCCTGTTTTTTCAAAAATCGCCGTAAGCGATTTACTAACCCGGATTCCCCTGCGGTTACTATCGCTTCTTCAGAGATCCATTTTCTCTTGTTTTTTTTTTTTTTATTTCATGCTAATGCTGATGCTGAAAGAGGGATTTCGGGTTAGTTTCACCGCAAAAAAAAATCGCTTACGGCGACTTCTTGAAGAGACAGGGTGGCGCTAAATTAGAGGTTTTACGGTATGTGTGATTTGGCATTCAAGCCAGATGAGACATTTCTTTTTAATTTTATTTTCAAGTAAACGCTTTCTCGTAACAACAGCAGTTTACCTCAGTCGATAAGCGACCAGCTCGCGATCAGGAATATGCGGGTTCGATTCCGTGTGCTATCGATGCGGCGCTCTTGACTGCTCAATCACGCCCGATTCTTGTGTTTCGTTTTTATGCATTAATGAAATGATTACTAACTAGCTTTAACAAGTGGTTAGGATTAATCGAATAATAAATTTTACTTGTCCATAAAGCTTTGATTTCATTTTAGTTGTCTTGTTTTTTAATAGCTTTACATTTTTTTGCAGTTTTGCATGAATCTGCAGCCAGTCAAAACCCATTTTCTGCGAGTTGCCCACCTGTAATAAACTTAAATTCAAAATCCATTACTTCTCAAACTGAGAGTCACGATGGTAGAAATCCTTGTGAAAACCCTGCTCAAAATAACGCTGACGTAAGTTGCTTTTCGTCTTAAATTGATGGTGTAAGCGGTGGTTAATTTTGTATTATATATTTACAATTTTATTGTAACTTTTAGAAGCAATCTTGCTTGTGCTCATGTAATTTTTTTGTCACTGCTTTTCTATTTGCTTGTTGGATATTAGTTCTCTAATTGCTTTCTTGGTATTATGAATGGTAAATACAAGATTTAACAAAACATTAAACATTGACAAGCCTGTTCCGTTTCTGTTGACAACCATTAAAAGAATTGCTTTTTGTCAATTTTACTTCTAGCGGCTTCATATCTAATTTTTTAATTTTTAGGCTCTTCACAATCAATCGAACCTTGTTTTTAATTCCGTTTGCCGCCCCCAAATAAAACCGACGGAATCTTGCGATAATTCGAATTGTACTTCGCCAAATGAAATGTTTACAACTGCTTTATCGACGATTTCCAGTCATGTGAATCCACGCAAGCCCGTAAATTATTCGGGAGCTCCGAATTCTAATCTTGTCAATCCTATTGCTCCTATGCAGGCGATTGTATTTCCGATTACTCCGCCAACAACTGCTGATGTAGGTTTTAACACAATGTCTCCCAACCTCATTGCGATGCCCTCTTTACTAAAGTCAAACACTGTGATGCCGAGTAATTCCGTTTTCAACCCATACTTAAACGCGATGCTTAATATGCACATGGAGAAAATGCTTTGTCAAGGTTGGAAGAGTGTCGCGGATTCGCCCTTGGGTTTTTCCAGCAGTCAAAACGCAAACAACTGCGACCCTTTTTCATAAAACTAGATGTTATGTAAGTTAGTGTTTGAGTGTCGTTTTGTAAACTGCGTCACCCGACGAACTTGTGGATTGTATTGACAGAGCAATAGGCATTATTTAAGAGTTGATTGTTTTTGTTTTGCTTAATGTTACACAATTGTTTCCTTGTATTAAATATTTGTTTTTTAAAATTGTAATGGTTAGAAATTAATTGTTTTGTGTCTGTGGACTTTATTTTAAGCTTGTGACTGAAATTAAACTCGATTTATTTGTTATGTTTTTTTAAAGTTTTTTGTTTTTAACTGTTATTGTTTTTAATGAGCCTATCGTCACTTAGTGCGATTTGGGTAAAAATAAAAGACATTCTCGGGCCTAATTTTTGTTCTGTTCGAACAGAGATTTAAAAAAAACTTATATAATCAATATGTAGTGATGTAATATTGAAATTCATCTTCAAAACAAAGCCGTAAACAGGATAAGAGAGAAATGGTAAGTAACTTATTGTACAAGAATATTAGCCTTTTTAACAAAGTTTGCCTCTATCAGGGTTCTATGGTTAAAGATGTGACTTTAAGCGATGATCTGCCAACAGAATTCCTGCATGACAAACATGCCGAGTATATTGGTTCTTACGGCAAAGATAAAAGCGATTATGAATATTGTATGACTGAATATCTTCGCTTAAGCGGCGTTTACTGGGGGCTGACTACTATGGATTTACTGAACTCGCTTGACAGGTGAAATGGTATGAAAAGTTTTGATAGTATTGCTGACCTGCTTTGAGGCCGTTTATGTCAATTTGTTGTTTAGTAATCGATGTCGAAAGCTTGTTTTGCAATTTTTGTGAAGTTAAAATATTCAAGTTTTAATAAAAGACATTTGGTTTGCATGTGTTATTTTCATTATATTTTCAAAGAATGGATGAAAACGATATAATCGACTTTGTCAAATCTTGTCAAACCGAATCAGGGGGATGTGGGCCCTCCCCGAGGCACGACCCCAGCATTCTCTACACACTGAGCGCCATTCAGGTGGGGATTGTTAAATGCTTTTGTGTTGGTTTGTTCGTTTTAAAGACGTGTTGTGTTCAGATTCTGTGCATTTACGATCGACTTGATGCAGTTGATGTAGACGCTGCTGTAAATTACATTGCTGGCTTGCAAAACGAAGATGGTTCTTTTTCAGGTATTTCAGTAATTTTATTGAAAAACGTTTTCCTATTGTTAGTTGTGTGAATCGAAATAGGTTTCAACCGAAGTTAGGCTATTGTTCTCTAAAAAACTGTTAAAAACAACGTTTTTGGTGTTGTTTTGAACAGTTTTACTTACACCGCTATTTTTACACGTGTAAATACTTTAAATATAACTCCATTGATTATGCTTTTCTCATAACCTTGTTGTGCAATGTCCCTTTAATTAGAGAATATCGAGCGACGTTTTCTAGCGATAAAGAGCGCCGTATTGATGCGAACATGATCGACCCGGTTGCGGTCCAAAATTTACTCTTGATTTTTTTGTGTCATTGATAAAGACATTTTTACGGCACTTTCCTCTGCTTGGCGGTATTAGCAAGCAGTTTTTAATTTTAGACATATTAATAAAAAACTATAAAAAAAAAAAAAATTCTACCTTCAGCAATATCTTGGCATCTCAGGAAGCAGGTCAATGTAATTGCTTAACATCTGCCCTAAGTATAACGTCTCTGACGTTTTTCTAATAATCGGAAGAATAAATAGAGATAAAATAATGATAAAAATAATTAGATATAAATTCATGATAAAAAAATTCCAGTTCTTCACTGAATAATTTCAATAATTTTTAGGTGATGAGTGGGGTGAAGTAGACACTCGATTCTCTTTCTGTGCAATCGCGTCTCTTGCATTAGTTGGTCGCTTGTGGACGAATTGTCCGGTAAATATTGACAAGTGCGTCGAGTTCATAATCTCGTGCATGAACTTCGACGGCGGATTCGGGTGTAGACCAGGCTCCGAAACTCACTCCGGACAGGTGCTTGTTTGCATGCGGAACGTTTGCGGTGCCGCGGTGGAACTTTTCCAACGTTTAGGCTGTTTGATTTTTGTCGTTCAATGCAAAGCTTGTGTTTTGACTTAAAACGAATTTCATGCGTAACTGCCTATTTTTCAAACAAGAAATATGACAAAAAAAAAGGAGAGAAATAAGTTGAACTGTTTTTAGCTTTTTCGAAATCAGCATTGAGTAATCTCTTGACGCTTTAAAGTAAAATTCACCAAAAACACATGTTGATCTGGGAATAATTTGCTCTTTAATCCATTGCTTTTCAGATTTACTGCTGTGTTGGAGCATTGTCGATTCTTGATGAATTACATCACGTCGATGCTGATTTACTCGGCTGGTGGCTATGTGAACGACAACTGCCTTCCGGTAGGTGACGCTCGTGATTTAAAAATCATTATTTCATATTAAATACAAGTTTGTATTGAAATGAATTATCATTGCTTTGCAATCCAAAGTTAGTTCATTTAATCTAATTTATTCAGTACATTAAAGAGATTTTGCATCAAGTTTTTTAGTCAAAATATGAATTGTCAATTGAGTTTCTTAGCACCATTAAGTCCTACTTTTGAATTTGCTTGTTTTCGACTATTTTTCAAACATTACTTCAAAAAAATTAAGGTTTTCATTCTTACAAATAATCCTACTTTTCGGTTTCTAATTGTTTAGGGGGGTTGAATGGACGTCCAGAAAAGCTCCCGGATGTCTGTTACTCGTGGTGGGTGTTATCGTCGCTTGCAATCCTGGGCCGGTTGAAGTGGATCGATAAAGACAGTTTACGGAAGTTTATCCTTGCTTCTCAAGATGTAGAAACTGGTGGTATTGCTGACAGACCAGGCGATATGGTGAGATCAACAAAGAAGAATTAAACGCGCTTAGTGTTCCGACTTTCGTTTCATAGAGTACGATAGTTTGTAGCGTTAATTTTTATAAATTGCTTCAAACAATAAATAGTTTAAACAGTTCTATTTCCTTTATAGAAAAAATAGCTAAACTGTTTTATCTTTCTCATTTATAACAAAATGCAAATTTTTGAAACAAAGAAATACAAAATTTTTTTGACATTTCAATATTAACATTGAAGTTATTGAATGAAAATTGCATAATAATAAGTAAAAAGGAACAAAAGTCTTTTAAATTCGTTGTTAATTTTTCTTCAATCACAGGTCGATCCGTTCCACACATTGTTCGGGATCGCCGGGCTGTCGCTTCTCGGTGAATCAAGTCTGAAAGAAATCAACCCGATCTTCTGCATGCCACAGCACGTGATCGAACGAATTGGCGTTCGAGCTCAGACTTTGTCGTTGTAGTTGCGCTCGCGCACGCATCTTTACGATCACATGTTACTCAAGTTGGATTCGTCGTCGCGAATTAAACGAATCGGGCCGCAGTCCGACAGCCTCGTTTATTCGTCGCAGTGATCGCGCTAATGTGAATTACATTACTTTTTTCGCTGAGTATAATGCGACAAGATTTTTAATATGGATCTACATCAACTTTCTTGCAATCTAGTATCAGAACAACTCGATTAAGTTTGAAATTTATATTTTTCAAAGTCTTTTTGTTTAATCATGTCCTTACTTGTTGGATAAAAGATTTAAACTGCATTTCTACAGATTGAGTAAAACAGTAGCCTGCCTGATTTTTTTTTAATTTTTGCGATTGTGTTTTTATTTCAATATTATTTTTAAAATCACGCACATTGATGTTGTTGCCTGTCAAATAATAATTTGGTCGTACTGAATAGTGAATGTAGCATATGTGTATTCAGCTGCAAGATTTAAATGAATTATTTAATGTTATTATTAAAGATTCGTTATTTATTGTGATCGGATGTTTTTTTATCGTCATTTATGGCGTTTACTTCTTTAGGCCACAGTTATTACAATTAGAACCAAAACCTTTTACTTTTTGTCACTGCCCTAAAATTCCTAATTTTTGAAACTTGCGGGGCAATTGCCCCCCCTCCGGCAGGTACAACTATGCATTTATGACGAACCATTTGAAGGCATTGTCTTTATTGCCGCGAAAGTTAGCCGCATAGTTGACGAACCGCTACAATTGAGAGTAGGCTGATGTCAACTTGGTCGTAGCAGTTGAGAGGAAACGTTGAAAACAAAAATTTTGTGCGGAAAAGTCACAGTACAACTTTACTACTCTGACTAACTTCGAGGCCAGCGATAATACTAGGTTGATGGACTTGCCAAAACATCTCTCGTTTTAGTTAATGCCTGCGGTCTAGGATGGCGCGCTTTCGTTTCTTTATTTAAAAATCTCATCAAATTGCTCTCAAGACAATTTCGAATAAACAACTAACTAGGTAACTCTCAAGATTTGACTTTACATGACGTTTTGGTACCACACTTTTCTGTTTTTGAATGCCCTTGCATTGAGTACCATTTTAAGTTGATTTGAACCATGCAAGTATGTAAGTATTCAAACTACACAATGTGAGACGAGAAGTAAAAGAAGTTGCTGAGTCGAGAACTCAACCGATGTCATACCTTTGTTTTCTATCTAGCGTAGCATTGATTAGGGTTTCATAACATTAACCGCTTGGCTACACAGTAAAACTGGCATATCTTTCTTGATATCGCAGAATTGTCAAAATATAAAGATTGACCTTACGGTGACATATATTTTGCGGCATATATAAGTGTTTCGTCATAGTAGCGTCTAGCTTCCGGAGGATTTATAACAATAAAAGATATTCCCTTGTTGCCAGATGTCGCGAATTCGCCTCATACCAGACATTTGTATTTTATTTAGTACCGGTACTGAAACAATTTTTTCTCCGGCAGTCTGTTGCTGCTAGTTAGACATTTATCTCCTTTCTGGCAACATTTAGCATTGAAAAAATTTTTTGTAAAGGGCTACAGTCAGTTTCAATGCCAGGGATGAAACTGCTGCGTCATGTCAAAGCTGGTAGTATTTTCTTGGATGTGTGATATAATGAAGAACTAAGTTTTTTTCGGAGAAAATTTTTTAGTGTCTGTATGTTGTAAAGTATCAGTTGAAGCAGAGCAGTCGCAGTTGCCACTTTAGATTTTTTGTGTTGAACGAAAATTCAGTTTGATGCAAATATGCGACACTCGCCAATAAGGTGTTTCATAATTCCATATTTCATCATCACAGTAAAAACATAATCTTGTGAGAATTTTGTTAGGCACACCTTACAAAAGAGTTCCATTTTTATTGAAACTTTTGTAGTATTTCTATAATGAGAATAATGGCGCATAGGATTGACTATTTGCTGGTACGTTGTCCGATGTGCCTCCATTTTTTATCATCTAACCGTTGATATTTGTGCTGGTTGACATAGCGCTTGCTGTTTCTTTTATTCTTATGATCTCTTAATATATTTGTAACCCAAATGCATTACTTGCTATAGGTTAGGCTTAGGACACTTGTAGAAGATGTAGTGGCATAGGTGATCTGAAAGATGATGTTATAAGAGCATTATACAAAGCTGATGATTTGTTACACAAAAAGCAGATAAGGTCAATTTTATCGTGTTGTGCACAACATGCATAGCTACGTTGATCTACAGAAGAGCTGTGACCAGACATGATACAAAGGTTTTGTTTACAATTTTCAAATATATATTGGAAAAATTTATTTTGTTTCTCATCATCCAGACTTGAGGGCAAGCTTCAAAATAGTCTTGCAGTTGGTTTAGATAGTGAGAGAAAGTACAAATTATCTGCTTTACTTTGACAATTGATTCTGATCACTACAGCTGTTTGTGAAATTGGCATAAAATAGAATCTATTTCATTGAGACAGTGCGATCAAACAGATTCCATAATTCTTTCAGCAATGATGCATCATCATTGAAACAAAAAAAAGAAGTTTATGTATGAAAAAAAAGACTGCCATTGATGATGTTTCAGTAAGAGCGGTCAAGTGGTACGACAACATGGTTGTAGCATTAAAACCAGTATTTTTGTGAAAGCATATCTGGTTGGTCAGACTAAACAGTGAGACAGGAAAAGTAAACAAAAGTTTGTTTTTTATCTCTATATTTTTCCTCCTGACTCGTAGGAAAGCGACGGAGGCGCTAATACATAGGGTAAGCACTTACCCAGACCTGCTTTCGGAAATGCCAAAATATTGCTGTCTGCTTGTAACCTAATTTAATAGAGATATAATTTTTATTTAGAACTGCTTGCCAAGACTACCAAGCAGGGGAAAGCAGTGATAAAAGTCTCGAAACCAATTTTTTGCGGTCTCGGTCTCAACCATGTGCTGATGGTCTCTCTCTTGGTCTCAAGGTGACGTGGTCTCGGTCTCGAGACCGGACATTTTTTGATATTTTTGTAACTTGATGTTATTGCGATGAATTTTGCAATTACTTAAGAACAACACTCAATTGGACGAGGTAATAAGCTTAGAGTCAAGCTTCTTTAATCTTTAGTTTTGCAACTTTCTTACGTTTATGTCAATGAAGATTTTGATTGTGATCAAGGCCATCTGTTACAAGCTAATCCGATTACGAAAAAATTTTATTTTAATTTTTTTCTTTTACAACAAACAAGTCTAGTAATGCTCTAGATCAGCGGTTCCCAAACTTTTTTTGTTCACGGCGCCCTTCGAAAACTTGTCAATACTCGCGGCGCCTTAATAAAGCCAAAATTTTGTAATTTTTAAGTTTTACTGTACCAAGAAATTGTATTTAAATCATGTTCATTATTCAAAATGCACAAAGATGTCAGCATTATTCGCAAAATACTAAAAAACATTTAATGTGAGCAGTGAGCTTGTTGCTCTATGCACATTTTATTAAACCGCGGTGCAATGTTTGATATCGCAACACACATGTCGCGCTCAATGTCAATCTTATTGCGATACTTCGACTTGATTACTGCTACCGCAGAAAACCGGCTTTACATAAGTGTGACGTTGCAAATGGCAAAAGAACACCGAGAGCTTTACAGCCTACATGTGGCACTCAGATCGAGCCCCTCAACCCAGAATGAAATGAGTAAATTAAGGTTATTTAGCTCTCGTACCACAAAAACATTGTCAAAAGAATCAGTTTTAACTATTAGAAAAAATTAAATTGAAAGAGTCACTTCAGTCAAATTGCTAGGTGTTATATTTAATGAACGCCTAACATGGAAAGACCACATGGCAATGCTAATCAGCAAACTAAAATCATTGCTATGCGCAGTAATGAGAGTAAAGCCTTTTCTAACTCAAGAAGCTCTACTTACACATTTTCATTCACTAATTCTGAGCCATATAAGGTATTGCATTACAACTTGGTGCTATGGACACTCTGTGTTACTTAATAAATTACAAAAAATCTGCAACAAGTTTATTAATATGATAATCTGCACTAATCCCGCAAAAAAACGCAACAAAGAAATAACAAAAGATAATATTCTTAATATACAACAACTCTATAAATTAAATATTTCAATTTTCATGTACAAATCATTCCACAAGCAATTACCGTCAGCATTTAACAATATATTTCAAAGAAAAACGTCCACTGTAATTACTAGAAGTAACTCTCAAATCATACCTATATCATGCAAAAACACAGTAACAAAACAATCAATAAGATACATTGGCCCAAAAATTTGGAATGAATTACCTGAAAAAATAAAACTATGTAAATCCTTAAGTACATTTGTTAAAAAATCTAAAGCATTCTTCCTTGAACAACAATCAAACTAATAAACTGTTACGTAGGTCATCATTTAATATCTTTTGCTGGTCTTCCTTTTCTTGTGTTTCAGGAAAACAACTGAACAATTTGAAAATCTTCAACTCTACAACGGTCAAGAAAAGACTCAAGAAAAGTTCTTCAGGATCACTCTTGTTTCTACCTGAACAATTTTTTTAGCTATTGCATAAATTTTATTTTACTATTTATTGTTACTACTTTGCATCGGTTTTTGTAGATTTTTTTTTATTTTTTTTTATTTTTTTTTAGTATGTTTTCTTATGTTGTTTTTGTGTTCTTTTTGTTTGTTTTTTTTTTACTAATGGTGTAATGTTTTTGTTTTTGTATTTTTCTTACTGAGGTTTTTGTTCGGAAAATGATCTTTTGATCCGCAACAGGATTTCTTTCGGTGGGTTTGTTTGCCTGTTGTGCTGGTAGAATATGTTCATGCTTTTACATATTTTTAAGGACTGATCATATTCATCCAGCCGAACTCTGCTATGGTCCCACCATTGCACCGCCCCCATAGCAGTATTTTATTAAGCAAATAACCTCGGTCCTATACATTATTTTTTTTTTCTTTTTCTTTTTCTATTTTTTTAAACAATTTTATAATGAGGTGAAGCAACCTTGCTTCTATATTAAACAACAAGTCACACCTTTCATCGCTAATTAGCAAGTCACAACGTCAACTCGTTTTGGTTGCTTTTTCTAACCCCGTCTTTAACAACACACAAACTTTTCAACATTTTGTTATTTTGTTCATGTGGCGGAGCAGAAATAAAAGAAAACTGAACTGAACTGAACTGTATAAACTTTTCAAAATGAGGTCAGAAGAAAGATCCATAAATTGTTCAGCTTCCAGAGATGTAAACCCCTGAGAGGCATTTGCATTATCAACAAAAAGATTTCCTATCCAATTGCGCTTCTCAATGTCTTCAGAAAAATATTTCTCAAAATGCGAGATTAAAGCATTTAAATGCGAACACATCACAGTCTTCATATTACACTCATCCGTATTCTGCAGGGAGAGATTTCCAGATTGCGAGTTTAAACGGGATTTTAAAAGTGAAAACTTATCACATTGCTCGTTATTTATCAGCAGATCAGTTTGTAACAACTGTAGTTTTCTTTTAAAGGCTGTAGTTTTGTCATGGAGTTGTAGAAGGTGAGTTTCTTTTTCCTTGGAGGGAGATGTTTAATTGATTTAATTTTAAAAAAATATCGCAGAGATATGCCAACTGTGTCGGGAAAACTTCATCGTCAAAGGTAGTAGCAAGTGCATGGTTTTCTTCTTTTAAAAATATGGAGATTTTGTTTTCAATTCGTACACACGCAGAAGAACTTTACCTTTGGAAAGCCACCTTGCATTACAATAAAACAATAAATTGTTGTGCTCTCTTAATTTATCGCGAAGACGTTGGAAAAGCCGAGCTTTAAGCGGCCTTACTTTTAATGAAGTTCACAGTTTTGACAACAGCTTTAAGCACTCCATTAAGGTCAATACTGAGCTGTTGCGAAGCCAGCGCCTCACGTTGTATTAGGCAGTGGGTCCATTTTGCGTTAACGGTAACGCCCTGCACTAACGTTCGCAACCCGCCAAAGAGGCCAGACATAGTTCGGGTACCATCAGTGCATAAACCAACGGAATATTTCCACTAAAGATTATTTTCCTTAAAAAAATTGTTTAGTATTGCAAACAATTCATGCGCTCTACAATTTGTTAAAATAGGTTTACAAAGGAGCAAATCTTCAACGATATTGTCGTCGTTATCGATAAAGCATACGTAGCAAATCAAATAAGCATCTTTATTACAGGTACTGGTTGTTGCCTCATCTAACTGTAAACTGAACTCATTTCCACGCATTTTTACTAATTGGGGAGACCGGGGCACGTAGTAACACTTTTTTCTTTTTGCTATTTCTCCCATAATAAATGGTTTTTTTCAAAATTCTTGTTTAATATGAAAAATTTAGGTCACTGTATAACTAATATCAAAAAAATAAATTAATAATTTTCAAAGCGTAGTGGTCAAAATTACGATTTAAATAGGCCTATTTAAAAAAAGCGTTACAATGTGCCCCGTCAATGGGGTAAGTTGTAACACCAGTTGGGGTAAGTTGTAACAGCAACAAAATTACTAATAAATGTTCAAATATAAATGTAACTTGAAGAAAATAACAATATGAAAAAGTAAACACAACGAAATCACACATAGCCTAGTCATAGACATGAGTATCATGCACAAAAAATGAGATATTTGGGGTTTGTCTAAAAATGTTAAAACAGTTTTTTTCACTGTTGGATTAGCCTAATCATAAATTTCAGAATTACATTTGTGACAAAAATATGTATTCAAATCTTCAGCAGAAGCTAAATGTGACTTCTTTAGGTAACCATAGCATTGTACCACCCACTCCTCATCAGGACGACTGTTAAAATAGGGCTCAAAAAATGTAATGCAAAACTACGTACTCTTTTGCTTTTAGTGTTTTTTCAAACATTGGTTTTTCTTTGTTTGGAGCTGTAACAGATTGTCCTTTTCTGGTGTGTCTATTAACATTGCACATTTTTTAGACCTTTTCTTGTTTTACACCAAGGACTTAGCCTCTCTTTACGTTTTTTTAGCACTCTGTAGAATTTTACATGGTAAACACCAATGTTTTGCTACTCCCCTTATTAATCTCTTTTTTCAATCATAGCAGCTGCTGCAGCAGCTCTTAAGTTGTCTTGTATTGATGAGCTGGTGTTCCTGTTAGTCTTTCTTTTGTAAATTTTCATATTATTCACAAATGTTGTTGCCAAAGTTACTTTTAATATAAGCTAATTAAACCTATGCACAAAAATATGTGTTACAACTTACCCCATCAACCTATGTTACAACTTACCTCATCTCATACTTAGTAAGTTTTTGTTAATACATCAAAGAGTTAAGTTTTAGTTGCTAAATCTTGTTAGTCATTTAATAGCCTATTGTTTTGTGTTTTTATTGATATAAAACATTTCAATAAAACCGCACCCGCTATCTCTCAAGAAGACAGAAATTAAATTTCGAAAAATTTACTTTGCCTACTCAAAAAGCTTGTTTTAACAGTAAACCTATTTTTAGTCATTGAAACTAAACATTGTTATTTGTTAGTAATCGGTCTTAATATGACTGTTAATTGGGGCCATTTAAAATTTTGTTGGTTGATGTTAGATTTTGACAAATATGAATGTTAAAACTTACCCCGTGTTACAACTTGCCCGGTCTCCCCTAGGTGATCATTAATATTATTCGAAATTTTATCGATCCTCCTACTAATGGTATTGTTTGAGAGCGGAACAGCTTTTAGTTTTTGAGCAGTTAATTCTCCAATTATTGTCGAAACTAAGTCAAGAGCAGCAGGAAGCACAAGTTCTTCCGCAATGATATGCAGTTTTTTACATTTCGCGATTCTGTACGCAACTTTAAAAGACGCAAGCTGTGCTTTGACTGGTGTTTGCAAAAAAATTGAAAATACGACCGACTGCTTATTCATTTTTGATAACTTACGAGCAAAAAATTCGCCTGGTTTCTAGATAAGTTGTTGTAACTAACAACTAACAACTAACAAGCGGTCCCACACAGCTGCTGCTTACCACACACTGTAAAATTGTAAAAAGCTGCTAACAAGTTTCACATTGTAATTTTTGTGAGGAAACCAGTAAATGCAACAACTTTCACATGTTTTCGCGGCGCCCAGTTTGGAAACCGCTGCTCTAGATGTTTCTCCTCACACGCTTGCCGTTAACGCATTCACACTAATTAATCTGAGTTTAAAAAAATAAAGTAACTTGATTACGTAAATATTTTTTAAAGCTAGTTTTTTTCGTAGTTAAACAAGCTTCAACAGAAGAACAAAAGAAATAATACAATAAAATCTAGATTAACCGCAGCAAAATATCATAGATTATGTAACTTTAATTTAGCCTAAATGCAACAGTAGTCCCAGAGAGCGTTTTTCAAAAAAAAATTAAACAAAGTTATGACAAAAACGAGGTTGTTAAGAAAAATTAAAGATAAGTATGACAAAAATCGAGGTTGTCAAGAAATAACTAAACAAAGGTATGACAAAAATCAAGGTTACCAAGAAAAAATTAAACCTAGATATAAGAAAATCAAGATCGCCAAGAAAAAAAATCGAAGATAGTTATAAAAAAAAATTAAGGTTTTCAAGAAAAAATTAAACAAAGTTATGACAAAAATCGAGGTTGTTAAGAAAAATTAAAGATAAGTGTGACGAAAATCGAGGTTGTCAAGAAATAACTAAACAAAGGTATGAAAGAAATCAAGGTTACCGAGAAAAAGTTGAAGATAGTTATAAAAATTAAGGTTTTCAAGAAAAAATTAAACAAAGATATGACAAAAAATCGAGATTGTTAAGAAAAAATTGAAGATAGTTATGAGAAAAATTAAGGTTTTCAAGAAAAAATTAAACAAAGGCATAACAAAAATCAAGGTTGCTAAGAAAAATTGAAGATAGTTACAACAAAAATTAAGGCTTTTTTTTTATTTTTTTATGTTTTTATCTCTATATTTATCCTCCTGACTCGCAGGAAAGCGACGGAGGCGCTATACATAGGATAAGCAATTACCCCGACCTGCTTCCGGAGATGCCATGATATTGCTGTCCGGTAGTAATTTAGTAGAGATATGACTGCAATTTAGAACTGCTTGTCAAGACCACCAAGCAGGGGAAAGTGTCGTAAAGTGTCTTTCCCAAGGACAGAACAGAATGGTGCAAGTGGGTTTTGAACCGAGACCATGTTGATTATCAGTCCAATGCTTTAACCACTCGACCACGCTGCCGACCACGCTTTTAAGAAAAATTAAACAAAGGCATGACAAAATCAAGACTGTTAAGAAAAATTCAAGATAGATGTGACAAAAATCGTGGTTGTCAAGAAATAACTAAACAAAGTTATGACAAAAATCGAGGTTGGTTAAGAAAAAATTGAAGATAGTTACGAGAAAAATCAAGGTTGTTAAGAAAAATTAAATAAAGGTATGATAAAAATCAAGGTTGATTAGAAAAAAATTGAAGAGAGTTATGACAAAAATCAAGGTTGCTTAGAGAAAAATTAAACAAAGATATGACAAAAACCATAATTATTAAGAAAAATTAAACATAGGTATGAGAAAAATCAAGGCTGACAAGAAAAATTAAGGTTAGGTTTAACAAAAATCGAGGTTGTCAAGAAAAAATTGAAGATAGATATCTAAAAATCACGGTTGACTAAGAAAATGTTTGAAGAATTAAACAAATGTGTAACAAAAATCGAGGTTGCTAAAGAAAAACTTTTAAAATTTCAAAAGGATATAATAAAAATCAAGGTTGTCAAGAAAAAAAATTTAACAAGGGAGTAACAAAAATCAAGCTTGTATAGGAGAAAATTGAAGATAGGAATGACAAAAATCAAGATAAACTTTTAAAAATTCAACAAAAGTATAATAAAAATCATGGTTGACAAAAAAAAGTTTGGAAAAATTCAACAAGGGTATAGCAAAAATCAAACTTGTTTAGAAAAAAAAATTAAAATAGGTATCTAAAAATCGCAGTGTTTGAAGAATTAAACAAATGTGTAACAAAAATCAAAATTGTCTAAAGAAAAACTTTTAAAATTTCAACAAAGGTATAATAAAAATCGAATTTGTCTAGAAAAAATTGAAGATAGTTATGATAAAAAACAAGGTTGTGTAAGAAAAATTTTTTGAAAAATTGAGCATAAGTATAACAAAAGTTAAAATTGCTTAGAGAAAAAGTTTTAAAATTGAACAAAGGTATAACAAAAATCGAATTTATCTAGAAAAAATTAAAGATAGGTGTAACAAAAACTGATGTTGACTAAGAAAAATTTTTGAAAAATTGAATATAATCATAGCAAAAATCAAATTTGCCTAGAAAAAATTGAAGATAGTTATAAAAAATTAAAAATGATTAAAAAAAAATTAAACAAAATTATATAATAAAAATAAAGGTTTTTTAGAGAAAAAATTGAGTTTAGGTATGACAAAAATTAAGGTTTTCAAGAAAAAATTAAACAAAGGTCTAACAAAAATTAACGCTTAAACGTGCACAAGTACTGCCTTTGTGATTAAAGTTAGAAAAAAAATATATTAAATCACTTTTTGGACGTAGCTAGAGTTTACTTAAGGTCAAATCAATACGATTCAGAACAGGAAACAACGTTCATGCTTCAGGAAATACGTCGTAACTATCTAGTGCATAGATTTACAAAGTCGTTTTCAATAGAACTTATTAATCTTATTGTTTTTATTTCTTTTAAAACTTATTAATCTTATTATTAATATTAATTTGAAACTAATTTGATTTGAAACGTATACACTCTAGAAAGTAAAAGATAGGGTTTCGACCTTTTTGTTGGCTCATGCAGTCAAGGGTTCGGAACCGTAGGCGCACTGATGACGTCAGTGCGCCATCGCGCCACAACGCAACAAAAACCAGTCCTTACATACTACTCTCACGGTAAAAATTTCTTCAACTTTGCTGTCATATGATATATTCCTCTATGGTCTAAATTTTTTTATTTCATTGAAAGTAATCTGTTTTGTTAAATTGTAATTTTACCAACAGAGTGCAGTGGAAACATTTTTAGCACATGCATTGTGATTGCACATTTCTGTCAAGTCGAATATTAATTTCAGAACAACTTCAGTAACTTGATAGCAGGCGTACATATCATAATTAAGCCATCGATGCAAGTCTTTTGTTAAATTTGGATTCCGTCAGAGGTTTTTCTTTATGTATTGCCTTATTAAACTTTGGGCAGAAAAAACAAAAATTTTAACTTGCCAAATAAAGCTCTAGCAATTACAAGCATAAATAATTTAATTACCAAATCAATTACATGTACAACTAAGTTTTGTGTATAGGTAAATAAACATAGCATGCAATATTGAGCCATTATGGATATATAGTATCATCACAAAAATCAGCTAACTATGCCAGAACACCTCGGAAAGGCTCCTGTCTCCACTTTATGGACAGCTGCAACAACTTAAATCCTATATAAACATTTATGCTTGCTGAACAACCCTGCCCAGTCAAGCACCAGTGTAGCACGATGGTCAGAATATAAATGGAGCATGGAGTGGCGAAAAAACGTCTCTAGACTCCACACATTTATTAAGAAAGTCAGCCCAAAGACACCGGGATTTAGCTTTCTCAGACCTGCGTTGGTCAAGCTTAACCGCCTCCGAACTGGCGTTGGTCTATTCCGCTCAGAAACGCACAAATGGGGTATAGCTTTTACAACGGCCAGTGTGGCGCAAAGGAGCAGACAGCTGAGCAAGTAATAATATCTTGCCCCATCTATCACTATCCAACTCGATCCCAGGCTCTCTCAGATGTCGACAAGAGCCTGGTGACCTGGCTAATCGAAACATGTCCGGCCATTCAGCAAACTATCCAGCTCTCTTTGATCACCTCCAAACGAAGAAGAAGAAGCTAACATTTACAAATACTAAATCCCAATTTGTCAAATATAACACATGAAACATCAGTCAAAAACTTCCTAAAATGGTTCATTTTAATTTTTTATATAAATTAATATCAAAGAATAAATATTTACTTTAATATTGCTATAACATTAAAATCCAAACTTATCTATTTTGATGCCCAAAATTTTGAGGACGTTTGACCAGTTTAATTCCAAGCTAAGTAAGTTAAATATTGCCGTTTTTAAAAAAACCTCAAAGACATGATTCAGTTAATAGTAATTCAGCTAAAATCTTCACGTATAAGACGTAAAGACATAAAGCTAAATGATAATTGACAATAAATTTTCAATAATGCCTCGTTAGTGCTGTACAGGTATTTTAAAGTCTATGGGTTAAATTTGACACATTGCGTTCCACAGTACTAAAAACGTTGTCCAATTAGAATATTATAATTCGGTGTTCATCTTTGAAACAAATTTCGTTTGCGTTTTCGGATCAGAAACAAGTTGAGAGTGAGTCTACAAAATATAAATTATATTTATACAACCGTAGACGCAAATTTGATCTGCACATTGGCTTAGAAATGCATAAAACACAATAACATATAGCCTATATAAAACAATGACAAAAAAATAAAAACACTAATTCTCAAATGAGACAACAGCTCTTACAAAAGCTTTATCCAAGCCTTGAATTGCAGTTAATACGTACAAAATGTAACGAGAGAGGTTTTTACGCAGATGACTTGATACTGTTGAGTGAAACGATGGAGGGTCTGAAGAAAAGGTTTCTAAAATGGAGAAGTGCATTGGAGAGTAAGGGACTAAAAATGAATCTTGAAAAGACGGAGGTGTTGGTGTGTGGGTCAGAGGGTGAAGTTATACGAAATAGAATAGACCCATGTGGAATATGTGGCGAAAGGGTGACTGTCAACTCAGTGCTATGCACAAAATGTGACCAATGAATTTATGGAAGGTGTTAAGTTCAAGAAAGTAACTCCAAGTGCGGCAAGATTTTTTGTTTGTAGTATATGTAATAAAGCAACAAATGGTGTGGGAGAAATGCAACAGCGTAATGTGTGATGAAGTAGAAAACTGTGAAGAGATTTTGCCATCTGGGGGATAGGTTGATGCTAGTGGAGAATGCAAAGCTGCAGTAATTGCAAGAACAAGAGTGGGATGATGGAAAAAATTCAGAGAGTGTGGTGAGATGCTGTTCGGAAAAAGATTCTCTTTGCGGATGAAAGGAAAGACATATAAAAGCTATGTAAGATCAGCTATGTTATATGGAAGCGAAACGTGGTTTTTGAGAGAAATGAAATAGGTATTTTGAGAAGAGAAGAAAGATCAATGGTGAGGGCGATCTGCGGTGTAAAGTTGATGGACAAGCGGCATACAAAGGAGCTGATGGACATGTTGGGATTGAAGAAAGCACCAGATATGCTGGCAAGGGCAAATGGTGTGAGGTGTTATGGTCATGTTTTAAGACGAACCGAGGAAGTTGTTTTAATAAAGGCAATGGTCCAGTAAGTGCATGGAAAACGTAAACAAAGTCGACCGAGAATGAAATGGAGGGAACAAGTTGAAGGAAGCATGAGAAGGATTCGTTTAAAAAATGATGCGGCAGATCGATGTAGGTGGAGAGAAGGTGTACGAAGAGTTGCAGAAGTAGTGGGATCCATCCGGCCACCTTCAGTCACTGGGGATTAAACCGGATTAAAACTGGATTGATGATGATAATAAAAATAACCTGAATTCTAATCCGACCTTAATAAAATCCATTATCTCAAAAATTAAATCTCTATACAATCCAAGTAAAAAAATTGAGTTCGGTTTTTTTTTGTTTTAGCTTCGTCACACACCTAGTCAAAGTACAAACTATAAATATTTATTTTTTATATATTTATCTTCATGATTCGCAGAAAAGCGACGGAGGCGCTAATACATAGGGTAAGCAATTACCCCGACCTGCTTCCGGAATCGCCAAGATATTGCTGTCAGCTCGTAATTTAATAGAGATACGACTTATAATTTAGAACTGCTTGCCAAGATCACCAAGCAGCGGAAAGTGCCGTAAAGTGTCTTTCCCAAGGACACAACAGAATGGTGCGAGTGGGTTTTAAACCGAGACCGTGTCGATTACATACACGATGATCTAACCATTCAACAACGCTGCCGACAGGCTAATAAACATGATTAAGGCTGGGGCTCAGAAAAAGAAAGAAGCAACAAAATGAATGTACGTTGTAGCATGCACGGATAGCAAAAACATATAAAAGTTGTGTAAGCAAAGTAGTTTAACCTCAAATTTTTTTTTCAGTCCGACTAAAACAAAAGATAAATCAAAAATAAGTTTTTTTTAAAGAATGAAAGTATTAGTTCAATAATCTTACTAAATTGCTCAGAAACCAAAAGGTTGTTCAAAAACTTTACAATATCTTTTATTAGATAAACTGAACTTTTTTTGCTAAAAATAAATATACAGTACACAAGCTCAGTCTGTAACTTTTTAACGAGGAGTTATTGCATTTAGAAAACAAGCCGCTTAAAAGACGAGAAGCACCAGACTCAAGTTTTGCTCTTGTTAGAGCTCATCAGTGATGCTTATCTCACTGCGAATCGAACCAACTATCTGTGGTATTGTCTCCTTCATGGAAAACCACAGGTAGTCGGTTCGATTCGCAGTGAGATAAGCATTACTGATGAACTCTAACAAGAGCGAAACTCGAGTCTGGTGCTTCTCGTCTTTTAAGCGGTTTGTTTTCTAAGTAATTCTAAAGTCCTCATAACTATAAAATCTTAGTTATTGCATTTTTCGTTTTTAGCCTTTAAATGAGTATTTACCTCTTTCTCTGTTCGAGCGCAACATTTTCCATTGAAAAAGATGAAAATCCAGGGGTTTGTGCACGAACTGCAACATCCAAGAAGCATTAGAAGGTTTAGTGCTAGACCTTAAAAAAAAAGTCAATGATGTTGGTTTTTATCTACAACTACCGATTTATAATTTATTGACTTTTATTTCCACTTAGCTCCTAATTAAAATAGAAATTATTAATATGATTAAGGAGACAGAAACTAAGCAATATAATGTTTATTACACGTACAAAGGCAGCTGTACAGAAACGTAGTATTTTTAAAATAGTTAAAATTTTTTAGCTACTTCAGTAGTTGTTCAGCATATTTCTAAACGAAGTTTTCGTTATTTTTAAAAAATTTTCCTAAAAATTGCATGACTGCATTAAATTTTATTAATTTCTTCAAGGATTGCCATTTTGTAAAGAAATATCAAAAAATGATACTTTGAAGGCTTTTTTACCAACATTTATTGCGGTTTTTAACCGAAATAATTAAACTATACGTTTACACACGCGTTTTAAAGTTTTAAAACTCATTAGACGATAAAATGTTTAAGTTACGACACAGACACAAAAAGTCATTTTTACAAAGTAATTACGTAAGGAATCAGTAAGCTCCGGCGGTCTATATCCCCAAGCGCTCATCATCTGAATGACAAAGTACGGAGTCCAACAAATCATGTAGTTACTTATAATCACCACCGTCATCTTAACTGTTTTGATTTTTGCTCGTGTAATTTTATTCTCGTTGTTTGTATGGAATTCTAGCATATCTAAAATAACATCTTTTAAAAAAGTCGATTCATTAAAATTTGAGGAGCTTTTTTAAATAAAAGTAACTAAATTAAAAAAAGAAGTCAACTTTCTAAATATGTTACATTTACCATATGAGGCAGTAATTCTAACCAGTAAAAAACCGGGGTACGGAAAGGCTGTCACAATTGCTTTAGTAAAAGATGCGTCAAAAATGACGTTGTTGAGGCAGTCTTGGAACCACATCAAAATACGCGATGTTTCCAACGACACTTCGAGACCGTCAGAAACTATGTGGTGTTGAGTTCACTGCCAATATCGAAATTAAATCCTTCTCTTGATCAGAAAGGCTATCTTCTACGCCAGTGGTTCTCAAGCGGGGAGGAATTCCGCACTGGTGGAGAATTTTGTATTTTCGAGGGGGATTTTTTAAAATGTATTTGAACGTTTTAGAATTAACGATAATAGTTTATAGACTATTTATATAAAGAAAATTTTAAAAGTTCGATTTATTTTGGTTAATTTAACTTTCATGTAAGCGATCGTATTGAGTAAGTTGTTTTTTTTTGCTTTTGTTGCTTTTTGATTAATGTTGCTGCTATTAATTTTTTGATAATAGCAATGGTTTTTTTGTTACATAAAACTATTATGCTTGAGCTTTTTTCATTTGTTAATACAATACTAATTGTTTTGTAGTAATAAAACTTAGTCTAAAACAGGGATGTCCAACCTGCGGCCCACTGCTTACTCAAACTCTAGTTAGGTACATTTTTATAACTTTATCCAATTCGATGTCACTGCTATCATAGTAACGTATAGGGAAACAAAGTGAATAGATCAGTTGATTACTTCGCGAAGTGAAGTCCTATAAAATGATCTATGAAAACTTTTCTGGGCGGAGCTTATCATAAAGATGTTGGCCCCTATAGCATCATTTTGATTATTTATATTGTTTTGCGATTAAATCAATATTGAATGTGTTATTTTCAAACATTTTTTACAATATCAAATTTTAGTTAGTTAATGACTTTGGTGGTAGTAGCGAAAGCAACATTGAATCAATGCGGAGTGATTTGGAATGAGATTACAGTAGTAGCAGCGATACTGCTTTTGGTAAAAAAGGAAATCATGTAGATTTACTAGAAGGGTGGAAAGAGGATCAGACATTTTTAGAGATTCTAGGTCCAATCTAAGAATTTAACATACGGTCAGGGTCCAGGGTTGCATCGTTAGTCCAGGAAAGTGTTGCTCTTAGTGGGTGAAGCTCAGCTGGCTGGATGCCTGAAAGTATTGATTGATGGTCAATTGGAGTGGGACGCAAACATCCAGTAACACTACGCAAGGCGTCCTACAGGACACTGTCTATGAAGCAAGTGTGAGCACTGCAGCATCAGATTGGTACTCAGTACTCAGCTGTTAAGTAGACCATAGATAAGGCAGCTGTGCGCAGTGTTTTGGCTCCAGCATCCCAACTTGAGCCTGCAAGTTGCCTGTGCGGTTTGACGCGCTTTTATAGTTTTTGCTCCACAAGATGGTGACGAAATGTGAATAATTTTTCACAAAATAAGTGGGATTGTACAAAATGGTAAAAGTCTAATGCTGTTAAAACCATTTAGCTCACGTTGGGCCTCTTTGTTACTTAAATGAAACGCTGCTGTCATCATCTTAATGCGACTGAGTTTTAGCTTTCAAGTCTAAAAATGCACAAAATGTTTAGTTATGTCTTGACTTAAAGTCCCCTCAAACACCTTCGAGTTTCCAGTGCAGTTCAAAAATTGTAGAACATTTGCGAAGGTAAACTCTCTGGAAATTGTAGAGGGCAATGTAGACATATATATAAAGAGGTTGAAACGAAGGAGAGTCAAAACCGATTCCTGAACAACGCTGTTTTTCAGACAGTAAATCTAGTTTTGGTTGCTGTCACCAGTAGCAAGTATAAAAGCTTCAGTTTCGGACAAGTTTCATGATTATTCTGACCACGTGCTTATCTGACCATGTGTTTATCTGGCACAAGTCTCAAGCAGCTTGCATGTAAGGCCACGGTGCCAGACAGAATCATATGCTGCCGTCAGATTGACAAATCGACAAAAAAAATCATCGATGTTTTCACTAAAAGTTTGCTAGAACTTAGTTTCTTTTTTTTGCATGCTGATATAAACATATTAATTTGACTACAAGCTAAATTTCCGGTGGGGGGAATTTAGTTTTGAATATTAATTAAAGGGGTCCATAAAATTATAAAGGTTGAGAACCACTGTTCTACGCTAACTAATTTTTGTAGAAGTCGTTGGTTGATTCTCTCCAATTCTTGCTCCTAACTATAATTTACCAATCGAATTTAGATAAAATATAACGTTTATTCAAATGACATCAGTACAAATCATAGATCCACAAAGCGTAGAACTTTTGACAGAAATTTTCTCCAGTTCGACAAAATTCAAATCACTAATACCGACTGTACTTCAATTAACGACTTTACCAGGCAATTCAAACAACTTAGGATCCCCTCTACAAAATAATAGCATAAAACAGCCCCCCGAAGGATTAGGACTGTCTTTCTTCTAACAGCCAAGCTACTTTACCTGGAATTCGATCGACGTAAAACCCCCTCGATAATATACCCGAGTAGAGTAGTCTCCGAACGACTAGGTCTGACTGAGTTTCTATGCTTTTTAAAGTCATAGAAGCAAGTGCTTATATAGTGGACATGACAATAAATAATTAAAAAGATTTTTTGTGGCACAAAATTTTAAAATAGCCTGAAATGTCGCTATAGACGTGGCCATCTATATAGACAAAACTCTTTGATAAAGAGAGGGGGTAGCCTTGAAAAAGGCTGTTTAAGAAAACTCAAACGTTCAACCGCGAGTTATTTTCACCACCAGACGAATTCTTCCTGCAATTCACAAAGACGTTCTGCCTGCTTCTCAACTAAGCATGGTCGTATACCAATACGTGTGCCGCTGCGAATGCCGGTACGTGGGCAGAACTTCTCAACGTCTGCAGGACAGAATCCGCCAACATGTCCCGAAAACTATCCGCAACAAAACCAACCAAGAAAGAATTCAGCCAACGCGAAAAAGTAAAATAAATTCTTCCACACCTAATTGTGATTCGGCTATTGGCACTCATCTTCTGAAACATCCAAATTGCGCCCTTCACTACAATGATAATCAATTTTCAATTCTATCCAAAGCCAGATCTGATTTTCATCTTGCTGTATTAGAATCCATCCACATAACCTCAAGCAAACCTGCATTGTGCCGTCAAAAAGAGTTCGTTTATAGGCTTAAATTATCAACATAATTATATTGGTTTTATTTTATTCTTTTTCAGACTTCAAATTACAACTATAATTTTGCCAAGTTAAACATTCAAATTCCGTCCAATAAAAATTGTTCCATTTCTAACTCGACGAAACGACAAAATTTTTCATTTTTCGACCGCTTGGTGGCTGATGCTTCTAATCAACTGCACTTCAGTATAATTTCTTACTCGGCGAAACGACAATCTTATTCAATATAATTTCGACATTTCAGTTCTTTACTAATTGTAGCGATTTCTCCTGATGAGAGCTACACGAAAACGTTTGAGTTTTCTTAAACAGCCTTTTTCAACGCTACCCCCTCTCTTTATCAAAGAGTTTTGTCTATATAGATGGCCACGTCTATAGCGACATTTCAGGCTATTATAAATAATTAAGCGCGTGACAATTAACAATGAAGGATCTGATTATCATAAAGGAGAACCAAAAGTGATGCATTTCTCAATCCTCGTAATAGCAATGCTTTTCTAATTATTAATAGTTCAAATAGAGCAATAATGTAAACTTGTAAAGCAAACACAATGGGATTTAGATCAAATAGTACAATCCTAATCAAAATTAAGTGGTCTGAGCTCGAGCAAAAAAAATGACTTTATCAGAAACAATAACCAATCACGAAATTAGAACGTCAAGAAAAGGCCGTTTGCGAAACAACCAATAATAATCATCAACATAATTATTAATTTACCTGACTCGTTTGACAATATCGGTAAATTAAACTCAAGGAAAGCATTTGGGGTTGTTACGATTAGCTTTTTGAGATGCCGAGATATTACTATTCGGTTAAAAGTTTTGTATTACACTTATTTTTTAAATTATTTACTTAAATAGTGATACGATTGAAATTCAGAACTGCTTGTTTGAAACGGCCAAGCAGAGGAAAGTGCCATAAAATTGGATTCTTTAAACGAAAATGACAAAGTATGAGTTGAACCGAAATAATGTCGATCGAGCTCTCCATCAATACGGGGTTCCTACTGATCCTATTGGCTTCGCTTCTGATGTAATGTTTTATTGTATTTTGAAACCGTTGAATAGGCCTCGTTCACTTTGGCGCATACTTGGCGTGTGGTATTTTTGTCAGCTATTTAATTTCGACAATGCTGGCCGAACGCCTAAAAATGGGTTGCGGATAGATAAGACCTTACACATTATTTTTAGTAAATAAATCAATTTGACAAAGATATTTAAAACCATTTTTTAAATTTTAATTTCTCTAAACAAAATGCATGAAAGAATATAATCTTGTAGGCCAGTTTGTTTTGAACTATGTCGAACAGTTTGATAAGCATTTTTTTACGACTTTAAACGTTCGAATCTTAATTTCAAATTTTTCTTGCATCGTAAACATTAAAAGTTTTCTGAAGAAAAATATCGAAAATGAAATAAATTGAACTTCAATGTAACATTAACTCCAAATAAAAAGAACAAATCAAAATACATCGCGGTCCATTAATCTATATTTGCAAAGCACATAAAAGTTACTTGTGATCTTGTGAATTCAAACCAGAACCAAGCTTTTCGTTGTAATTCTTTCATGAGCGGAAGCGTCTAACTGCAATCTTACAGCTTATACTAGGGGTCGGCAATTTATGGCCCGCCAAGCAAAATCATCCAGCCGTGACATGTCTGTCAATTAAAAGAATACGGACCGCCGTCTCGTTTGCAATCCTATTTTTTAACGTAAAATTTTCAAACCATCTGTGCGACAGTAAAACTGCAATACATTTAGTTACAAGAGGAATGCAAAATTGCTTTATTTTCATGTACAAAATCTGGTGCAGAACAAAAAAAGTCCACACTTTAAATTTATGTGGCGTTGCTCCTTTTAGTTTCAAAAAAACTAGTGAAGACCAAAAAAAAGATTTTCACTTTCAATTTGTGTGACGGCAAGAAAGGTGAAAAGTGCGGCCCCCATAACATTATAAATTTGGTTTTTGGCCCGTGGCATGTAAAAGGCTGCCGGCTCCCAGGCTTATACCCATCAATAAACTATAAATAAGTCGTCGATATGCATGGATTACAATTGCTGTAATCATTCTTTCAAGTTTAGACAAAATCATTGTCTGCCTTTGGTGTAAAAGATGTGGGTTTGATTTTCAGGACAAAAAATTGGACCCAGTTATTGTCTTGGGGCATTATCGCCAAGATAGGCACAGCAAACTTAAGACACGCTCTCTTATAAATAATTCAAACATATCAAAGCTCTTATTCAAACTAATTTCTTTCAGCCGACGAAGGAATGATGCACATAATGCACTGCAAGAGCATTACCTTCTTTATGATTTTTTATGGCATTTCTACTTTTAATCTTAGAAATTTCTTACAATTTCTTTTTTCCATTATGCCCTGCTGTTAATTTAACTGCTACTTGGCCAAAAAACAATCGATTTAGATTTTTAAACAATTTAAGCTTTGCGTAGTTTTAGAAAATTATTGTAAATGTTTTAAAATATCCAGTTTGAAAACTGTGCTTTATGCAAAAAATTAACATTACGTTGATTCTCCTTATTTGAAGGTTGCAAAGCTTGACTTTCATCACTTGACTTTTTCTTACGATTAAAAGTCCTCTTGTTAATTGTGAAGCAAATCTTTCCATATAGATAGGAAATCACGAGTAATGGTATTATCTAAAAAAAATTACAAAAAAGTACTTTAAATTAATTGGTAGACACTCGTGCTTTTCTGTCACATAACCGAGTTTTATATATAAATTCTTAAAAATAATCATAATTTGCAACAAATAACCATGCAACACCAAACAACCAATTTGAGCCAACTACTGTACAACTTTCAAAACGAAGTATTATTTTTAAAAGTCCTAAGATGTCCGAGTAGGTCAGATAAAAAATATCAAGACAAGAAATAGCTCTGCCACAAAACCTGGGTAAAAACTAAGCAGATTATCCCCGATGAGAGTTTAAAACTTGAAACCTGGGTTGGGTGATAAGCTCCGGGTCAGCGTTGGGCATCACACACGTATTACGCTCGTACGCACGTCTCATACGTACGCACGTAAGGGTGATAAGCTCGGGGTGGGCGTGCGTGATGCCCAACGCCACAGATTGTAATCTTTAGTGCCATCTGTCCTAGAATTCGATATACAAGAAATAAAAAACCAAAAAAACCATAATAAATTCGGAAAACTTTTTCCAAACCCATATCCCACTTACAAGTAAATAAAGAACAATACAAAATATGTCACAAAAAGTGTAAAAAAATATTTGTGTAGACTATTATTTGAAATAAGTCAAAAAAACCTTTTACATTTCCTTCCTAGTTTCAATATTAATGCTTTTGGTGGTCTAATAAGTGTATGGGGGCATTGGAGGAAAAAAAGGGGCATTTGCCCTATTGGAATTTTAAATTTTACTATATAGGCCATATTGCATAAATTTAAAAGTAAGTTCGCCTTTTGTGTTTGCCTGTAAAAATTGTGTAATTTTTTAAAAATAATCTTGAAAAATTTTACATGGGTTGCAATAAATTCATGATTAAACGTTTGTCTTGAATGACAAATGATAAAATTTTGATTTGGAATCGAGCTAAGCTTGAGTCATTAATTTATTTGAAGAATTTATTGTAGTTGGATCTTTCTCAGATTTCTTAAAATTAGACCCGAGTCTCAATTCGAGTCATTTTCAGCTATGAAATATATAGAGTTAATTTTGCAGCCGAGATCTATTTGACTTGCGAATAAATTGTTTTTTTTATAAATATTAAAAGTGTACCAAAAAGACTCCCTTTTAAAGATTTTTAAATACGCCATTGTTTTAGCCCTTATTTCCGGAAACGTGTCAGCAGACGCCCACAATAAGTGATCCACAAGCAAGTTTAACTATAATTGATTTTAAAACCGAAAGCAATATTGCTGTAGGGTTAGGCCAATGACTCTAAATTAGTTGAGGATATTGGATTCCACTTAGCTTTGAAGTTAAACTTGTGATGATTGATCTTTACTGAACTTCTGAAAACACTATTAAACTTTCAAAAACATTTAAGATTTGTGTAAAAAATTTTGTTTTAGAGTCCACAGAATTTCACAAAATTAGTTTATGATCCACATGTTCCAACTAGTTTAGAAACCCTGATTTAGATAGATCGTATTAACCTGTCACTAATTGCACCGAAGCGCTATTTGGCATGTCTTCTCTGAAATTTTAAACGTTTGGCCATCATTAAATGGTTACTTGTACTACTAACAGCCTGGAACATAAAAATGGTATTTTTATTTACTTATGAAATGAGTTTTAAAGAACGTGTTAAAAATTGCAAAACAGTTAAAATTTATTTGTGGGCTTACATCAAAAGTTACGAACATGCGGCCAGCGAATCGGTTTGAGAAAAGCAATCCCCTTCCAAATTTTTTGCAAACCCCGCCGAAAGCAAGCATCTGGAGTTTAATGCTTTTTCTATCCTCTTCAACGTTACACCCGCTTCTGCACCCTCTGAGCTTCAACTCAAACTCATAAAACTACAGAGTGATGACACGATGTATATGAAATAAGCCGATGCTTGAATTTTATTGTGTTTATGCATCAAAAGAAGAGTTTGTAGTATTGCGAGCGGAAGCTCTTTTTAGAAGCTTTTGGAAGCATGTACCTATACAATAATTCTTTTCTAAATTGAACATGAAAAAAAATTGTTAGAGATCGAGGCTGACAGACAAAAATTGAGAGCTGCCACACCATCACTTAGACCTAATATTAAGCACTTAGTAAAGCAAAAAATTTCCAAAAATTATACTAAGACTTTTTGGTTAAGCTATTTTAATTTTTCATTAAATATTTCTTTGTTACTTTTTAATATTTCATGCTTCAATACCGCGTTAAATAACGTCAACTGTATGATTTGCATTAATTTTTCGATTATTCTGTGTATATTTTGGTAATTTTGATTTCTTGCATATATTTAAGGAAATTTTTAGCATACCCCGCCAGAGTTTTCGTAGAGAGGCCGTTGGGTTTTTATTATTTTCGTTTGTTGTGCATAATGTTGTTGAACAATTTCTTTTTTCGTTTCTAAAAGGTTTATAATTTTCTGTTACAGATCCTTTGTTGACTGGGTTCTTCGTTTTTTAACGCGCTTTTACAAGTATTTCTGATAAAAATTAAACTTAAGCCAGAAATTTGATGTGCTAAAGATTATTTTATTTTATTTCGTGCCTTTTTATTTTTAACATAATTGATAAGGACGCTTTTTGCTTTTTAAATTACAGAAAAAAAGGTTTCATAGTACGACTAAAAACTTGTGCGGCTCGTTTATTAAGCTGGAACTGACAAAGTGGCTACGACAGCAAATAGGTTCTAATTTGGTTTAGATTTAACAAATTGGTAAAGATTCGAACGCGCGCTTGGTTTACTTGTTTCTATCTAAATCGCATCATCTCAAGTTGTTCTTTTTTCTACAAGCTCAATTAAAAAAACGTGTAATTTTCTTACATCGACAACTCAAAGATAAATTGATTACTGTTATAGACTCGCTAAGATAGGCAGTAACTAAAAAAAGCATCTTTGGAGTCATAGTGATTGTTGAATCTAGTGATAAATTTATTCTTGCTGTTTCAGAATTGTTAGTTGTTATTTGTTCTAATCTAAATTCGGGCTGCGTTGGAAACAATTCTCGTAAGTTGGTAATTTTAAATTCATCATTGTCGTGTTTTTTTACGTTTTGTGTCTTTTGTTTAGAATTACGAAATAGCGCTTCAATATATTTCAATCCAAACTTCGATTGAGCTTTCTCATCAATTGGACAACGTAGCTTAGTTATTAGAAAGAAAATCGATTAGATCAAATCAAGTTCGTCATCCCTGGCCTAAATAAACACAAAGATTTTTTATATCGTTATTACTTTCGGAAAAAAGCGTTTAAAAGTTGAAACTGCAAGATTTTAGAACAATTGAGACCTTGTTTCCATTATCAAACTGAAAGCTGTGTTTGTTTGTTTTAATAGGATCCTACTACAGCCCCGAGAACATACAAACACCTTCCACATTTTTTGAACGGAGTGGCGAAGCTGGATGCCTCCAAGGTGAAGCAAGAATAACGCTTGGCAAAGTGCCGTCGACGTCGTTGTCATTTAAAAGCATCCTTTTCGGGACAGCACAGCAGCTTGAGGTAGAAAAAGTTTATTCTCTTAATACCTCAGGCTGTTGTACTGCCCGGATCAGATGCTGGCAGCGATAATATTGCGTAAACAACGAGTTTCGTCATCCAAAACCGTCAGACCTCGTGCTTCATGCAGGGCCCGATGTATAAGGCACGCTGTTCGGGCGTGGTCTGCGGCAAAGTACCAGCTACATACTGTAAAACGATTCGAGAACTTAGTTATTCCAATCCGAGAACTTAGTTATTCCAATCCGTGTATTCCAATCCGTGTACTAATATATCCATGCAATAAAATAAGCCGGTGATGAAACGGAAATAACTTTGCTTTTCTGCACTACAAACATCAATAGCCAAGAGCCGGTACAACATCAAGTTATTGTACCCTGGTGAAACATCTTCAAGAATATGTAATACAAGAAGAATAACGCGATTGAAACAAGTCAAAAGTTGGTTATATGCTCGATAAAAATACCTTTTAAAAGCAACATTTTCTGCTTATTAGAAATAGTAAGTTAAATAGACTTTTATTAAAAAAAAGTGTTTTGGATAACACGACTACATACCAATATGGCGAACAATAACGAAGTTGTGTAAATCTTTGGGGTAACTCCATCCTGAAGAATGACGCAATCACCTTTATCAATTTTAAACAAAAAAACCTGAATAAAAGTTAACACAGGTTAGGTCATAAAAAAACGTTAATTTAGTAATTTTAATCTTTTGGATTATATTCTCTTTATTTTAATAATTTTTTGGTTTATGCTAAATGACGTCCAACTGCCAGGCACAGAAAACGAGACTTAATGCTTTAGAGCAGTATTTTATAGCAGTTTATTATTTTCAAGTATATAGCGATTTTGTGCTTCAATGCATTCAGTTAAAAACCTTTCATAACAAAACCAACTTTTATTTGAAGTAAAAACCTTTTTCAGATATGATTTGATTTTTATGCACATTTCCTGAACCGTCGTTGTCGTTGTCATCGTTTGAAGGGTATCTACTCCAGGTCAGACTCAAGCAGAACTGGGGCCGAGGGTTTATCCTTTTACTACCCCAGACTGCTGCACTGCCTGAATCAGATGCTGGCAGTGATGTTATTAAGCCAGCATCGAGTTTCATCACGAAAAACCGTCAGACCTCATGCTCCATGTGGTGCTCGATGTATAGGGCACGCTGTTTTAACATGGTCTGCGGTTTGCTCAGAGGTGCCACACTCGCAATTCGGTGAAGAAGCGAGACCCCATTTGTGCATGGACGAATGGAATCGCCCAACACCAGTCCGCAGGCGGTTGAGCTTAACCCAAGCTGATCGGCCTAAGCCCATCCCAACAGGCCTGGCACCGGTCCGGGGCACAAAAGCACGGAGCCTGGAAGCATTTTCACAGTAATCCGCGTTCCATTTGTGATTTGTCCATTCAGAGGCGCGGATGCCAAGTCTGGCAACGTTGTCCAAAAGATTCCGCGCAGCTGGCACAAACGGGCGTCTGGATCTTAGTCTCACTTGGCCAGTATCTGAGAACACACTTAAAAGATCATGCAAAATATGATCGGGGTCCAGAGATCCACGGTGAATAAAGAAGAGTGTCGCTCCCATTTGGCGAAGCTCAGCTAGCTGGATGCCTGAGAGTACAGGTAGGTGGTCCGTTGGTGTGGGACGCAGGCATCCAGTGAATATGTGCAAGGCGTCATTCAAGACACTGTCGATGAGGCGAGTGTGAGCACTGTGACATCAGACTGGCGCACAGTACTAAGCTGTTCAGTGGACTAGAGGTAAGATGGCTATGCGTAGTGTTTTAGCACCAGCACCCCATCCCGAGCCCACGAGTCGCCTCAGCAGTGTGATGCGCGAAGATAGTTTTTTGCGCAATGCTACTAAATGGTGAAGAAACGTGAGCGATCTGCCCAGTTTTACCCCAAGATAAGTAGGGGTTGGACAGAACGGTAAAAGTCTACCGTTGTTGTAGACCTTTAGCTCACGTTTGGCCTCTCGGTTATTTAAGTGAAAGGCTGCCGTCATCGGAGATACGCTGACAGTGTAGACATGTCTTGGATTAAAGTCCCCTCCAAGTCCTTCCAGTTTCGAGAAGAATGCAACAATGCTAAGTTATTAGCATAAGCAAAGTTTCTGGAAATCATGGAAGGAAGATCGTATGTATAGATGTTAAATAGGAGGGGAGCCAAGACCGATCCCTGAGGAACGCCGTTTTCAAGACGGCGTAGCCTGCTTTGCTTGCTGTCACCGGTGGTAAGGGTGAAACTTCGATTTCGGACAAGCTCCGTAATCAAAGTTTATGGCGATCCATAATCGATGAAGCTCCATAATCGAAGTTTATTGCTGGCGCCACTGATGAACTAGAACATTGCAGTACTTAGAAAACACATTTTTTTGTTGTAAAGATAAAAAACTCTACAAGCCTTGGTTTCTTCAATTCTAATTAGATTAGTGCAGAAAATTAAATTAATTTAATTTCAAGTTGATCAAAGCTTAAGGGATAATAAATTATAAGCCGAAGCACTAAGCTGCTCAAATCAGTGCTTTTCAAACGGACGAAAAGACTCGTTTTTTCTACGAGCGTTGGCGTAAAGAAGAAACAATCAATAAACAAACAAAGAATAATCCGGTCAAGGTTTGTAGTGGAAAAGGGCCTTCACCTCCCGGGGATGACGCTTTTAAAGTAACGGTAATGATGGCACTGGGTCAGACAGATCGATAATTAGTTTTTCTTTATTTCATCTTTTAGCAGGTCTGTTTGAAAAAAATGAATAAATGAATGAAACGTTAAATATAATGTCATATGAAAAACAAAAATATCTCATAAAAGTATGCTGTGGGTTTCACAGACCCGGCGCCAGGCTTGAAAGGTTAATTGTTTCCCAAGATGTAACACAATTTTTTTAAGGGTGTAAATATCAATTTGATGGGGTGTACAGCGTCTTTGAGGATTTTTTTCTTGTTTTGTCTGACTATTAAAATGCTTATTACTTTTTTTTATAATTTAATGTTTTGTCACAATAAAAAGTTGTATAGTAAAGTAAAGACCTTTTTTACGCTTTATTCGTTCTTCAAGCATGCTTTTTCAATTGTATGTTCTATAAAAGAAAAAAATAACAAGTAAAGACCAAAAAATAGTCTTCACTTTAATTATAATTTTTTTTTAGATTTTAAAGCATGATTTAGAACAGTGCTTTTTACAGTGGTCGATTGGATCATTCAGGGAGTCGATTGGGGTCAATGAACGAAAGAAGGAGTCAATGCAGCAATAAAGCCACGGCAGCGTATTTTCAAAAGTTTTAAATTGAAAAATGTATGCACTCAAAAAATCAGCAGCTACTGTAAACCAAAAAATTTTGTATAAGTTTTGCAAACATTAAAAGCGCCGATTGAAATGATCAAAGAAGCTGCTGCAACTTTTTTACAGTGTGCTTAGTAAAGACCTTTTTTTCGGTCATCACTTGTTTTTGTTCGCCCTTAAGCGAAAAATTATGATTAGATGAAAGTGAAGACAAAAAAAAGTTATTGACTTCACTTCTCTTAGTTAAAAGTGTGTGTTGAATTTGGGGGTCGATAAAAATTTTTTACTCAAATTGTGGTCGACGTGCAAAAAAGTTTGAGAAACACTGATTTAGAATAAAAGTGTACCATTTTTTTTTCAATTTAGTCAATTGTGATTAATTGTAAAAAAAGTTTAAAAAACACTTGTTTAAATTACAACAATGTTTTCTCTTAATTTCTATGACATAGCTCTCAAAAAGATTTTCAATTATAATACCATCCCTGACTATTGGCGCTTATTTTTGATTGAAAAATTATTTATTTGGATACGATGGAAAGTGTAAGGTATATAAGAAACTTTCGGTTATTTGCTTTGTTGCTTTCAAAAAGTTATCAAAGACATTGTTTAAATATTTTTTTGATAAAAATTTAATTGATTCTAAATTAAATTTCCAAACTCAATCAGTAACAAAAAATTTTAAAAAATTGAAAATTATATTAAACTTATTTAACAGAGCTAGCTGTTTTACAAAAGTTTTACAAACCTGGGGCAAACATAAGAGTCCAGTAAATATCCAAATTATGATCACTGTAATGTGAACTTGCTTTTGGGTCTGTCCCAATGTTTTTAGAGGGTGGCAAATTGCTATATATCGATCGACAGTGACAGCAAGAAGAACCAAAGTACTTCCAAACAAGCCAACCAACATCATACAAGACCGAAATCTGGATAAGATTTACAATTGATTACAAATAATATACAGGGTGTTTCAAAAGTAACATACCACTATATTACTGAAATACATTATGACAATAATCGTATATCTACAGGGAATAATGCTTACATTTATTGCCGCAAAATATATCTTTATAATTACAAAAACAATTTTTATTTCAAATGTGGTGGATTGTTACTTTAGGCTCATACTGCACGAGCTACGATGACAGCCGTCCGCAAGGTATTCGGTGAACGTGTTATTTCACCAGATTTATGGCCACCTCGCTCAGCAGACTTGACGCGACCAGATTTTTACCTTTGGGAAAAATTGAAGGGACTTGTTTATGCTGGCGATCCTCGTTCAATCAATGATCTTAAACATAATATCAGACAAGTCATTGCCTATATCAGATGTGAGGAACTGCACCAAGTCTTCAGCAGTCTGTGTCGGAGAGTCGAGCTCTGTCTCCAAGAAGATGGCTCACATTTCCAGCAACTGTTATGATTACTTAATGTAGCAAATATTCATAGAATATGCCTATGTATATGGTACACATTCCGCATTTTGGTTCTCTGTCATATTATCTTTGCTGGATAAATGTTACCAAATCTATATAGCTTGTATTCTATTCATTAATATGAGATATACTTTTGGTATGTTACTTTTGAAACACCCTGAACAAAACAAATTTACAGTATAGATTACATTTTTGTTATTAGCATGCCAAGTTTACTATTGTATTATAATTGATTAACCATTTGACTGAAATAGGCATTGCGTCATGCTTTAAACACATATACACATAACAGATGTAATTATGATGTGCGTATTCAGTTGCAGTGAACATGCACATTAATAACATTTGTTATGCCTGTCTAATTTATTATTTTCGTATATCGTTTTCACTGCTTTCTTTTTGTCAGCCTGTATTGTGTTTTGTGAGTTTTTTGAGTTATTGCAGCTAAGGAATAAACATTCATATATTTGGTTTATGATTAATTAATTAATTATTGATCATCAAACTTACTAGATTTAAATTTAGACCGAAATTTTTAGACTAAGTATTGAGACCTTTCTTGAGGTTTTCAGCCTAAAGTGTTCCAAAAACTGGTGGTGTTGCACAAAAATATAGTACAAATGCAGACTGGGAGGCGATATAAGTAGCCTAGATAAGTGTATTCGGCTGACAACTATGAACAAATTAAACTTTTTTTGCTTTGGTGCTTGTTCGTTCTTTTAGTTTTTTACTTCAATCATTTTTAAAACAAAATTGATCCAGAATTTATGTTTTAGTTTCATTTATTTATTTGTTTCATTAACTTTTTTTATCCTCTTAATTAGCGGGAAAACGTCGGAGGCGATTACGTAGGGAAACCGTCAAGCGATTACCCAGATCTGTTTTTGGAGAGGCTAAGATATAGCCTATTTGTCTAGTCCACATCTTTTATTTGATTTTTTAGTTTTTATTTAGTGATATGATTGAAATTTAAAGCTTCTTTCTAAGACCGCTAAACAGAAGAAAGTGCCGTAAAGTGCTTCATTAAGGACACAAGAGAATGAATGAAGCAAGTAGGTTTTGAACCATGATCGTGCCGATCGCGTTCGTCATCAATACGCCGCTCTTACCTACTCGGCCACGCTGCCGTTTCATAAGTTAGAATGTCATACCGTATTCATAAAGAGTTGTAATGACTAGTAAAAAATCGTAAAACAACTTGAACTTGACCCAAGCTCCCAAATCAACTAATGGCTCTGATTTGAATCCAGTCCAGATAAAAATGACTTGAGGCAAAAAACAAGTCATTGTTTTGTGAACCCAGGTCATAAAAAAAATTGTTACAGTACAAGTATAGGAGGGACATTCCATGTCAACTCACACCCTTTTCGGCATTTTTTTGCCGACCATCTCCGATTTTGCTGAAATGTGGCATGTTTGTAGGTTTGGATGAGAAAATGTCTCACACCAAATTTCAAGTTTCTAAATCAAACAATTTTTGATATATGAAGGTTGAAAGTTAGACACAAAATCGCCGCTTGAACGCTCCTGATCAAGCAAAAGTAGCTCTCCTGGCTTTATTTTTTGTTCGATTTCAAAGATGTTAATATCATTGGAAAGCTCTTTTTATCAGCTTTCCAATGATATTTATATCTCAAATGTATGTATATAAATAAAAAAGTTATCATTTGTCGTGACCTTGTGATCTTGATCTCGCATGACCCCAAAACCCCCACTATAGACAAAAAATTTTTTAAATATTTTTGTTCCTCACATAAAGGACTATCAGCATGCAAAAAATCAAAGTGGGATCTTTATGGGTTTTTAAGATATTTGCATTTTATTGAACAGGTGTGCCTAATGATGCAAATTTGTTGATATTTACGCAATAAATATTTTTGCAACTTAGTCGATATTTTCAAATAAATCATTTTCGCAAGTTTTTTGTTAATTTTTTTCTAATTTCAAAATATTTTGAAAATCCATAGAGATCTCACTTTGATTTTTTGCATGCTGATAGTCCTTTATATGAGGAACAAAAATATTTAAAAAATTTTTTGTCTATAGTGGGGGTTTTGGGGTCATGCGAGATCAAGATCACAAGGTCACGACAAACGATAACTTTTTTATTTATATACATACATTTGAGATATAAATATCATTGGAAAGCTGATAAAAAGAGCTTTCCAATGATATTTATTCCAATGATATTAACATCTTTGAAATCGAACAAAAAATAAAGCCAGGAGAGCTACTTTTGCTTGATCAGGAGCGTTCAAGCGGCAATTTTGTGTCTAACTTTCAACCTTCATATATCAAAAACTGTTTGATTTAGAAACTTGAAATTTGGTGTGAGACATTTTCTCATCCAAACCTACAAACATGCCACATTTCAGCAAAATCGGAGATGGTCGGCAAAATAGGGGTGCGAGTTGACATGGAATGTCACAGGAGGCTCTTTATTTTCAATTTTTATCTCTTTATTTATTGTTGAAAGTAAAATGCTGCTTATAAACAAGTAAAGACTAAAAGACGTATTGTTAATGAAGCGAAAAATCTACCTGAATACGCCCCAAAAGATAAAATTTTGTAGATATATAATATTGATCCTAAATTTAGACTTGAAAGTACTTGAGGTTTGGTACATTTGGAATTGAACTCCATAAAGTATCTCAGCAAATGACTCGGACTTGACTCGAGACACGATACTCAAAGATTCGAGTCAGTCCTTCAAATGTCGGGGTCCATTACAACTCTATTTTATAAAATCAAAATATCAAAGCGACACATTAAATATTGAAAAATGTATACCAGGAGCTTTAAAGTTTTCAAAGAACACCACATACCTAAAATTTTTAAAGCTTCAGAATATTAGTTTTGAAGTTTTTAAAACTTCAAAACTAATATTCTAAAGTTAACTCTGAAGTTCTAAACTCTAAATTATTCATTTTACAAAATAATGCAATTAGACGGTAACAAAATTAAATGGTTCGCTTAAAAATGGGTAATTTGTCTTTCGAAGATGTAGCTGGAAAGCAAGTGGCCCTGTGATTCATTTCAAAACTTTGATTGATTTGAAATCAATAAAAGTTTTTAAATTGCCCTGGTGTTGTATCTTTGCACGAATACACAGGTTTATTAAAAAAACAATAGTAAATATTCACAAAAGTACTTAGCCAAACAACAACCGTATTGAAAATATAATGCTTTTAGTTCGTTTGCTGTAGTAGCTTGATAACTCGAACTGACTGCTAAACCAAAATAAAGGCGCATATTTAACTAGTAACAATTATGCCTGGAGACGCGCGCGTCCAATAATTGTTTGAGCAGAAGGCGCTGATTAAGATTAGAGCGTTTAAGAAAAACAGTACGTCATCTATTGCACAATATCACAACACCTCCCCAAATAAACTACGACAAAAAATATATATACATATTAGCAACAATATTTTTTTGGAGGTCTCTTTGTTCTCGCTGATCGTCGTAGATTGTGTCGCCCGTACTCGTCTCCGGTTGGTAGTCTCGGATTGTTGCGTTGGTTCATCGAAGAAGAACTAGATGCGTGGTCAGTCCCGGCTGGAAGTGTTTCTGTAGACAAAACGCTCGTTGGGATTTCACAGGGATCATCATCTTGATCCGAACCGTATCGAGGTCGAAGTTGATCAAGATGTCGTCTCCAAGTTGGTCCTCGAGGAATGACTCGTACATTGACGCTTCGTGTACCATGGACTTTCGTAACTATCGCAGGCACCCATCGTGGGTCACGATCTCTTCTAGGGCCGAAGTACAGTGCGTAACAAGGGTCCCCTAGCGTATAATGATGTTCGACTTTCGAAACCACTTCCGAGTCTTCAGTATTTGAATGCTTGCTCGCTTGTCTTGACTGTCTTCCCTGCAGGAGATGCGGAATGGATGGAACCAAAGTGTCAATTTTGGTGCGAATTCTTCTTCCATTCAACAATTCGCTTGGTGACAGTCCCGATGCAAAAGGAATTCTTCTATATTGCATTAGAAATTCTTGCAAAGCTTCCTTTGGAGGTAACGAGGATTTTCTCAATGCCTGTTTGAACGATTGTATCAAACGCTCGGCAGCACCGTTTGTTGCTGGATGATAAGGTGCTCCGGTGAGATGTACAATGCCTCGTTGTTTGCACCAAGCTTGGAACTCTTGAGACATGAATGTTGTGGCATTATCGGTCACCAACGTGTGGGGATATCCGAAATGAGCAAATTCTTGTTCAAGTATAGCAGTAGTACTTTTCGAAGACGTTGAGGTTGTTGGATGAATGCAAGGATATTTTGAATAAGCGTCTACAAGGACTAACCAGTTTCTTCCCAGAAAGTTGATCGCATGGTCTAAGTGGAGTCTTGACCATGGTTTTTCTGGCATCATCCACGGATGGATTGAAGGTTTATCCGGCTTATTTTGAAATTGGCCACAGGAAGTGCATTTGCGACATAAATCCTCAATGTCAAAGTCAATTCTTGGCCAATAGACAGTTGACCTGGCAAGTTGTTTCATCCGTTGCATACCGAAATGTCCAAGGTGTAATAATTTAAGAATATGATTACGTAGGGTTGAAGGAATTATTACCCGTAAGCCGTAAAAAACGCAACCATTCTCTGTTGACAACGAATTTTCCAACTTTTTGAAGTCTTTAAGCTCTTCCGAAAATGCATGCGGCCATCCTTCCTTCACAAATCGCATTAGTTGGGAAAGAATTGAATCCTTGGCAGTCTCTCTGACCACAAGCAATGGATTGTCAGGATTGATTTGACGACTGATTGTTCGAACTAAACAAACGCTATCGACATCATCTTCCATCTCCTCCCCATCAAAACTTGTGTCATTTGAAAATGGCAAGCGACTAAGAGCATCGGCATTGCCATGGTCCTTGCTTCTACGGTATTCCACCGTGTAGTCATATTGATGGACTAGTAATGCCCATCGTGCAAGTCGATTCGCGGCCATTGCAGGAGTACCTTTATCAGGGGCAAACAAGGTCACTAAAGGTTTGTGATCGGTAACCACAATGAACTTACGACCGTAGAGAAACTGATGAAATTTCTTCAAAGCGTACACTAAGGATAGTGCTTCTTTCTGTATTTGGCTGTAGCGTCTTTGTGTTGCCGATAGAATTTTAGAAATATTGAGAATCGGACGCTCGCTTCCGTCTGCAAAGCGATGAAATAATACCGCTCCAATTCCGCATTCTGAGGCGTCACAAGATAAACCCAACGGAAGAGATGGGTCATAGTGCGCAAGTACAGTCTCTGTGCATAGTAACCGTTTGATCTTTTTGAAAGATGTCGCTTCTTCTTCACCCCACTTCCACTGTTGTCCTTTGCGTGTAAGCTTGTACAACGGCTCGGTGATTTCCGAAAAATATGGAGGTAAGAATTTAGAATAAAACTGCACAGATGCTAAAAAAGATTTTAACGTAGAAATGTTCTTGGGTGTAGGCATTTCTAGTATGGCATCAACTTTGGACCCTTTTGCAATTCCTCGACTTGATAAAGTGTGACCCAGGTAATCAATTGATACTTGGGCGAAAACACATTTCTCACGGTTGCAGCGAAGACCTTTTTCTTCTAGTCTTTTAAACAAAGCTCGCAGGTTCATCAAATGATCTTTTGCGTTGTCACCACTTACCAAAATATCATCGAAATACACGGCAACTCCTCGCAAATTTTGCGTTAACTGTTCCATGATTTCTTGGAAATACCCTGGTGCGGATTTAATTCCGAAAGGAAGTCTTTTCTGCAGTAAAACTCCTTTGTGAGTGCTGAGAGCCAGCTTCTTCTGGCTGTCAGGAGAAAGACAGATTTGATTATATGCATTAGCTAGATCAATCTTACTAAAGCAGTAACCACGTCCTAGCTTGCGCATTAGATCTTCTGGGAGAGGGATTGGTTGACGATGGTCTTCCAGTTGCGAGTTTACAGTCACCGAATAATCTCCACAAACTCGGATGCTTGCTTTTGCTTGACCTGGCAAAGGAGACTTTCGAATAGGAACCACGGGGGTGCCGTACGAGTTAAAATCTGTAAGCTCCCATACACCTCTCTTAATTCCTGCTTCGTATGCTTCGTTTAAATCTTGTAGGATTGAGAACGGAACAGGTCTTGGCTTCTTGAAAATGGGTTTAGCTTCAGGTTTAAACCGTATGTCCAGTGAAAAATCTTTTAGACAACCCAATGTAGATTCAAATAAAGTAGGAAACTCTCCACATAATTGAATACATGCCGCATCTAAAGAGTTTTCTGGACCAGTTGTAGTGACGTGCTCTATCGTTGCAGTAGATTCAGCACAACTTAGGTTTTCTCTGAAGTGATCAGTTAAGTTGGTGAGTTTCAACTTCATCATCGCCAGACGACCTAGTAAATTTAGATTGGGCACCTTAGTGACAATTACAGGAAAGGTCACGTCAGGTGATTTTCCATCAATACTTGCAGTTGATTGGAATTGTCCCACGACGGGTAGCGGGCTACCTTCAGCAACTTGATATCGAATTGTTACAGGTTGAAGAGTGGGTTTACCCAGCGTTTGCCACGTCGCTTCACAGCAAAATGTGTCACTGGCTCCGCTATCAATTTCAAACTTAATTCTGCGGTCATTAAGTCTAATAGTTTGATAGATGGGTGAAACAGAACATTGGACTTTGGCTTATTATCTCTTAGTCGAGACATGCATACAGATTGCAGATGACCTGTTTTCTTGCAGAAGCTGCAAATAGCTTTAATGTGGGGACAAGTTTTGCTAAAATGTCCAGAATTTCCACACCTGAAGCAGGCGGTTTTCTTTTCTTGCGTTTTGGAAGTTTTGGACTTTGCGTGATAAACTTTCTGCACCGACGTAGAAGGTTGACCGTGTACGGTTTCCTTTGCTACCTTGGCTGCTTCTTCCACTTCTTGAGCCACTCTGATGGCGTTGCTAAACTTCAGTTCATCGTCCTTGAGCTTGAAGAGTGTCTTCAAAACTGCTTCGTTGTCGACTGAACAGATGAATTTAGTTCGCAAGGCTTTATCTAATGGATCTTTAATGGATTGAAAATCACACGTAGCTGCATCTTGTCGTATTCTGCTTGCCAGTTCAGGAATAGTTTCGCCAGGTTTGCGTTTCATGTCAGACCAGAACTTGAAACGTTCTCTGACAACAAACCGTTTTGGATCAAATTGCTCTGCCATAAACGTCTGAATATCATTCATCGTTAGCTCATGTATGCTTTTGACAGGTTGTTGCTGAGCCGCTAAGTTGCTAAGCATTTTGTAAACGGAGTTAGATTGGTTGGTAAGAAAAATTTGTGCTTGCTTGTTGTCGGGAATGGAGTTAGCAGTGACGAATGTTCGGAATCTTGCCAAATAATCAGTCCATAACTCAGATGTGGAATCGAATGGTTGAAAACTTGCCATCGGTGTTGGAACATTTTCTCGCGGGTTGTTCAAGCTGCTTTGTAGAATTTTCAGCTGCTCTTGAAGCATTGTCATTTGCTCTTGATGTTGCTTGTTCTGCTCTTGGTATTGCTTATTCTGCTCGCGATGCTCGTCGCGTAAAACTGCCATTTGCTCTTGGTGTTGCTTGTTCTGCTCTTGATGTTGCTTATTCTGCTCGCGATGCTCGTCGCGTAAAACTGCCATTTGCTCTTGGTGTTGCTTATTTAACAACAAAATCAGTTCAGAAATTTCACTCATATCGACAATTCAAGCTGTAATGCAAAATCAACAAATTTTCTTTTTTCTTTCTTGACGCAGTTGAGTTCCTTGAATCCTCGTCGCCACTTTTGCCTGTTCTATCTTTGCACGAATACACAGGTTTATTAAAAAAACAATAGTAAATATTCACAAAAGTACTTAGCCAAACAACAACCGTATTGAAAATATAATGCTTTTAGTTCGTTTGCTGTAGTAGCTTGATAACTCGAACTGACTGCTAAACCAAAATAAAGGCGCATATTTAACTAGTAACAATTATGCCTGGAGACGCGCGCGTCCAATAATTGTTTGAGCAGAAGGCGCTGATTAAGATTAGAGCGTTTAAGAAAAACAGTACGTCATCTATTGCACAATATCACAACACCTGGCTAATTAAAAATTTCTAATCAATCAAACCTTTTAAATCAATTAACGTTTTCTTGTTATTTGGGGTTATTTAATTGTCAAACGTGTAAAAATCTATAACACATATTTCTTTTGCATGACTTTTGCAAAGCTTCTTTTTAACGTTTGTTCTATGATTTCGAAGCTCGGTGGGCGGTATTAAAAAATCTTGTCGGCTCACTTCCGTTCGCGGGCTATTCTGTAGAGATTCCTGAACTTTACCAATGATTGTATTTTTCAACTTATTAATTAAATAATGTATGCTATTTAAAAAAAAAATTATTTTTTTCTTTTTTTTAATTTTCAATGTTCGTGTCTGTCACAACTTTACTCGGAAATCCCTTAGGACCAATTGAATTTGGTAATTCAAATGCCATCGCTGAAGCAAAGCTGTGTTTATTTTTTATTCATACAGGCTCTAGAAATAGTTTGCCGCGAGATTGAAATTATTAAACAGTTAGCTCTGCCTAAGCATTACTGAAATCTCTTGAAAACTTCTCTCAACAAATAGCAAGAAACCAGAGTTTCTAACTATAAGGAATATATTATTTTTAAAATCGATAAACTCGATCAACTCTCGTAAAACTTGATTCTCAAGGTTCATAATACTTCAAGGAAATTTACAGCGCTAATCAACTGCAAATAATTACTCAACAACTTTGTACTGACTAACTTTAGCACCCCGATGGTTAATATTAAACTTAATAGTTCGTCCGAACAATTCTATCTCACTATAGAATTAACTTCTAAGGCGTCAACCTGGCGCTTGATTACCTAAACAACAGCCCAAAGGCACCAGTAACGCAAGGCAATTTTTACACTTTAACTCAAACTAGAACTGGAATAAATAGAAATTGCGAGTTACTATATATACTGTATATATATATCAGCCAAAATTCCCGGCTAAAAAGCGAAAATACCTGAACAAGCAAGAACTCTTAGATTAATTATTTTTCTAATTTTAGCAGTCAGACAAAGCCGTTTATGACGTCCCAAATAAACTTATATGATCAAGTACAAAACTTGTTATGTAACCTACGTAATACAACCATGAGCATAGCCAAGTAGCCCCACCTAAATTTCCAAGTTTTGTAGCCGACTTTTAATAATTTTGTAGCATTTAGGAGCAGTATGCTATTACAGCAGTCGATTGCAGATTTGCCACATGTTTATAGTTTATCACACTGACTTATTTGCTTGTTTACCATCCATTGTTATGTCACAGAAGAACTAGTTTTATTACAGTACATTATTTAGTTATTTGTTTCTACTATTAGAACCAGTTTTGTATGTGTTCAATTCGGTCAATTTTAGCTCAATTGAGGTTTAAAGCTCTCGTGAATAAAACTGCCAGATTCCGAATTTCAAACGTTTAGCCAGTATGCATATTTATTATATAAGAATACCGCAGTTTTCCTAGACGGCAAAACCTAAACAAGCAATATTGAATAGTTTTTTTCTCCGAGGTGTCAAGATTTGCAGCCCTCAACAACTCCAATCAGGCCTATGCCTCCTGAAGAAGCACAATTACACCTACTGTTAATACCGACACTTCTATTCATGGGCATCAACAATCATACGAAAAGGTTAAAACAAACCATCTTGAGTTTGTCCTTGAATAACATTCACAGATTACTGATGTTGAGAAATATAGACTTCTAACCTCCGATGGTCCAAAAAACGTGGCGCTTTTTGATACCGTTAGACAAGTTTTCCACTTGATTATTGTACACCCAACTCTCTAGTGGAGGTGATTTGTTCAAAACTTGCATTATAATGCAAGTACGCCTAAAGCATGGAAATATCAGAAATGCTGTTTTTGTCAAAAAATCATGCATTGAATTCAAGAATTTCATAGAGAAGGCTGTTGACCACCGAGATGCTGGTAACTACAAAGAAGCAACTTATGCTGCGAAAAACTTCGAAAAAACCATGAAAACTGGTCAAAATGGTGTGCAAGGTTGGAGGCAGCATATGCAGGCAGTAAAGCAGATGCAGCAAAGGAGAAAAAACAAAAACATAATTACTTCTATTGTTAAGACTGTGATGTTTTGTGCCTCAAATTACATTCCTTTGCGGGTACATTCCGACGAAAAAGAAAATTTTATAAAGCTTCTTCAATTTCGCATCGATGCCGGGGATGAAGATTTTAAAAAGCATTTTCTTTGAATGGCCGGGAACGCCAAGTAAACAAGCTCAATGATGCAAAATAAGATTCTCGCGATAACCAGCAATACGATAATGCAAGAGATCGTCGCCGCGGCCAACGAATCTTTGGTGTCGGTGATAGCCGACCAGTCATGCACAATTTTTGTAAAGAACAATTCAGCATTGTTTTGAGATACATGAAAGGTAGCAAAGTACACGAAAGCTTTACGGGATTTACTGAAATGGATTCTGTTTTGGAAGAATCAATTTCACCAAGTATTTTGGCTCACCTACCTAAGAGTGGATTTTCAAAAACGTGTCGGGCAAAGATACGATGGTGCGTGAACAAGGGCAGGTCACTTGAGTGGTGTACAAAAACGCATTTACGATTAGTAGCCCCCACCCGAATATTTTGGCACAGTGCTTCTCATTCTTTAAACTTGGTCATCAATGACCAAAGTAAAGTTCCAATCATCAGAAACATCTGTGATATTATTAGGGAAACTATCCATTTTTTCAGAAAGAGTCCTAAAAGACGCGCAAGCTTGGAAATTAACATTGCTTTGTTTTCCCTCACCAGATGGTCCGAGAAGTGCAAGAGCATCCAAATCTTCAACGTAACTTTAAGCGCATACTTGATACTCTTGGTTTTTCGATTAGCGATGCCAACAGTGAAACGAGGGCAAAAGCATTTTCTTGAAATCTGCTTTGAAGAAGTCTGGCGCGACTTACGCTGTGTGTTTGATTAGGGCAGTGGTTCTCAAACTTTTTTCGTTGCGACGCCTTTGGAAAAATTTGCTGGGCATGCGACGCACCAGTGAAAATATGATTGAAAATAAGATAATAAAGATGCTTATAATCAAAGTTCAATTTATTAATACAACATCAAAACGAAACAGATTGGCATATTATTTAATATGATGTGTGGGCTTGCTTGTTTTTGCAATGTTCTTCGAATCTTGGGAAAATTTTCGAAACTGCTCCCCGCATTTCTCTTTCAACATTTATTCCTGATCTATATTTGCTTTTAATGAAATCCATAGCAGATAATCCTGCTTCGCATAGATAGGACGTAACAAATAAGATGAACATTTGTAGTGCTTTTTTCGTCAAAACTGGATATTCGTCAGTCAAAGAAATCCAAAAATTTGTCGGATTTACTAAATTAAACTTTCTTTTTAGGGAATTATCACAGGTAAGATCAAGATAGTCTTCTTTTTTTTGTTCAGTAAAGGACGACGGGGTAGGCTGGGCAAAAGGACGGCGAATCCGTTCATAACTGGAAAAATTTTCCGGAAAGTACTTTTTGAATTTCAACTGGAAATTCGGTAGATGCTGCAAAAATACGCTTCCTAAATTTGAAGAAAGCATCGTACTTTTCTTTTCCGGCAAACTTGACAGTAAAGTAAAGTACTGAGAACTTCCAGACACGCTTTCTACATCTTTCTTCCACAAAGACATTTAATGAATCCTGCAATTTTATCTGAAACGTCTAGCATATTTTTATCCGGCCCTTGCATGGAAATATTCAGTTTATTCAATTTAGCGAAGATATCACACAAGTAAGCCAATTTTAATAAAAATTTGTTCTCAGCTAGGCAATCAGCAAGATTATTACTATTTTGTTGCAAAAAAAGCTTGAAGTTCATTCACCAGCTCGTAGACTTGTTCAAAGGATTTTCCCAGTGAAAGCCATCTGGAAGAACAATAAAATAGCAAACTTCCATGCTCTGCATTCGTCTCTGCACAAAGTTCTTGAAAAACTCTTGATTTTGATGGTCGTGTTTTAATGAAATTTATAACTTTGTTAACGACGTCATCTTTGTCACCAAGCTCAGGACTGAGTTCGCGAGGAATTAACCCCTCACGGTGAATCATGCAATGCATTCATTTTGCCATTGGTGCACATTCTTGAATTAAACTTCGCGGTCCACAGCAGCTACCAGACATAGCTTTGGTGCCATCTGTGCAAAAACTGGTACACTTTTCCCAGTCTAAGTTGTTTGTCGAAATAAAATTGTCGATTATATTAAAAAGATCAATCTCTCGGCATCCAAGTTCAATAGGTTTACAAAATAATAGCTCTTCTACTAACTTTTGGTTTGAGAAGTCAACAAACCGCACATAATAAATCAGGACTGCCATCAGTTGCTTCATCTAATTGCAAACCGAATTCTGGCTGTTTCATTTTATCAATCAGTTGGTCCTGAATGTCTTGAGCCATGTCATCAATTCGGCGACACATTATATCATCTGAGAGCGGCACCATCTTTAACTTTTCAGCAGCTCTTTCTATCATCGTATCTACAAGATCCACTGCAGTAGGTAGTATTAGTCCTCAGCAATGGTGTGAGGTTTTTTACACTTAACAATTCTGTGCGCCACTTGGTAAGATGCTAATAAAGCCTTTGATAAGAGTTGCGTGAATTTTGAAATGGTGGACACTTGCTTCTTTAGATCATTTAATTTTCGAGAAAAAAAATCCTTGGGTTTATCAACGAATTGCGGATGTGATGTTTTCAAATGACGTTTAAGCTTATTAGGTAACATGCTGTCACTGGCCAATACCTTGCTGCAAATAACACACTGAGGCTTTTCCTCGCCATTCCGCAAAATAAACGTGAATCCAAAATCTAAATAACTGTCGCTGTACTTGTAAGACTTCTTTTTAGGCCTATCATCTTCAATTGCAGATTTACGCTTAAATTGCAACATTAGCTTGCTGTTTACATCCATTTTATAACTGACTGGTGTATTCTTTGCTTGTATGAGCAAAAAGAATATTAAAATTGCGGAATGCGTTCATTGACACGTTCAGCTCGTTTGCTTTTTTGCCAAAGCATCCTCTGGGACGTAAATGGTTATATATGATTTTCGTTTTCTACACATTGGTCCAGTAGTTAAAGCACGTGACTAGTAGCAGGATTAGGGCAAAGATAGTATAATATTTGAAGTGGTCACCGGTGGTACATGACGTATATTTTTCACATTTTAAATTTTGGGATGTCATAAGTTTATTTCGTAAATTATACATGTATGTTCGTAAATTATACAGACGTAGTGTAGTGATAACCACGAATGCAGTGAAAACCACGAATGTACCACCCGTGGTACACAACGAGGCAAACGTGATAAGTAATCAATCGTTGCAGTTACGTAATAAGGAATTCAAAAACACGTGCCAGCAGTCAGTGCAAATTGATAAAACTGCACCCTATCAACAATTACTGTTATTTGATGAAGTGATAAAACTGCATTGAAATTTGCTACTATTTGCTTAATTGAGTATTGCTACGAATGAAATTACTGTGCGACTCCCTTGGAAAATTAAAACGACGCACCAGGGCGTCGCGATGCACAGTTTGAGAACCACTGGATTAGGGCAATAGAACCATCATCATTTATCACTTATAGAACCATTAGCATGCAAACTTCGGACTGTTGGAGCCAGTGTGCCACCTGTGAAGAGCCTTATTTCTTCTTTTCAGAACGTTCTCAATCAAGAACGCATGGACTTGAACATTGCGTCAAACATTTATGAAGAAGCTTGTGAAATAATTGAGGTGAAAGAGCTGACAAGGCCCAAAGTAGTAGAGGTACAAGTTATCGTGATAGCGTCTGTGCTGAATCGACTTCACAGTATTTCCAACATTCCATATACACGGTGTTTTAAAAACACTGTTATAAATTTTATTACATGAATAATTCTTTAAATATTCAATCTCCAGTAAATCTTTTCATTACAAATTAAAGCTACAAGTATATACTCTATAGCAGGGCTGGGCAAAGTTTTCAATGAAAGCGCCAAATGTGAAAATTCAAAACTGCCGGAGAGCCGCAAATTCTGCTTGAGTGTTAATGCAACAAAGCAAGTTTTAATCAAAAAATAAAAACAAATACAACGTTATATTTTTCCGAGATTTTACCAGCATTAGATCTACTGTGAATTTCCACTTTATTAGCTAACTTTTGAAAATCTGGGCGATATGAAGTCAGGGTTGCCAGTTTGGCTTTGAGAAATCTGGCTTTTTTTTCCAGTGTGGTTGGCATAAAAAATTTTGTTTGGCATTTTGGCTTTTTTCTTTATGGCTTTTGGATGTAAAGGAGCCATGATTTTGGGAAAAAAATTGAGAGATCATAGAAAGATTTTATGCGAAGACTTTTTTTTTAGAGAGAACACTTGTTTTAGCGACAAAAGTTAAATTTTGTTTGGCTTAATTTTGATAATTTTGGCTGCTTTTTCATTTTAATTGGCTTGTTTTCAAGTTCTGCATCTAGCAACCCTGTATGAAGTCAAAGCGGTGTGAATTAATTCTCTCAAATTTTCATTTGTTAGACTTGCACGATGTAATGATTTTACAAATTTCATTACAGAGAAGAGAATCTGAGAGAAGCGAGCACTATCTTTATTTCTTTTATTCTAAAGTTACCAGCGTGTCTAGACGGGCGAGAAATAAATGAAAGGAAGATGGCGCTCGCTTTGCTCAAATTTTTGCTGCAGTGTAAATGCTCCTTAACAACAAATAAAAAAAGCTTTATTTTCATGCTATAATCCGACTTAGCACCTAATTAAAAATCTTCGTTTCACCAAAATTCAACTGTGAATAACAATTGTACATTGTTCGATTTCGTTATTATCGCTTAGCTAGAAGAGCCGCAAACGAAAAATCGGCGAGCCGCAATTTGCCCACCGTTGCTCTATAGTCAATTACTAAATTTTTCCAATATATTAATAAAATGATGACTATTGTGAAACAAAATCTTATGATCGAACAGCACCTGAGAAAAAAGACAAGAAGCGAAATACTCAAGATCGGAAAATGCTTAAATCTGAACCCAATATTCCTCAAAAAAACATTGGATAGGTATGTGGAGATTAAAGATGTTTAGGACCGTTCTCGACCGGGCCAACCAAGGTCTCAGAGGACCAAAAACCTGATCAAAGCAGTCAGAGAAAAAGTCGGAGCAATCCTAGGCGATCGATCAGACAAATGGCAAAAGAGCACCACACATCAGTGGCATCAATGCATAGAGTGTGCAGAAAAGATATACAGTAGATATCCTTACAAGCTGCAGAAGTGTCAAATGTTATCTGAAGTCACAAAGCGGAAAAGAGTCCAAAGAGCCAAGGAACTGTTGAAGAGACACAAGTAACTGTTGACGCTAAAAAATCTCGTCTTTAGCGACGAAAAGATTTTTTACAGTTGAAACAGCATTCAACCATCAAAATGACAGAGTCGTGTCAAAATGTCTGCTAGCCATACTTGAAGGCATGAAAAAAGTTTGCAGATCCCAAAAACCTGCTTCCTCAATGGTGTGGGCCGCCGTATCGTCAGAGGGGAGGTTTCCGACGTCAAAATCAATAAGGAGGTGTACATAGGAGAAATTTTGGAAGGTGCTCTGATACCATGGACTAACTTTTTGTACCCCGACGGAGATTGCACCTTTCAGCAAGACGATGCAACATCCCACACTGCCAACATGACTCAATAGTGGTGCGAGGACCATTGTCCCCGGTTTTGACCAAAGAGGAATGGGCACCAAGTTTACCTGATTGGAATGTTTTGGATTTTTGTGTGTGGTTTGTCTTTGAGAGGGAAGCCTGTGCTACCCGTGCGACGTCTGTGAAGGTCTTGAAGAAACGATTGGTAAAGGCATGGGCAGAAATTGACCAAAAAACCTTCCGTGCCGCTGTTGATGACTTTCCTCGCAGACTTAGGGCTGTCATTCAATCCAAGGGTGACCATTTTGAGTAAATGGTATTTTTTTCATTTGTTACAGTTCATCTTACGTTGTGAAGAATGTATTTGCATAAAGAATTTTTTGTATCATTTTTATAAAGAATTATTTCTCTAACAGTATTTTTGAAACCCTGTATCTCTCATAAGTCGACGGCCTGAATTGCTCTCTTTGAAGGCGATTTAATGACAATTTTTGTTTTTATCTGTGTTGTCAATCCTTCCTCCAAACAAACCAATTCAGATTTGATGAGATTGAGCGTTTGTATTCGGAAGTAAGCCTGTTGAGATCTTCTTTGAGCTCTGATGTCTTTTTGCACCTCCTGTATTTAAAGTTGCAAACTTAACCTAAAAAGGGCTAAATTTAACCCTTTTTATGATTTTTGCCCGCTAAATTTTACATTTAGCTTAGGGTTACCATATCTGAATAGGCGGAATTCCAGACAGAAATAGGCGTACCAACCAAAAAAATTTTTGAAGGGGCTGATCAAATAAAATTGTCTGAGATTCTAGGATGAAAACCAAAAAAAGGTCTTTACTTAAAATCAGCCTCGGATATGTCAAGTTTTGTGACAAAATCATAACGTTCTCTAAAAAAATAAATAAAGGTCTTTATCCAACCAAAGGCAACAAAGTAACGAGTTTCATGTCCATTTCATGTCATTTTAAAATCTCCATATAAAAACTCTAAAATTTCAAACAATGTTCTAAAAATTCCGAACATTGAAGAATTTCATACAAAATTCCGGATGGTGTGGCAACCCTAACTTAGCTCTAGCGCATTTTTTAGCCCTAAAATAGAAAATTTGGGTCTATTTTTTGCCCGCTTCATAATTGTTCTGATAAAAGTTTATTAATGAGTAATCTTGTATTTTATCTTGCTGTATAATAATTTTTCGTCTACTATCCTGGCTCTCGCAATCTCGCTATATTGTACGATAACAGGAAGGGCGATGCCGAGGGAAAGAAGTCAACAATCATGAACGAAACTTCATAAAGCAGATATAAACAACAACTTTGAAATATCATAGAAACGTGAAAATCTGAAAATTCAACCTGATGGGTTGGGCAACGTTGGTGCAAGTACCATTGATTATGAGGCCAATTCAAAAAATTTGTTTTTGATTTTTCTTAAACCTTAATTGCACTGTTAAACTCCTACTAAAATAAAAAAAATAATTTATTCATCGTAAATGCTGCCATGAATATGAATTTCCACTCCGAATTTTTAAAAAATTGCCACTTTTGAAAGCTATTTCGTTGAAAATGAAATGCAACTGTAGATGATGTTGAGAATTTTTTTAATGCTTTTGAAAAAAATAACGAATTTTCATCAATAAAAAAAAAAACAAATAAATAAATACCAAAATTTAACGCTTAATGGGAGTTACAATTAGATAGAAATTATTTATTTAATTTAGCTCTTTTCTCAAAAATTTACTTTTTTTAGCTCTTTTTTGTCTACCTTAGTTGACAACACTGCCTGTAATAAGACAAGTTGAGACGTTCGATTAATACAAGGTTTTGGTAGCTGGAAAAAGTGCGGCCTGCCATAACGTTATAAATTTAGTTTTGGGCCCGTGACATGCAAAAGGTTGCTGACCCCTGCCCTGGAGCTAACATCAGCAAAATGCGGCCCGGGGGGCTAATCTGGTACTCTTCGTTCATAATTTGGCCTCCAAGCAATTTATCTTAATTATGATGTCATTTGTAGCATGGTGTCAACTGGAATTTAAAAAATAGTTTTAAAATTAAATCCGCTGTGGGTGCTTATCTGGCCCGTCTGTCAAAATTTAGAAAATTGGTTCGCGACAAAAAAAGCTTGCCTAAATCTGTCCTAGAACAGTGCTCCGGAACTTTTTATCACTCACAGCATATTTACAAACTTGTTAAATTATGCGGCATACGTCAACTAAAAAATCCAAAAAATCTAATCAATTTAAAGACAAAATAGACGAATCAATGAATCACCGATTTTTGAAGTAGTTGTAAAGCTTAAAATAAAAAAAAGTTTTGAATGTTTAAATCAGTGCTTTTCAACAAGGTGTGCGAATATATAAATTAAGTAAAAAACTTTTTTTTTGTTCTTCACTTTCATAAAAACATCTTTTTTTTAATCACCCGTTAATTTTTTGTCCCTATTTCAGGAAAAAAATAAATGAAGACCAAGCAAAAAAGTTTTTATTTAACCATACATTTTTTAAACTACAAAGCATGATTTTTTTAGTTTAGTCCAGTGTTTCCCAAATTGTGTTCTGCGGAACATTTGTGTTTCATGAGCTTCTTTAAAGTGTTCCGTGAGTTTCCTCAAAGTTTAATTCTTTTACTGGCAACTTTGCTATAATGTAAATGCCGGAAGTTTCCTGAGCTTCGGGTTTACTTGGACAGGTTTTGAAGACTGCCCTGATGCTCTTTGTGTCATATGCCAAAAAATTTTACGAAATAGTTTTCTTGCGCCTGCCAAAAGAGACATTTTTCAAAAAATCGCCCTATTTTAATTGGAAAAAACATCTCGCTTTTTGTGGCCAGATTTGGCAAAATGAAAGGCATGCCGAGATTTATGCGTTCAACAACCATTTCAAGCGAAAAATTATTGGAACTATCTTATTTAATAAGCAAAAGAATTGCTTTAGCTGGTTAGGCACACACAATAGCCGAGAACCTCATCAAACCTGCTTAAAGCTGTTAAAATTTTACTGAGCAAAATTGACGACCAAAAATTCGAGAGCATTCCTTTGTCAAACAATACAGTAAGCCCATGGATAGATGACATGGGTATATATGCTGTATAAAATCTGAGGTCTACTCCAGTTTACAGGAGGTCGATTTTTTCGTCTTCAGATATATGAGTCGACAGATGTAGCAGGATTAGAAATGCTGCTTGGATTTGTTTGTTATTTCTATAATGCGATTTGCTTTTGTGCAAAACTTTAACCACTTTTATCCCAGGAGACAAAATATTCAAAATTTTAGATTTATTTATGAATAAAAATGGAATTCCATGGAAAAAATATATGGATGTATGTACTGATGCATGTAACATCGCAAATTTGTTTTGTCGGCAAGACCGTAATTTGAATTACTCGCTTTGTTATAGCGACGTTCTAAAATGATCTCATAGTTAACGGTTCGCTGATTTCTACGAGACAAAAGGATTAACTGTCATCAAAGTAAAAGTTCAATGAAAACAATGCACTACCAGCGTAACTGCGAACACCGCTAAGCCGCAAGGGCATACTGGCGGTGGTTCCGATATGCTGACCTGATAATGCTGATTGACTTGACCATTCTTACTTAATGCTTGCAATGGAACTGCAGGGTTTAGCTCGTCTTTACCCGATCCGTGTTAGCTGACTCGTAGTGGTCAGCATATCGGAACCACCGCCAGTATGTCCTTGCGGCTTAGCGGTGTTCGCAGTTACGCTGATAGTGCATTGTTTACATTGAACTCTTACTTTGATGACAGTTAATCCTTAGAATTTTCAAACTAACTTACTAAACATTGAACAAATATCGTATAAATTAGAAATCGGAAAATTCATGTTTCGCTATAATGCCAATCAACTCCCAACGTCTTTTATTAAATACTTTACATCAATACAATCAATACATAGCTACCCTACTAGGCTCTCTAAACAACAAAACTATTTTTTACCGCGATATCGATTGCAAGAAAGCCAAAAACTTATTAGTTATACAGGAGCTAAATTGTGGTCAGAAATCCCAGAAAACATAAAAAAATTTTCCTACAAAAATTTTTCTAAAAAATTAAAAAATCATCTAGCTTCATCTACATTTTAGAGCACATTATAGTTTACAATATATATATATTAGTGTATGCATTATAATCAAATGTTCACTTGCTGTATAGTACATTCTTGTGTAAAAGAATTATACTAATATAATTGTAAAGAAGAAAAGGAAAAATTAATAATCAATGAAAATTGTAAATCAATGATAATAAGAATAAACATTTTCTGCAATTTGTTAACTGTAGTTGTTTTCTGTTATCAGATGGCGCTTTCCTAACTGTACTGCAATTTTGAGGCACGACACTTTTTTTTAGGTTAATTATTAAAGTGTTTAAAAGATATAAAATAATGATAATCCTTGACCTGCACGCAAATGATTTATGCTCAATTTTATCTTTTTTTTTTTTTTTGGTAATTAAATTTTTGTATATTTCTTGTGTTTCTCTTTTTCTTTTTTTTCCTTTTTTTTTAGTATTGTTTTTCTTTTTTTATGAACCTAAACAAAAAACTTAGTGATTCAGTTAATCTAAAATAATAAACACCTCTGAGGCAGCTGGACTTGGTGATCAAATGATCTTTCGCTATTTCAATTGTTTGACACTTATGTCATATCTTTTTTGATTGTTTTCTTTTTTTTTTTTTTTTTTTTTGTCAAATCAACAAATGTGACGTGTGTTTATTGAACTTATAAAGCGTTGGAAGAATAAATAAACTTGTCTCGTAGAAATCAGCGAACCGTTAACTATGAGATCATTTTAGAACGTCGCTAAAACAAAGCGAGTAATTCAAATTACGGTCTTGCTAGTTGATTGCTTGACCATTCTTACTTAAAGTAAGAGTTATCGGCAATGCGTACTAGTGGTAATTTTTGTCGAAGATTGTATAGAAGATAAATTGCAGCGTTAAGTATAAAGTATAATTTTTGATTCGAATTGCTAGTGAAGAAAATTCAGGTAAAAATTTATTGTAATGATGTTAAATGTTTGTTTTAATAATTTCATCGGTAATTAATTTGGTATAGATATTTAAAATTAAATTGTAACTTTAAACTGTAGCTTTCACCATGTTATTCAATTTTGTAAATGTGCTTAACGTTGAGCATTGGTTGGTTTATCGTATAAGTAAGACGTGGCTATTTTAGATTGTTAATTCGATAAGTGTTTATTATTGTTATTTTATTTATTTTTTCTTTTCCAACTCTGTCTTTTCTGCTTAACAGAAAACAGCAGCGTTGGACCGTTTGATAATAAAGAATTTGTTAAATGCTGCACGTTTTCCCTCGGGTATGTCTCGCCTATCACTGGGCGCGCTTTAAGACATTACAATGTAATTAAAAGCATGACTGGCTCCATAAAAGATGTTATGTCGTGAATTAAAAAAGAAAATTCACAATGTTCCAACTCCCACTGTGCTATACACGGTCATCAGCTGGCTTCAAAAGGAATGCCTTTTAACTTCAGCTGTGTTTTATATGACGTGATAAGTATTGTCGATTTTATCAAGTCAAGACCGCTGAGAGCCAGAATCTTTTCCATCAGCTGCAAAGATACGGGAAGTTTTTCTTTCAACTTATTGTTGGACATCTGTCCGTATGTACGTTGGCTGAGCCGAATTAAGGTGCTCGTGAGAGTTTTTGAATTGCGAACGAAGCTATTCACATTTTTTGAAGAAAACCAATTTAGATTATCTTGCCGGCTGCACGAGCCAAAATGGTTGCATTGCCTCGCTTATATGTCTGATATATTTTGCAAATTGAATGATTTTAACTAAAGCTTGCCGGGTAATACACTTTTATTCTTTTAGTCAAAGACAAAGTTATATCCAGCAAACAAAAACTTAAATTTTGGTGTAAAAATGTAAACATCGACGAACTAGCTTGCTTCCCTTTGCTGCAAAATTTTGTCGAAGATAATAATCTCAAAATGTAGCAATTTATGAAAAGGAATATTGTGCGACATTTGCAGAAACTTTAAACAACTTTTCAATATTTTTCTGAGGAAACGATCAATTGCGATTTGGTTCATAATCCATTCAGTTGTTCGACTGCTCCATTGACCGGAAAAACTATGGCAGAATTTACCGAACTTCCCAAGTGATGGCAATTTGAAATTGCATTTCACAAATCAATCCTCGATCAAGTTTTGCATAAATGTTCAAAATGGATATCCTACATTTGCAAGAGAAACTCTAAAGACACTTTTGCTTTTTATGTGACAACAAAGCTAAGTACGAAAGTAGATTGGATGCCCAAGTGGATACGTACATTCAGCTATCAAGTATCACACCAGATATTAAAAGTATTTCCGTTTCTTGGCAAGCTCATCCTTCAAATGAAATATGTTAAATTTTAATATCGCTTTAAACAAAGTCGATTTTATCGGAGCCATAAGCTTTTCGTGACGCTCTCATCAGTGGCAATCGCGTCAAAACGGGACGAACCAGAGAAAATCAAGGTATTTATAGTCTCAACAGTTGGGAGAAAGGTGCTGCAGTCTCGGAAAGGAGAAAGGCACAATTGCACAGTGTGGTGCAATACAGTGTAATCTCGGAAAGGAGAAACGCACTATGTCCTATTACCCAGGAGAAACATTGTTACTCGCAACTTAGGTTATTTGAAAAGTTTTAATGTGTAATGTTTGGTTTTGATAAAAGTTGTCTCGAGTAGACACAGATGGAATGTGTCCAGATGGAAGTTCGAGTAGACACAGATGGAATGTGTATATACTTAACCTTACTTTTTGATGCAGTATATTATAAGTTATGTAGAAAAACTTAAGGCTTTATTAGTAATTAAAGTGAAATGCAAGCCGTGAAACGAGATTTTAAGTGTATATACAGTGATGGCTTTAATAGGGTCCAAACGGAGCGGCCGCACCGGGCCCCCATAAAGTATATCAAAAAATGTCCCCTCCAACACAAGATATTGCTCTATTTTTTCATAGTAGCACCAGGACGTCGGTGGCATGTCTAAAATAAAGCCTTTTTTTATTATTATTTGAAATAACTTTGTTTTGAGATACTAAAAAGTGCCTCCCTAAAACGATGACTTTTTTTTAAAGACCACACTGTTTTGGAACACTTAACAGTGCCCCCCTAAAATGAAGATTTTTTTTTTAGCAATAACTTTGCTTTGAAGCACTAAAAAGTGATCCTCCAAATAAAACGATGACTTTTTTTAGAGATCAAAACATTTTGGAACACTGAACAGTGGCCCTCCCTAAAATAAAGACTTTTTATTTTTTTAGAAATAACTTTGTTTTAATAAGCTAAAAAGTGGCTCCCCTACGACAATAAACTTTTTCTAGGGATTGTTTTGTCTTGGAACACTAAATAGTGTACCTCTTTTCTTTTCTTGCAACCGGCCCCCCTTTTTCTAAGGCCATCATTGTGTATATAACTCGTAATGAAAAAAATTAGTCAATAAGCTTAAAAAAAAAACAAATAAACAAGTTTTGAAAGTTTTTTTGTTACAAATAGCCTAGTATTTTTCCACGTAAAAATTCAATCTTCCATTTGGTTTTATAACTTTGACATGCAAACAACTAGGTTTAAACATTAAAGCTATAAAAAAAAAATCAAAATTACACAACAACAATCGCGTAAAAGCATTTAAAAGTCAAAACTAGTGTTTATGATTTCCCGGACCTTCTATTATCCCCGGATTTCCTGGAGAAAAATTAACTTCCCGAGAAATCCCGTGATCCCAGATTTGCAAAATGTACCCCGGAGATGGGAAAATGTACCCCGGAGATGGCAAAATGTACCCCAGAGATGGCAAAATGTGCCCCGGAGATGGCAAAATGTACCCCGGAGATGGCAAAATGTACCCCGGAGATGGCAAAATGTACCCCGGAGATGGCAAAATGTACCACGGAGATGGCAAAATGTACCACGGAAATGGCAAAATGTGCCCCGGAGATGGCAAAATGTACCCCGGAGATGGCAAAATGTACCCCGGAGATGGCAAAATGTACCCCGGAGATGGCAAAATGTGCCCCGGAGATGGCAAAATGTGCCCCGGAGATGGCAAAATGTACCCCGGAGATGGCAAAATGTGCCCCGGAGATGGCAGAATGTACCCCGGAGATGGCAGAATGTGCCCCGGAGATGGCAAAATGTACCCCGGAGATGGCAAAATGTGCCCCGGAGATGGCAGAATGTACCCCGGAGATGGCAGAATGTACCCCGGAGATGGCAAAATGTACCCCGGAGATGGCAAAATGTGCCCCGGAGATGGCAAAATGTACCCCGGAGATGGCAAAATGTACCCCGGAGATGGCAAAATGTACCCCGGAGATGGCAAAATGTACCCCGGAGATGGCAAAATGTGCCCCGGAGATGGCAAAATGTGCCCCGGAGATGGCAGAATGTACCCCGGAGATGGCAAAATGTACCCCGGAGATGGCAAAATGTACCCCGGAGATGGCAAAATGTATCCCGGAGATGGCAAAATGTACCCCGGAGATGGCAAAATGTGCCCCGGAGATGGCAAAATGTGCCCCGGAGATGGCAAAATGTACCCCGGAGATGGCAAAATGTGCCCCGGAGATGGCAAAATGTACCCCGGAGATGGCAAAATGTGCCCCGGAGATGGCAGAATGTGCCCCGGAGATGGCAGAATGTGCCCCGGAGATGGCAAAATGTACCCCGGAGATGGCAAAATGTGCCCCGGAGATGGCAGAATGTACCCCGGAGATGGCAAAATGTACCCCGGAGATGGCAAAATGTACCCCGGAGATGGCAAAATGTGCCCCGGAGATGGCAAAATGTACCCCGGAGATGGCAAAATGTACCCCGGAGATGGCAAAATGTACCCCGGAGATGGCAAAATGTACCCCGGAGATGGCAAAATGTACCCCGGAGATGGCAAAATGTACCCCGGAGATGGCAAAATGTACCCCGGAGATGGCAAAATGTACACCGGAGATGGCAGAATGTGCCCCGGAGATGGCAGAATGTACCCCGGAGATGGCAAAATGTACCCCGGAGATGGCAAAATGTGCCCCGGAGATGGCAAAATGTGCCCCGGAGATGGCAAAATGTGCCCCGGAGATGGCAAAATGTGCCCCGGAGATGGCAAAATGTACCCCGGAGATGGCAAAATGTACCCCGGAGATGGCAAAATGTGCCCCGGAGATGGCAAAATGTGCCCCGGAGATGGCAAAATGTACCCCGGAGATGGCAAAATGTGCCCCGGAGATGGCAAAATGTACCCCGGAGATGGCAAAATGTACCCCGGAGATGGCAAAATGTGCCCCGGAGATGGCAAAATGTGCCCCGGAGATGGCAAAATATACCCCGGAGATGGCAAAATGTACCCCGGAGATGGCAGAATGTACCCCGGAGATGGCAGAATGTGCCCCGGAGATGGCAGAATGTACCCCGGAGATGGCAAAATGTACCACGGAGATGGCAAAATGTACCCCGGAGATGGCAAAATGTGCCCCGGAGATGGCAAAATGTGCCCCGGAGATGGCAAAATGTGCCCCGGAGATGGCAAAATGTGCCCCGGAGATGGCAAAATGTACCCCGGAGATGGCAAAATGTACCCCGGAGATGGCAAAATGTACCCCGGAGATGGCAAAATGTGCCCCGGAGATGGCAAAATGTGCCCCGGAGATGGCAAAATGTACCCCGGAGATGGCAAAATGTGCCCCGGAGATGGCAAAATGTGCCCCGGAGATGGCAAAATGTACCCCGGAGATGGCAAAATGTGCCCCGGAGATGGCAAAATGTGCCCCGGAGATGGCAAAATATACCCCGGAGATGGCAAAATGTACCCCGGAGATGGCAGAATGTACCCCGGAGATGGCAGAATGTGCCCCGGAGATGGCAGAATGTACCCCGGAGATGGCAAAATGTACCACGGAGATGGCAAAATGTACCCCGGAGATGGCAAAATGTGCCCCGGAGATGGCAAAATGTGCCCCGGAGATGGCAAAATGTGCCCCGGAGATGGCAAAATGTGCCCCGGAGATGGCAAAATGTACCCCGGAGATGGCAAAATGTACCCCGGAGATGGCAAAATGTACCCCGGAGATGGCAAAATGTACCCCGGAGATGGCAAAATGTACCCCGGAGATGGCAGAATGTACCCCGGAGATGGCAAAATGTACCCCGGAGATGGCAAAATGTACCCCGGAGATGGCAAAATGTACCCCGGAGATGGCAAAATGTGCCCCGGAGATGGCAAAATGTACCCCGGAGATGGCAAAATGTGCCCCGGAGATGGCAAAATGTACCCCGGAGATGGCAAAATGTACCCCGGAGATGGCAAAATGTGCCCCGGAGATGGCAAAATGTACCCCGGAGATGGCAAAATGTACCCCGGAGATGGCAAAATGTACCCCGGAGATGGCAAAATGTACCCCGGAGATGGCAAAATGTTCCCCCGAGATGGCAGAATGTACCCCGGAGATGGCAAAATGTACCCCGGAGATGGCAAAATGTGCCCCGGAGATGGCAAAATGTACCCCGGAGATGGCAAAATGTACCCCGGAGATGGCAGAATGTGCCCCGGAGATGGCAAAATGTACCCCGGAGATGGCAAAATGTGCCCCGGAGATGGCAAAATGTACCCCGGAGATGGCAGAATGTACCCCGGAGATGGCAGAATGTGCCCCGGAGATGGCAAAATGTACCCCGGAGATGGCAAAATGTACCCCGGAGATGGCAAAATGTACCACGGAGATGGCAAAATGTGCCCCGGAGATGGCAAAATGTGCCCCGGAGATGGCAAAATGTGCCCCGGAGATGGCAAAATGTGCCCCGGAGATGGCAAAATGTACCCCGGAGATGGCAAAATGTACCCCGGAGATGGCGAAATGTGCCCCGGAGATGGCAAAATGTTCCCCCGAGATGGCAAAATGTACCCCGGAGTTACAAAATGTTACAAATTTTGTCCGAAAAATTTAGTGAAGACTAAAAAAGTTTTCTCTTGCAATTATTTTCTAATTTTTCCATTTTAATCACAAATAGCAGGCGATCACTAAAAATAAAATCTTCACTTACAATGAATAATACGAGTATTCAATTTCTTCATTTTTCGTCCAAAAAAAGGTTTTCATTTGCAATTCAAACTTTATTTAATACGTAGGTCGCGATCGACCGACGTATTGTGTACCCCTCCTTTAAATCATTACTTTCAAATCAAATACAATAAACCGGGATTTCATAGAAAGTTTGTCGGGAAATAAAATTTAAAATTTTCCAAAATCCCGGGATCCCGGATTCAAAACCTAGTCAAAACATCGAGATATGCTTTTTTTCAGTGATAAAATAGTTATAAAAAGTTTCTTACCTGCAAAGAGCGTCGCTACCATAAAAACCGCACTCTATACGTTCCATCCAATTGGGAAAAATATAAAAAATTGCCACTAAGAAGTCGGCAATTCCCAAATGTAAAATAAAAGTGTGCATGCGTGACCAATTTTTTATGTATTTCCACAAAAATACAAACAAACATGTATTTCCAAACTGTAAAATAATGTTTTATTAAAGATCTCAACACTTGACAGTCAACGTTTTCATGAGGCGATATAGATAACCTTTCAATCGAACAATTTTTTGTAATCACTTCTTTTTTTCTTACAACTAATCTCCAAAACGGCTGGGAATCAGAGCTTTCATCATCAGGGCTGGGATTTCGGTGTCAGCAAATTTTTTCCTCACATATTTTTAAAATTCTGATATAAAATTATTGATTAATTATTGTTCTTTTTTAGATAAATTAATTCTTATAAGCTATAGCCTTCTATTTAGCCTCTATACCTATTTGAATGGTAAAGTAGCTTGATGAGTCTTGTGGCAAAGATGAAATGGCAAATTGAACTTTTACACAGTGCCGGTGTCGTAAAGCAAAAAATCGTAACACCAACATCTAAATATGAAAAATATAAAAAACAAACAAAGTTTTTTATATTTTAAGCCTACCAAATGGGATATTAAGCAGTGAACGATTTGCATTGTCAGTTATTTTCAATTATTGCTTTTTCCAAGAATTAAAAATTGTTTGTAGTTGTGAAGCTTCTCTTATAAAGTACAGTAATTTTCTAATTAAAAATGTATTATAAAAGAAATGGGTAGATGACGTCATAGATCAAGCTTTAAACCAGATTTGGCAACTTTTTTAGCAAGGGCGATTTAGGAAATGGCAAATTTTTATTGGTCCACATTTCAAAGAGGTACTGGTTTATACTTTTACACTCAGTGGCTTACCGAGAATTTTTGAAAGGAAGGGCCATACGACCACAATCAAATATGCTTAGTGGAAAAACTTATTCAAGTGGTAGGAAAAAAGATCTTCAATTTCAATCAGTTTGGGATTTCATTATATTCGTCCCAAAAAAAAGTATTTTTCCTAAAAAAAAAAAAGTGTTCAATTTAAACCGGTCCCGGATCGTATGATTTTCGTCTCTGAAGTCTAGTGATCTCTGGAAAAAAAGAGGGTCTGCTATGGAATCTGTCTTTGTTTTCTGGCGGATTTTCTATCCAAAAGATCTCCAAGGAGTGGCCATGGATCTCTAAAGGAGGGCCAGGGCACTTAAATTTCTGTGCAACGTATGGTACGCCTACGTATAAGTGATCTCCAAGGGGGCCATGGGACAATGCTCCCTTTTAAATAGCTACTGTTTACACTATACCGATTTATAGAGAATTTTTATCCACAAAATCAAAGCAAAGATTGTTAAGCCACTATATGTGTAGAATTTCACCACTGATCTAGCCTTTTTTGTGTTATGCGCTGGTGCTATTGGATTGCTGTACCAATGCTTCCACTTTCCAGATACCAATTTGTTTAATTAAGTAATTTTCAACATAAGTTCCAAAATGATAAACATTGTTACCACATTAATTGGAAAAAATAACGAAAAAAGAATATAAGAATCACACAGAAAGAAGAAGGGTTGTATAAAAGTGCTGAAGGGGCTCATGGTGGTAATATTTTCAGTTGAAAATTAGTATTTTCTCTCACGTAACAGCTCTTAGGGAAACCACATCTCCAACTTACCGACTTGGCAGATATGCAGGAATGCTATTTCTCCGAACAGTATTTGAAACGATTTGAAAACTTCACAAACCTTTTCGAAAAATTATTTAGGGTCTGTGAAAAAAATATCAAAATTTGTGGTTCCTATCAATATATCTCGGCACCAAAAGGACCTGTATTGTGCTAAACGCACGCCGATGACCAAATGCTTGGAAATGTATGTAAGAGTTGAGGGCAGACAGCTCTAAAGAGTTCCATCTGCTCTATCGTCCTTGAATCAACATCCGCCAATCAACCTGACTTCAGTTAATTTTAAGCCCAGGTTAGACTAAATTTCTTTGATCACGACGGCTGACAAGAAAATACGTTTTTTATTTATTTTTTTTATTATTTTTATCTCTATATTTATCCTCCTGACTCGCAGGAAAGCGACGGAGGCGCTATACATAGGGTAAGCAATTACCCCGACCTGTTTCCGGAGATGCCAAGATATTGCTGTCTGCTATTAATTTATTAGAGATATGACTGCAATTTAGAACTGCTTGTCAAGACCACCAAGCAGGGGAAAGTGCCGTAAAGTGTCTTTCCCAAGGACACAACAGAATGGCACAAGTGGGTTTTGAACCGAGACCATGCTGATCATCAGTCCGGTGCTTTAACCACTCGACCACGCTGCCGACAATTACGTTATTAACTTCAAATAAATAACATGACTCTTGAGTCAAAAAGCCTTAAAACTACTTTCGACTATGATGCATACGATTTTTATTATTTAATTTGTTTTCTCAATTCGGTGTGTTGTTCTACGTATGCTTATAATTAGGTATAACTATATTGGGATCATGTAAAAACTACACCTCCAGAATGACACATGTAAAAACTACACCCCATATATACTTCTGTTTATGACAGAACAAACTTTCATCAACCTGGCAGACTACATTATCACCGCCCAACTTCACAGGATTAACATTAAAATATTTATACATTCCCTTAACAGTTTAAAAATTTTCACTATTGTAGGTCTTGAGATGGTTAATGATTTCCGAATTAACACCATTGGCTCTTCATTTGACCATCTATAAAGAATATTTATCCAATCTCTTAAACTAATGTTTGAATTTGCCAAGAAAAAAACTTTCTAAAATTAAACAATGTAAATCATAACAAATGTTAAAATTTTTAAATATCTTTAATATCACACATTTATAGATGTAAAAATTACACCAAATTACACCCCCAATATACACCAAATATTACACCAAATATGATCCCTATATTGTTTTCAAAAACTTTTTGTTAATAAAATTTAGTATAATTTAAAAAAAAAGGCAAATTGCGTGTTTGCCAGCTTTTATCAAATATTCTATGCAAAAGTTTGCCAATCAGGCACAATACATTGGTACCTCAAGATACGAATTTGATTTGTTCAGGGACGGCGTTCGTAAGTTGAATTATTCGTATGCAGAAGCAAGATTTACATGTGAATGACCTGATCCGTTCCAAACAACCAAAACCTAGTCTTATAACGTGTAAATATTATACTCCCCAGGCAAAAATTAGACATAATAAGCAATATTCAAAGATACACATCTAAACAAACAATGACACATTAATAAAATTAATTAAACAACAATAATAATGAACATTGTTGTTATGAATAATGACAATTTTTTTGCAAACCACCCGAGAACAGTTGTACAGTAGGCTACACTATGAAGTGTAAAACAACCAAAAAAATTTGCTGTGTACGTAAACTTGACGCTTTAATTTATGTTTATTAAGTAATTTTTTTATTTTGGACTTTGTGTTTTATTGAGTTTTTTTGACTTTTTGTTTTATTTGATTCTTATCTCGAATTTTTCGTCGTATCTCGAAACAAATATTTCTTCGAGATTCGGTTCGTAAGCCGAAATATTTGTAAAAAGAAACAATCGTATTTCGAGGCACCACTGCAGTTGAAATTCTAATCTATGGGCAGTTTTTATTCACTCATACACCTACGGGCCTGTCACTTACATCCTTTCAGATTTAAAAGATAATATTCACTAAAAATGTTTGAAGTCTCGCTTTCCCACTTTAGCGCGCCCTGTCTGGCTTAACGTTTAATTATTTATTTAGCATTTATACTTACTATTGCCAAACAAAATTGTATTCCAAGAAACCAACGTTCAACAAGGATTCTCTTCTCCTCAGATGCTTGCGTACCGTTTGCGTAAGACGGACATATTCCTGTTCCGTTCACGTACTCAGAAGAAGTTGTATTGTACAAAGGACTTGCAGTTGAACTCATGAGCGCTTTCCGTTATAATAATTCAAAATCTAAATTAAGAAATCATTTGAAAAAATAAATAACAACAGCTGTTTTACTTTCAACAAAAGAATACAGAAACAATGCTTACATTTGATCCAATCGCTGTTAGTTTAAAGTTTTTAATTAATAGCTTTTTCGAGGCTTTGTATATTTTGGTTTCAACCACAACAAATATATGTTTTTGAGCTGCGATCCGCCTATCTTCAGGGCAAATGTTCGAAATTAATAAGAGCGAAAATGCTCAAACAGCGCAAAAACTTTTTACACATATACAGTCATTTGCACAAGTACAGGACCATCCAAGTCGCAATGACATTTTGTGGCAAAGCTTGAACTAATCCATCATTAAATCGTCCAAATTACATTATTTCATCAAAGAAATACATCATATAGTAAGAATGGTCAAGTCAATCAACAAGCAAGTGCCGACAGACCTGTTTCGTCCTTATTTTTTTATTTTTATTTTTTTTTTGTATAAAAATTTTAATAATAGTTATAAACACACACAAAAATCAAATTAATAAGAACACGCATTTTTAAGAATATTACAAGAATTTTTATGTACCATTGGTTATCGATTTGACATTACGATGATTTTGTAACGGAATGCAAATGTGAAGAAAAAAAAAAGCTGATTTTTTTTTTTTTTATTTTCGATTTTTTTTTTTTTTTTTTTTTTTTTAAATTTAATAATAGTTATAAACACACACAAAAATCAAATTAAAAAAAAAAAAAAAAACACATATTTTTAAGAATATGACAAGAATTTTTATGTACCATTGGTTATCGATTTGACATTACGATGATTTTATAACGGAATGCGAATGTAAAGAAAAGAAAGAAAAACTAATATAAAGTGACAGATTTAAATGCTGTATTTTGAGGAAGAGGAAACGAAATATGAACAAAAAATTAACAGGACTTGTCAGTACACTACAGCTTGTTGTTGACCCCAGCTGAAAAAGTCGAAAAGTTAAACAGCTGGCACAACTTTCTGTTTGTGGTTTTTACACCTCAAACATCTAGTTGTGGACCTGAATGCTGACCATTCTTACTATATGTTTGTAATGGGAACTGCAGGGTTTTGCTTGTCTTAACCCGTATCCGTGTTAAAGAAATACATCATTGCCCCGTAGCAATTATTAAATCTTTCAACAATTTTAAATATGTATTTGCAACCAGTTGCAGTGCAGATTAATGTATGGTTAAAGGGTATCTTTAACCTTTTTAAAAGCAGAGAAAAATGGGCGAAAAGCGTTTATTAATTAGCTGTTGAGCGTGCTCAGATAGTGGCTTTGCATATGGAAAGACTCTCAGAGAGGGAAAGAGCACAAAGACTACAATGCAGCAAAAGTTCAACCAGCGCGCCATAGAATAGTTTAAGATGCATCAAATTTATGATGACGTAAAAAAAACTGGTAGACCCGGTAAAACTTCATGAAGAGATGATCGTGCCGTCTGACGAGCTGTCATGCAATCCCTCGCTACTTCTTGCGGTAAAATACCTGCTATTTGCTAAAAAATGGTACAGACATTAGTATTAGTGAAGTTCACGTCGTTTGACCAACGACTTCGGTTTGTCTTCGATTTAAAATCCTATAAGTCAGGTGAAAAACCACGTTTCACATCTGCTATGAAAAAGAACTGATTATCTTTTGCCAATTAACATTTTTGTTGGACTGTGGAAAATTGGGGAACGGTTTTATTCTCTGACAAATCTACAGTTTAGCAAATTGCAGTGCAGAAGAGGCACGTTTGAAGACCAAAATACCAAAAATTCAGTACGAAGTACACTGTCAGTACGGCAAAACATTTCCCCAAGCCAGATGGTTTGGGGAAACCATGAGCAAATATGGGATTAAGAACAAGAATTAAGCTGAATCACAATTGTATTGTACGACAAGGCCCTGTTTCGCTCTTATGTCTCTTAAATATGGGATTGCTAGTTTGTATTTTCTTGGTTCAGGCACCACAGTAAATGACCTGAAATATGTTCAACTGCTTCAGGAAAAGCTGAATATACACATGGTGGTGCACAACGTTTCTATATTCATGCACGATGGAGCACTATGCCATAGATTGAAAGTGGTTTTGGAATATCTTCGGAAAAGCACAGTGGAAGTTGTTAACTGACCTGGAAACAGCCCAAACTTGAACCTCATCTAAAACTTGTGGAGTTACATAAAGAATAAAGTGGCAGAAAAACAACCATCTAGTGCTAAAGAACTTGTAACTGCAATAACAGAAGTTTGGGTGAAAGAAATCAGCACCGAGTAGTGTGCATCCCTAGTAAAAATATGCCCAGCCGTCTTGTTGCAGTACTGCAAGAGACAGGTGGACAAACAAAATACAATAAAACAGCCTTCTTTTTAGATAAAAAGTAATACTGAAGTGCTTCGAATATTTGTCATTTAATGTAATTGTGCTTGATTGCAAATAAAACTCTCTTTTTTGATGTAGAACTGATTTACCTTATCGTAGTTTGTAACACTCGGAAAATTTCAGGGTGGTCCTTCACTTTTGTAAATGACTATAGTTTATCGATTAATTAATGAACAAGTGCGAAACAAAAAGTTTTAAAGGATAAGGTAAACTTTCCGCAAATACATAAGCAGTTTGAGCATTTGCGGAATGTTTTACCGATGAATCAAAGTATGAAACTTAGCTTTAAAAATTTAAGATCCCAAAATACGAAAGTTAGGAAAATTGCTTTTACAAATAAGTTACAATTTTGAAGTTATGAAAAGTAATGAAAAAATTAAATTGTTTTAAAAAATGAACAATTCACGCAAGGACGTAAAATGAAAAGAATTTGAAAAAAGTATAGTTGGTGCGGGAGGTCCGGCTTTTAATTACCTAACCAATTCCATCCAAAAGAAATTGACGGACGGCTCGCCAACATCAAAATCATCCAAAGTAGTGATTGTACTGCCAGACTTAACGTTATAAAGATAGGTCTAGTCGATTTGTGATAAGCATTGATTTGTAAACAAAATATAACAAAATTTTAGTACATGTATTTGGATTGGCTAAGTTAAAATTTATATCACTATCTTATCTCATCAGCTATTAATCCTCCTGACGAACATAAAAATACAGGAAGCGTTTTGCTTGGAGCAACCGTCAAGCGATAACCCAGTTCTGTTATATCTAGTTTTTGAGATTTTGCACACTGATTCACGCAGTAAACAACAATAACAAAGAAGTTTTTGCCAGTTTTTTTTCATAATAAATTGCGCGGGCACGCTCATGAATTTAAAATTTTTAATTTTATTTAAAAGAATCTAATTTTTAATTTAAAAAAAGTAATATCTTTAATTTTTAATTTAAAATTTTCAAACTGAATTTTTAATTTTAAAAATATTTTTAATTTTTAATTTAATTTAAACTTTTAATTTAAAAAAAGTAAAATAAGAATCTAAAAACACTTCTATAATCAAAAAATATTTATTTGCTCTGCACCACTGCAAATGTAAGTATCCATAGAAATGTTACATAACAAATAAGCAGAACTGCTGAAAAATTTAAAATCTCTAATGAAACATGCAAAAATAAAAAACTAGTTTGACAAACGTCAAGCTAAAACAAACTCTTAAAATTGCTATTTTATACGTATGCTTACAAATTTCGGCTACTCCAGTTTCAAGAAGAAATCTTCTTTCAAACAACTTTCGACCCAACTCTTTTGTGAAAAACCAAAGCTCGGAGCCAATTAATTAGAAAATCAAAGCCTATAATTTAGAATTATTCTTTAAACTCAGGCTATCCAGAAAAAGTAATAGTCAAAAATTTATTAAGAGTACAAAAGCAAGTGATATATTTTTTTTATTAAATCGATTAAACTATCATCTATCTATACCAGGAATGTCCAACCTATGGCTCATCGCCTATTCCAAGTTTTTTTGGTCTAAGGAGGTTCACGAAAACCAGTTCCGCGAGTCTGCGAAAACATATTTCGGAGGAAAATTGAAAAAGCAGAGCCAGATTTTGGGTGACGACTTTTTTTATTTCAAGAACACATGAATTTTGGGAAAAAAATTAAGAAATTTGAGCGAGATTCTGCGTGAACCCTTTTTGATTTTTTGCGGCCCAAGGGCTTTGGTTCGATATAAAATTTGGCCCAAATTAAAACATGGTTGAACATCCCTGATCTATACAAAAAAGTTAAAAATTGTCAAAATCAGCTCAGGATCGCTTGGCACATTGACAATGCAATTAACCGAATTTGTCTATATACCTGTATATTGTTAAACTAACATATACAAAAAGTTACTAGCAGAATGGCATTAGCGCTTCACGTTTTCTGAAAAAGTTTGCATACGCTTGCGCCAGTACTATTTTAAAGAACAATTTTATCAAGTACATCCTCTTAAACATTTTAAAAAAATTATTCCTGACAAAATCCTTTCCTTTTCCTCTATTGGTTTGACAAGCTTTAATTTGTAATGGTGCATGTAGTAGCGCACCCAGGATTTTTGAAAGGGGGGAGGGCATATGACCACAATCAAATATGCTTAGTGGAAAAATTTATTTAAGTGGTAGCTAAAAAAATAAAGATCTTCAATTTCAATCAATCCCGGATTTCTTGATTTTTGTCTCTGGAGACTGATGATCTCTGAAACAAACAAAAAAAGGTGGCCTGCACATAAAATCCGTCTTCTTTTTCTGGCAGAATTTCTGCCCAAAAAGTATTAGTCATCTCCAAGAGGGTGCCATGGGCCTAAAATTACTGTCTTACTTATGGCAAGCCTACGTATTGATGATCTCCAAGGGAAGTTATGGCACAATTCCTCCCTTAATACGCTAGTGGTTGTGAAGTTCCATTTTGAATTATCTTACTGACAATAAAAATTTTGTACAATTCATATAATGAAAAATTTTTTTAGCAAATATCAAATATCCTGCTTCTCTAGAAGGCCCATAACGTAAAGAATTTTCTCACTGGTGCGTGTCACAACATTACTCGGGAATCCGAAAAAATCAGTTGAACTAGGTGGCCCAAATACGATGTGCTGAAGTAAAGCTGAACCAAACTCGTACATGTGCTGAAGTAAAGCTGTGTTTGTTTACGTCGACTCTAGAAATCGTTTTCCGCGAGATTGAAGTTCTTAAAACCGTTAGTACTGGACAAATACAAAAGGATTCACTAAAAAATCTTTCTCTACAAATAGAATGAAATCAAGGTTTCTGACTATATAGAATATATTTCCAAAATCAAAAGAACTTTATCAATTCTCATAAAACTTGGCTTTCATTACAAAAAAGGCTACTAACTGACATGAAATACAAGTTCAATATTTACTGCTTGCATCATCAAGATTCGCTTATTATATTTTAATAAGTGCATAAAACAGTGGGTCCCAACGTGGGGCATACGCCCCACAGAAGAGAAATTTAATTTTTAGGTGTTTTAGTAATCCAATTCTTTGTTCTTGTGATCTATTGGTCGTAACATTCCAATAAATAAAACAAGTGAAAATCAAAAAAAGTTTTTACAAAAAATATAAGTTTATTTGGGCATCTGCATAACATTATACGAAATCTGGTCTCAGTTGTTTTTTAGCTTTAAATGAGCAGAGCCGTAAATTTGTACATGCAAACAGATTTGTTTTGCCAAAAAGAAATTATGAAGATTACCAAAAAAATAAAATCTTCACATTAAATTTTAGTTGTATTGAGACACTATTCTGGATTATTTTTAATAAAAAATTAAGAAAAATAATTTTTCCCAAAAAATAGGCATAAAACAACTTCCTCCGGCCAAAAAGTGCACGTTTGATGCCCAAAAAAATTTTTATGTCTTGGGAAGGCAATTGCTTTCCCTTTCCTCCCCCGCTTCGCACCACCATGCTGTTGAGTAAATGAAACAAACGATGATGTAACAGAGCCTCAAAAAGAATTTTTTATTGACTTTAGTTGGCCCTAGTTATGAGATAATGCCATAAGCTACAGGAAAGTGAAAGTAATGAGCTAAGCGTGCGTGACATACGCAGTCACACAAATTATCATCCAAGTCCTCTGCTTGTTCACCGTTGCGTTCCTCAGAGGTTTAAATCTAAACGTCATCATCCATATGCTTGTCACTTGTAACACTAGAAAAACGCAATTTTAAAGATACATTTGTTGTAATACAATGTGTAATACATTATGACCTGAGTTAAATTTAATATCAGATACACTAATGTACGACAAATCAATTTTACGTATATAAATTTTTTTCTTAAGATACTTTGTTGTTTTTAAACTAGAGTTAAAAATGTGTTCACATGAATTATTAAACGTGCTTTGCATTCAATAAACTTTATTAACGTAGTTAGAGAGAATTCGAATCTACACTATAGCAGTGCTTGTCGCGAGCCCAAATGAGGTCGTGTAACAAAATTTCGGGGTCGCGAATCAAATTGGGAAACATTGCTACTACCAAGTTGTGGCATGGAAAAGGCTATTTATTTTGACATTTATTTGTGGAGAAAATGTCCTATTTAAGAAATGAATTCAGAGCCGCTGTTTGAGTTCTAGAATCATTTAGATTTAATTATTCACAACAAGTAATGCATTTTTTTAAAAGTAACTTTAATGGTTGTATTTTGATTTCATAGTTGTTACTGAAAAAAAAACTTTTAAATTATGTCACACCAACAGTATAGCCTTATCAGCCCAAAAAATATTTGGAGAGGCAATACATTTTTGCCTAAAGTTTTATTTATTCATTTCATTTCTATATTTATCCTCCTGATTTGCAGGAAAGCGTCGGAGGCGCTATACATAGGGCAAGCAATTACCCTGAATTTTTTTGTTTCTTTAGTTTTATAGAAAAATGACTGAAAAAAGTCTTCACATCAAACTTTAGTTGTATTTGCTCACTGATTTGGATGGTTCCAAATTAAGTAACTTTATCGACGATTGCCCGAATCTTGATCTTGAATCTTGATCTTGTAGCATTTCACGGAGATGCCGAAATGTCACACAAATTAAAGTGAAGACCGCTTTTTGATTTTCACCGGTTTTGTTGTTGAATAGAAGCAGAAAATATTAGTTTTTCTTTAAGAAAACTAGTTAAAACCAAAAAAAGTCTTCGCGACAACTTTTAGTTTATCCTTATTTATAGGAAATTAGGAAATTATAGGAAACTTTTTCCTTTTCAAATAGTTCAATGTCCGTGCCCGAAAAAATCTGATTTTTCCCAAATAAATTTAGCCTTAATTAAAAAGCAATTCCCCCTACCCGGCTGGTACGGCTATGTCCAAACTAACGTATAGAACTATTAAGGTAGATTTCAACATGGACCAATCAATGGCTAGTTAAAGAAAAAGTTGATAAGTCAAAAAAGAAAAAATATATCGTAACGCATTTTCACAATATTGCTTCACTTTAATACTCTTTGCGTAAGTTAAAATAAAACTGCGAAAACCTGAAACCCGCCAAATTAAAAGACCTCGGTTAATCCAGATTCGACGAACTCCGGATAATCCAAAGCTTTTTATTAAAAATTACAGTATATAGCAGTGGTTCTCAACCTTTTTCCGCCTACGGCACATTTTGGGACTTTTTTGAAATTCGCGGTGCACTTAGACCAGATTTCTTGATTTCCGTCTCCAAAAAAAAGTCTTCGCTCAGTAAGGCTCTGATTTGTCAATTTTCGTCTCCAAATTCAGATGTTTTCTAAAAAAATGGAGGTCTTCAGTCAGAATCGGGCTTTAGTTTGTCGATTACATGTCAAATAACCGCAGGTTGGACATCGCTGGACTAATGTTTTTCAAAAAGTTTCGCGTACACAGGTTGAGAAACACTGGCATATAGGAAAGCATTTGTACTTTCAATTTTATCCGAGTTAAACAAAATTTTGCATTAACCGAATCCGGATTAACCGATGTCTATTATGTTAGAACCAGGCATGCGAAGTATTTTGACAAATCTATACAAATTGTGAAAGACTTTTCAAGTTCGCAGGAAACTAAAAGCAGTTTACTAAAACTTGTTTCACTTTAAATGAGATAGATATTTGCGCCATTTCTTCTAAAGCCATTTGTTTGATAACAAAATCAACCAAATTTCTCGGATGCTAATAATTTTGTTTTACCTGTAGCTGTTAAAGCAGGGGTTGGCAATAATAATTTTAGCCTTGGGACACATTGGGGTTTTTGGAATGATTCGCCGCTGCACATAAACAGACATTGATAAATTTTAATAACTAGGGTCATTATGAAATGATATTCGTTTTTAAAATGTAGTAATCTTTAAAAACAGAAAAAATAAAAAAGGTCTTCACTTTGAATCTGTCTCGAATTTCTTGATTTTCGTCCCTAAAATGTAGTGATCTTTAAAAAAATACCCTTTTAAAACACTTCGCAGGCCGCATAGATGCCTTTGGCGGAGTGCATTTGGTCCACAGGCCGCACTTTGTCAACCCCTTTGTTAAAGGGTCCGAAATAGCGCATGAAAAACACATTATGACAAAACTGCATCCAATGACCTACTGAGTAATGCGTATTGACAAAAGAATTGCTGAAATTATTGACGACCAATTCCAGCAGCTAATGATTCGACTTCAAAAAAGTCCAAAATTTACGATTCAGTTTGATGAAACGATAAATGTGTCACAAAATGTTGGATACGAGGTCTGTTCAAAAAGTATCCGACTTTTTTGTATAAAGCACACAACACAATAAATTTTGCAAGTTTTATTCAATCTCCTTCAAAATATTCCCCTTGGTGGTTCACACACTTATCCCAGCGCTTCTGCCACTTCTCAAAACACTTCATAAACTCCTCCCCCGGAATGCTCTGAAGCTCCTCCGTCGCTTTTTTCATAATGTCTTCTCTTGACTGAAATCGCCTCCCTTTCAGAGTTGTTTTTAGCTTAGGGAACAGCCAGAAATCACACGGTGCTAAGTCGGGAGAGTAAGGAGCCTGTCTAATAAGTGGCATGCTGTTTTTGGCTAGAAAAGCTTGGACCACATGTGCAGAATGAGCGGGAGCATTGTCGTGGTGAAGCTGAAAATTCTTTGCTGCCCACATGTTTGGCCGCTTTCTTCGCACAGCATCACGAAGGCGACGTAGAATCTCCAGGTAGTACTCTTTGTTGATTGTTTGACCTTCTGGTGCGTATTCATGATGCACGATGCCACGGGAATCAAAAAAACAGGTCAGCATAACTTTCACATTGCTGCGGACTTGCCGAGCTTTTTTTGGGCGTGGTGATTCCGGATGCTTCCATTGTGATGATTGAAACTTGGTTTCTGGGTCATAACCATAAACCCAGGTCTCATCACCAGTGATGATTGTCTTGATAAATTCTGGGTCATGATTTGCAACATCCAGCATGTCCTCCGAAATTTCCTTCCGGAGTTCCTTCTGTTGCTCCGTCAGCAGCTTGGGGACAAATTTAGCCGACACTCTCCGCAGGTTCAAATCCTCAGTTAGGATTGAATGAACTGAGCCTGTGCTTATTCCCATTTCTGCAGCAATCTCTCGTACTGTTAAACGACGATCCTCCAACACTTTTTCACGAACCTGATCCATCGCCTCCTCGTTTCGGCTTGTGGATGGCCTTCCTGAGCGAGGATCACTTTCCACTGATGCACGGCCATCTTTAAAGCGTTTAAACCATTGCTTTATCTGAGTTGGGCTTAAGGCCTCATTTTCAAAAGCTTGTTGAATCTTTCGAATTGTTTCAACTTGAGTATCACCAAGTTTTTGACAAAACTTGATGCAATACCTCTGTTCGATGCGTTCTGTCATTGAAATGAAATTTTCTGAAAATCAAAAAACCGATGAACACGTACTACACGCCTGCACTAAATGCTTTACACAGAGAGATACGAATGATGAATCGGCCTGAAACGCTTCACGATTACGCGTAAATGTGTGTGTGTGCAGCCACGCTTTGCACGGGCAGTTTGCTCATACCTTATTGGCGAGAGGGAAAAAGGTCGGATACTTTTTGAACAGACCTCGTACAGCTGCCATATTATACGCGTGGTAATGAAGAAAACATAGAAAAGAACCGTTTTTTTCACGCTTTGAAAAGCGCCACACCAAAATTGAAGGCGATAATTTTTTAACAAATGCAGACTGCAGATTTACTGTGAAAAAATCGCGCTATACAAATGACGCAGTGCAGTGGAGGGAAACGTGCGGGAGCTTTATACACGTAAAACAGACTACTTTTGGATAAGAATAAAAAAATTTATCCTAACTTTTTTTAACTGGCCCTTAATAAACTTTTGCCTTTTGAGTAACACACAAACAACATTCTTTAAATTGACCTTCTTCAATCCGAAAATTAATCGTTTTCGCAAACTGTTGAGTATGCTTTTCGCCTTTTGTCGTCTAATATCAATAAAATCATCTATGCAAAAACATCAAGCACAACTATTCCTTAAATAGAATGATAATGATTTGTTTCATAAATAGAATGATTTGATTATTCGCTTTATTATTTTCTGTATCGATGATTTTGTGGATTGAGCGCATTTGCATGGTTTCGTTATACTGAAGACAAAAATTGTACCGGAAAATTTTTATTTTTTTACTTTCATCTTTATATTTAAATCTTCCTGACTGACAAAAAAGCTTCGGGGCGCTATACATAGAGCAACTGTTAAGTAAATACCTCGACCTGCTTCCGGAAATGCGAAGATATTGTTGTCGGCTTGAAATTTTTTACAAAGATGACTAAAATTAAGAAGTGCTTGCCAAAATCGCCAAGCAGAGAAAAATGCCCTAAAATGTCTTTCCCAATGACACTCAGAATGACGAGAATAGGTTTCCGACCAATTCCATATCGCTTGCGTGCGTCACCGAACGACGCTCTCACCCACTTGACCATGTTGACAATAATCGGTTTAATGTCCGATTCGGAATAGAAAGTTATTGCTTCAACGTCAATAACGTGAAGGTATCTAGCATGATGGGGTCGCAGTACAAAAACGTTTGAGCCCTGAATTAGCACCATTTAAATAAATGCTTCTATCGCTAGTACCGATACTTTATATCGAACTCAGTCGGATAAACTTCTTGCCTTTCTAGTGGTGTACTTTAAGCTTAAAAATGATTTTAATTGTGGCATAACGCGTTCTTCCAACGAAAAGTAAAGGATTTTTTACACATTCAGTGTTCTTACGGAAATGCGATTAAACTAAGTCGGCCATTTGCTTTTTACATCGGGCACACTACTTTTCGAAAAGTACTTGTATTTTGCAGTTTAACCACATTCTTTTTTGCTGTCTAGACTTACCAGACAAATTGAAATTGCTTTTCATAAATCAAATAATTTTTTTCATGCAGCATTATTTATCGTTACCGCTAATTTTATTTGTAATAAACTTGAAACACAACATAACTTAACCTTTGCTGATTTTCCTAACAAGACAAATAGGTAAGTGCTACCGCGATCGAAGCATTGAAATGTTTACGCATGAGCAATCAACCATAAATAAGAATCGATTCGCGTCAATAACTTCTTTCCGCTCAACGACGAATACAGGCTCGTCACTACGAGCGTAGAATGAAGTATTCTTTCTTTCTTTTATTGATCTTTCCGCGCTTAAAATCTAAGCGAGCGCTAAGCGAACTAAAAAAAACAATAAAACAAACAAAGAATTCACAATGGTTTCTACTCCCTAAAGTAGTGGAGTAAAGCATTTTTTGTTTGTTTTATTGATTTTTTGCTTCGCTTAGCGAAGCGCTCGTTTAGATTTTAAGCGCGGAAAGATCAATAAAACAGACAAAGAATACTTCATTCTACGCTCGTAGTTGGAGCAAGCCAGTAGTGAAT